>CM021746.1:207987-233166 GCA_011075105.1 Heteronetta atricapilla | reverse complement strand
CCCCAGCAGGGCCCAACTTTGCCCCAGCAGGGCCCAACTTTGCCCCAACAGCGGCCAACGGGGCCCAAACTTGCCCCAACAGTGGCCAGTGGGGCCCCACGGTGGCCAACGGGGCCCAACTTTGCCCCAACAGCGGGCAACGGGGTCCAACTTTGCCCTAACAGTGGCCAATGGGGCCCAACGGTGGCCAGCGGGGCCCAAGCTTGCCCCAACAGCGGCCAGTGGGGCCCCACGGTGGTCAACAGGGCCCAACTTCGCCCCAACAGCGGCCAGCAGGGCCCCGACCGTGGCCAATGGTGGCCAACCGTGGCCAGCCACCTCAACCACCTCGCCCATCCCATGTCTCTCTTCTCCCCCCAGCGACTCGGAGCTGCAGAGACGCCAAAGCCAGCCAAAATCCCATAAGAAACCCGTGAAAGAGGAGCCGAGCCTGAGCGAGCCGAGCCCGATCGACCCCAGCCCCGCAGAGGAGAGGGGTGGGCGAGTCAGGTGAGCGGGGGAGACCACGGCGGTGGCTTCTGAATGAGCATCTGGGGGCACCTCGGACACGCTGCTGCTTTCTGGGCTGAGAAACCCATACGGAAACCGACCCAAAAGTTGTGAAAATGAGTGAGGTTCAAGGCCTGAGCTCTTGCAGGGTGAGGGCCGCGTGTTTGCGACGGGAGGCGACGAAGCTCACAGTGGGGAGATGCCATCGGGGTTGAATCCTCACCGGGGCAGAGCTGCTGTCACCTGGCCCCATCTTATGCTGGAGCTTGAGAGGAGGGGTCCGGCCACTGGTTTTGATGGGGGGCATCATCCACTATGTCCCCTCCTCAGGGCCACGCATGTGCCTGCTGCTCTGGGAGCTGATCCCAACCGTGGGCGGCCAGGGAGCAGGGATTTGGGGGCCTCCAGAGGAGGAGAACCACCTCCAGAACCACGGGAGGTGGTCTGGTGGGTCTGGCAGATGGCAAAAACCTCCTTCCAACCTCCTCCCAAGCGGCCTGGCCTCGCTGCAACTTCGCAATCCATACGTGCCCTCCTTCCCCTCCTCGCGTAGGCACGGGGGCCCTATGGTTCTGTAGGGCCCAGGACACCTCACTTCACCTCCACACAAAGGGCAGCGTCGCTCGGTTTCCGTCACCCCCACGTTTGGCCCACGCTTCTTGGCCGTCAGGAATGTCACTGCGTTGTCACCGTAAACGAAACCGAGCCCGTAGCGACGGCAGCACGTCCGAGCTCAAGCGTCGGGCATCCTTGTAAGGACCGCAGCTGGTTAATTTGCAGGCACTCGTTACCTTTGTTTCAGGCTAATTACGTTTTAGCCGCTCCTCCCCAGCCCCGTGGGCTCAGAATTGCCTTTTTCGCCCCGAAATGAGACAGGAGGGTCGAGCGGTCCCTCAATTCCAGGCGTCTTTAAGCAAGAATAATAAATCCTGTCCGCCTCCGGAGGGTTGGTCTTGATGGGCCAAAGGGACGGGCCCGTGTTTTCCCTCTCGGGTCTGACGCACGAGGAGTCATCCAACACCTTTCTGGATTTTCTTCCAATGCGAGGGCATTAAAAAAGAACAAAAAAAAACCAAAAACCACAACTTTTTATTTGGAGTTAGCTGGAGCGACCACGTCTCTGCTCTTACCTTTGTGTGCCCTTGAGAGAAGACACCGAAACGCACCCCCCCCCGCCCCCAAACCTCAGGTAAGTATTTGCACGCTTCCACAAAGGTTTTGGTGTTTCATTTTTCGCTTTGGCACGCCGTCACCGCTTCGTTTCGGGGCTCAACACCTTTCCTCCTCTCTTTCAGGAGCTCCGAAGCCACCCCCAAGCTCGGTGGAAGCGAGGACGTGTTCCCAAGGAGTCGTCGCAGCGAATTAAACGGTAAATCCGCCTCTCGATTTCTTCTCCCCTTTTCGGGTTACACCAAAGGGGACACCGGGCGCTCAAGTTCAAGCTTGAAAGGAAGCGTTTGGTTTAGCTGGTCTCTGTCGACACCAGAAATGAAGTAAGAGAGGGGACTTTTTTTCACGCCTCTGTGGTATTTCGGGCTTCCGCACGCTTCCCACTCGTCGCCGCCACGTTCAAACCTCTAAAAAGTACTTCAATGCCTCAAGTTGGACCCAAAAAAACCTCTTGGGATTTTCAGATGCGGCTCACAGAAGCGACCATTGGCTTGCCTGTGCAAAAACAGGGTGGTGGGGAAGCTTTTAACCCCCCCTCCGAACTAAACGTTAGGTCAGCGGCGAGCTTTTGGAGGCTCGAGGGATGAGTTTCACTCCAGATGTCCTTGGGGCTTCAAACGTTTGCTTTTCTTTTTTCCAGCGTTGTAGCAGCAACTGGAGGAATGGAGATTTTTTTTTTTAAAAAAAGACTGTTTTGAGAGGAAAAGATGGCTCAACCCTGCACAGCCCTACGGTAATGCCATCCTGAGCCGATAGAAACACTTGGGAGGAGATTGTAGACAAAGATGCCCAGCCCGTGCTTTTATTGGGCCATCTATGAACAATCTCTGTGTCTTCTCACCCCGTAAAAATATAACTTTTTTTTTAAAAAAAACTCTCTAATTGCAGGACATCAGCCAGGAATAGCTGCTGGTCCCACAAAGCCGTGGATAAAGCCCCAAAATAAAAGCCTAGATCCAATCGGCGTCGATGGGAAACGAGCCCTCGGAGGTTGACACGAGGACGACGACAACCGGAGGCGTCCCCCGGACGCTTCCAAAACCCTGTTAAAGGCTTTGTAACGAAAAATAAAAGATTTTATTTCTATTGACCGTGTCTGAAAGGTGCGTTTGTTGACATCGCTGCCTGCTGCGAGGCGGGGGGGGGGGGATTTTTTAAGTGGCTTTGTGAAGTTTTGAAGGCTTTCTGCTGTTAGAAGGGAAAGAGTTGGCCAAAGGATTGCCACGGTCTTTTTGGGAGCCATCAACTGCGGCTGCTTTTCCAGCTCCTCAGCAGCGTTGAGGCAAGGAGAAGGGGACCTTGGGGGGACAAGAGCCTCGCTCAAGACCTTTCTTTCCTCTTCCAGCTGCAAGCAGCGAACGCGCTCGTGCGACGAGGACGTGGCCCAGATCGGCCCCAAGAGGATCAGGTAGGGAGGGCCGCGGGGAAGAGGAGGAGGAGAAGGTGCAGCTCAGCCCTTTGGGCGTTGGGAGGCTTTTCTACCCCTCCGGCAGCTCCTGCTGCAATGGGAGGTTCTGATTTTTCTTCTATTAAGCTTCTGGCAGATGGAAACGATGGGGGACAGGAGGGAGATCCGCTGCCTTCTCGGCTCTCCTTGCTCACCCCGATTTTTTTTTTTCCCCCTCTCTTCCAGGAAGGCAGCGAAACGCGAAATCCTCCTGTGCGACTTCGAAGGCTGCGGCAAAATCTTCTCCAACCGCCAGTACCTGAACGTGAGAGGCCTGCGGCGGTGGGGTGGGAGGGAGCACCGACCCCCAGACCCCCCTTTTCCATGCACGCGAGGTCGGGCTGAGCACGTTCATCCCTCCAGCTCCTCGCTTGGAGCCGGAGACGAGCCAGGTTTCGTCTCTCGAGCTCCATTTTTGACATTTTTTGTTCTCCGAGGTGGATTTGGGCAGCCTGGATGGTCCAAACTTGTTGTTTTTTTAAGCAGGAATTGTTGGCTTTGAGCAGCAGCTCGGTGCCTGCTCAGCCAGGGGGGCTGCTTCCAGTCCCACCTTCCGCTTGGGATATCAGGAAGATGAATTTTGTAGTTGGAAGATGCCCCGGGGCTTTCCTCTAAGGGCAGGTTCTTGGGTCGAGCCGTCCATCTTCACACTCCTGGCCCTTTTTTTTCCCCCCAAAACGGCAGCACCACAAGAAGTACCAGCACGTTCACCAGAAGACCTTCACCTGCTCGGAGCCCAGCTGCGGCAAGTCCTTCAACTTCAAGAAGCACCTCAAGGAGCACGAGAAGCTGCACAGCGGTGAGCCAGCTGCCTCCATCCCTTGTTAAAAGAGTCCCTTCCCCGGGCTGCTCCCACCTCCCCGGGCTGCAGCTGGCCACGTTTCCATCCCAGTACCTCCTGTTTGCTCCCTTTCCTGACCCGGTGGAGTACCACCTCGCTTTGTTTCCCACTCTGGAGGTCTCTCCATCTCTCGTTCATCTCTGTTTCCGTGCTGGCAAAGCATCCCGGCTCCTGAAATGCACCCCCCAAAAGCATCCTGGCTCCTCAAATATGCCCCAAAAGCATCCCAGCTCCTGAAATGCACCCCCCAAAAGCATCCCAGCTCCTGAAATGCACCCCCCAAAAGCATCCTGGCTCTTCAAATATGCCCCCCAAAAGCATCCCGGCTCCTCCAATTCGCCCCAAAAGCATCCCAGCTCCTGAAATGCACCCCACAAAAGCATCCTGGCTCCTCAAATATGCCCCCCAAAAGCATCCCGGCTCCTCCAATTCGCCCCAAAAGCATCCCAGCTCCTGAAATGCACCCCACAAAAGCATCCCGGCTCCTCCAATACACCCCAAAAGCATCCCAGCTCCTCCAATACGCTCCCCAAAAGCACCCCGGCTCCTCAAATGCACCCCAAAAGCATCCCAGCTCCTCCAATACGCCCCAAAAGCATCCCGGCTCCTCAAATGCACCCCAAAAGCATCCCCGGCTCCTCTCCGAGGCTGGAGCAGCCCCTAAACCTATTTTTTTTCTCCCTCCCGGCAGACAAACGGGACTACATCTGCGAGTTCTGCGCCCGCTCCTTCCGCACCAGCAGCAACCTGATCATCCACCGGCGCATCCACACGGGGGAGAAACCCCTCCAGTGAGTTCCCGTCCGTTAGTAATTAGCGATGACCTCGTTTGGGAGGGGGGGTCAGCGCTGCTCCACACCAGGTTTCCCGCGCCACCAAACCGCACCTCGACGCCAAGTTCGGGGCGCAGGCACCGGGGGAGGGTTGGATGGGAGGAAGCTTAAATTAAAGGGTTTTCGTGAGGGTTTTCGTGAGGGTTTTTGTTAGGGTTTTCGTGAGGGCAACGCGTTTCCTCCCCTCTAGGGTGTGCTGAAGCCGCGCAGATCCGGCTGGCGCGGCCCTGAGGTCGCTCAGCCGATTAAAAATTGTGGCATCGAGCCGCGACGGAGCCGAGCTCCCTCTGTGCTCACCTGGGGACGGCACAGATCGATGGGTTTTTCCCCTTCTCCCTCCCCGCTCGATTCCCCTGTAGTTGTTTTCTGATTAAAACCCCTTCTTTTTGTTCCCCCCTAGGTGTGAGATCTGCGGCTTCACCTGCCGCCAGAAAGCCTCCCTCAACTGGCACATGAAGAAGCACGACGCCGACTCCTTCTACCAGTTCTCCTGCGACATCTGCGGCAAGAAGTTCGAGAAGAGGGACAACGTCACCGCCCACAAGAGCAAAAGCCACCCCGAAACCCCCGGCGGACCCCCCCAAGCCGGGCCGTCCTCACCCCCAAGCCTCCTGGGGACGGGGATGGGGCACACGGAGGTGCCCGGTGCCTTGGGCGCGGAGCTCCCGGGTGGGGACGGCGGAGGGGAAGCGGGGAAAAGCAAGGGGCAGCCGCCTCCCGTCGCTGCCTCGGCCGAATAACGGCGGGTTTTGGGGCCAAATCTGGGTGATGCTGGATGATGGACGAGGTCGGTAACAAAATTCCCACCAGGATTCGTCCTCCAGTCCTGTCAGCGGGACCAAACCCTCGGAGGAGGCGCGCAGGAGCTGAAAACGACGCCGGGTCCTCCAGGAGGCACCGACCTCGCGTCCCAGGGCTGAAAATCAAGGGGCCGAACGAGGACCTGAGCCCTGCTCCTCCAGCCGGGGCTTCCCCCCATCGCCTCGCTCCCTCCTTGCACGAGACGGGCCAAAATTTTGCGGCGGGATCCTCAATAAAAGGCGTTTTGTACCAAAGGCCCTTCCCCGCTCGCAGGGGCGCTGACTTTGCACGGGAAACAGGCGGGTTTTTATTGCCAGGCCCCAAATTGTCACCGTTCAGGGCCATAAAAGCGGTGATTTTAGGCTGGGGGAAGCCAAATGTTGCTGGAGGGGAATCCAGGCTGGTTTTGGCCACGATAAAGGGAAATTAGGGGCAATGTTTGTGTAGGCCCTATTAAAAAATGTTGATTTTTGAGCTCTACCCTCCCCAACTTATCCCCCAGGGCTCGAGAACTGCAGCTCTCTGTACCTTTTCTGTACCTTTTCCCCCTTTTTTTCCCCCCAGCCCAGAAGTAATCGCACTATTTATGTATCCTAGAAGACCCCCAGCCCAAGAAGTTTGGGGGAAAAAACGTGTATTTAAGGCGAGGAGGTTATTTTGGCACAGATTCATCCATTTCTGAGGTGGAAAGGGGTCGCTGGAGCATCCGTGGTGCTTGAAATGGGGCTGGTTGTGGAAATTCAGCTTGCCCCCCCAAAAAATAGAGCTTAAATTCTCCAGGAACTTCTTGTTTCGGGATACGGGATCCATCCCACCGCGATGAGACGCTCCCAGGTGGCTTGGTGAAATATATTAAGCAGCTAGACCCAAATCTGACAAAATTAGGGCTCATTTTGGCCTCTCTTCTCCCAGGGGGGGTAACGCTGAGCCCCTCGCAGAGCTAAACAGCATCGGGGCAGGAGTTCCTCCAGTCCCACAGCAGCAGAAACACAACTTGAGCCCCCCAAAATCCCCCCCCCCTTTAAGATTTACACTTTGGGGCAATAAATGTTGAATATTTAACTCGGCCCCCGTGTGGCATTGAAGCCTCTGAGGACCAGGAGCTGCGCAGCCCCAGTAAAAATCCCCCCTGGCTGGGGGAAAAATGAGGTTTTTGAGGTTTTAAATGAGAAACACGTGATGGGGGGGGTTCAGAAAGGAAGTTTTCCTCCGACGGGCACAAAGAGCAAGGCAGGAGTCGCTGGGTTGTTGGTTTTTTTTCTTTTTCCTTTTGCACAGCAACTTTTATTTCCCCACTAAACAGAGTAACAGGGCAAAGAGACATCAACAGCATCGCGGGGGGCACACGAGGGCGGGCAGGGGTTCTGTAAGCGCGCGCGAGATCACACCGAAAAACGAGGCTTCTTCCCCCTTCCCCACCACGCAAGCCTGCACTGAGACCCAAATCCCCCCTAAGCAGCCCCAAAATCCGGCTGGGTCAACGAGACTCCGGGTGGGCAGCGCGCCCACGGCTCTCGGGGCAGCTTTTGGGGCTGGCGGCTGGCACCCCGAGCTCGCAACGACGAGGAAGGGGGAAAAGATCGCGGGGTTTTTGCTCTCTAGTGGCGGCGAAAGACGGGCTCGGCCCCTTCCCGAGGAAGGGAAAAGCGAGGACGGGGAAGGGGGGGAGGAAAAAACGCTAAAAAGGTGACCTGCAGAGCAACGGTGTCAGAGATCAGGGGTTCGGGTCCGGTACCTTCCCTCCTCACACAGGTTTTCTAGCCCTCGAGAGCTCTGCGGGGTGCGCGAAGCAGGCGGCTTTTGCTCCGGCTCAAGGCAGGAAGCGAGCAAGCCCTGCCGGAGCTTTTCTCTCCCTGGTTTGCCACGGGGGCAGGCAAATTAAAAGGAGAGAGGGAAAAGAGGGGTTGGTTACGGAGCAGGAGTAAAGAGGAGAAAATAACCCGAAGGCAGGGGCCACTTAAGCAGCCGGGTTTTGTTCACCCTCAACAGTTGATGCCCCCAGAAAAAAAAAACCACCTTTTCTTGGGGTAAAAGAGACCCAAACTTGTAAAACGCAAGAACGAGAGGGGAATAAAAAACAAACAAACAAACCCAAAGCTGAACCAGGAACACGGACGAGTTTCGGGGCTTTTGTCTGAAAGCAAGGGGGAAAAAGGGAAAGGGATCTTGGGGGGGGGGGGGGAACTACTTGCAGGTCACCTCGGGGATTTTTGGGGGGAAGAAAGAAACCAGACAGGTCAATTGCAGAGGGAGAGCGAGGAGCCCACATAGAAGAGCCAGAAGAAAGGGAAGATCTTCTCGGTGAAAGCGGCCGTGAAGGTGAAGATGGGAGCCATGTTATCGGCGTTGTAGAACGCCACCCACCCGCCTTCGTAGTCCAGGTACACCCCGATCTTCCTGGGCCTCTCGCACAGGGACAGGGGCGTCTCCGGGGAGGTGAAAGCCTGGTACTGATCCCAATTCTTCCCCTTCCAGTTCAGCCCCACCGCCCAGATCCCTTCCTCGGGAGCGAAGTCGATTTTCTCCTTCCTCCTCACCGACTCGCGGGCCGCCCCCAGCACCCAGCTCTCCCCGTCGCCCACCTCCACCTCCCAGTAATGCCGCCCGGCTACGAAACCCTCGGCCGCCAGCACGCAGAAGGAGTAATCGAATCTCTTGGGGTTGGCCGGCAGCTCCTGGGGGGCACTCCTGAGCCGCACGCTCCTCTTGTCCTCCGACAGCACCAGGTAGGGGTTGGCCGTGTCCGGATCCAGAGAGAGATCACCTGCAAAGAGATCGGGGGGCTGTGAGCATCCACGAGGGGGAAAAAAAGCCCTTTTCTACCCCCCCACGGGGTTGATGTCCCCAAATCAGACGAGGACAGCAGCAGGGGTGTCGCCTCAGGTAGCTTTGAGGACAAAAAAAGCCACGTGGGAGCAAAGGTCAGAGCCGCTCTGTAATTAAAAGCGGAGAAATTGGGGCGTGCCAGCCTGCAAGCCCGGCAGCCCCGGGCTGGCTGTCCCCAGAATAGAAATTTCTGGGCAGAAATGACAATTTTAGCCTGGTGACAGAGAGGAAGAACAAAAATCCTCGGGTTTGAGGGCCGCTCTCGCCCTCCAGGGCTCTGGGAGGAACCTGGGGCTGCGGAGCCCTGAGACGGGAGGAGCGGAGGCCGCTCAGTTCGGGTCCCTCCTTCCCCTGCCACCACAAACCCAGGCAGGGCGAGCGCAGCTTCGCCCCCGAACCAAGCACGGGGGGGTTTCAAAGTCCACCTCGGAGCTGTCTCAACCCCCACGAGCCCCGTGCCGAAGGTCTCGGTGCTCGGGACAGAGAAGATCAGGTCCAGAGTCCTCTTAACCCTGCGGTTTCCTAATAAATCTAAAAATTGTGCCTTTCCCGGGCTCTTCCAGCAGCTGATTTATTTTTCTGCCCCTTCTTTGAGAGCACCAGCAGGTTTTCTCCTCTCCTGACCTTTCAGGCTAGCTCGAAGGCCCGACCCCAAAGATTTTTCCCCCCCCCCAGAAGGTGAAACCGAGTTCAGAGTCGCAAAAACAAAAGGCCAGGCTGCCCCCCAAAAACACAAACTGCTCACCTGTATCGTTCTCCAACTCAAACCGAAGGTTCTCTGCAGGAAAAGGAAGAGATTTAGGTTCCTTCAGGCGTGGGGAATCCCCAGGGGCTGCCCACGAGCGCGCCTCCTCGCTCCCTGCCTCGTGGCAAGGCACCCGACACGACTGCGTGAACCCGCAGCGAGCTTCCCAGGCAGAAACCCGAAGGAAATGTGATTTTTTCAAGCAAAAAGAGCTTTTCTTTCTCAACGAGAAGCTCCTCAGACAATAAAAGCCCTCCCCCAGAGCTCTTCCCAGTAAGCCCAGGGGAGAAACAAACAAGAGCACAGCTCTAGCTCTCTTTTAAGTCGAATTAAGCAAAGGGGAAACGATTTTAAAGGATTTTTTTTGGTCTTTTTCCAGTGCTCACCCTTGAACTCCAGCAAAACCTCTTTCAGCACCGCGCTCTTCTGGGAAAAGCTCTTGAGTTTCTTCTCCAGCTCGGCAAAGCCGGCCTCCGGCTTGCAGAACATCCAGCTCTCGAAGCTGGGGAGGAGAAAAGCAGCGTTAGGATCTCTCTGGAAAAACCTCGAGCCTCCGACACGCGGGCCCGGAAGGAACCCGCTCGGTTTTGTGTCTGATGATTCCCCTCCGTGCGTCCTCACGAGGACTGGGACCAGTTTGGGGCTGCCCAGTACGAGGAAAATGGGAGACGTGAGGGATTTCCACACCTCGGCTGGGCTCAGCCCTCATCCTGCTTTTGATACTGGTCCAGTTTGGACCGGGGAACTCCTGAGGTCCATCAGCGACTGAGTTACTCCTCGGCAGGACGCTCACACCGGCCACAAAACCCCAAAATGTTCGGGTTTTGCCCCGAGGGTGACGCTCAGGGGTGGGTGGGAAGCAGGACTTGCACCACAGCTCTGCCCGACCCCGGGCCGAACCTCCCAGTTAACCCAGCAAGGGCCCGGTTCGCTCACCTGCTTCCAGCCGTGGTGACAACCTGGAGAGGGGGGAATAAAAAGCCTCCGTCAGTCCCACAGCCTCCAAAATCCACCCCAAAACCAACCCTGCTGCTTACGGGGTCAGCTCCCCGATGCTGTTTCAAGGGCAGGGAGCAGAGGGACTCACGGCAATGGCAAAATTTGTGGTTTTTTTTTCACCCCCTTTCCCATTTTAGGGTGTGGGGGGGGGAATAATAATCCACGTATCTTAAAAATTAAGAAAAATTGTGATTGCCGTTGTTTTTTGAGGGTCGATTTTATCCCCCCCCAGCTGTGGGGAGTTTTGGGAGGGGGCAGAAGCTGAGCGCAGCAGCTCCGCAGGAAGCCAGGAAAATCCTGCATTAATCAGAGTTAATTAAGAGGCCCCAAGCCCAAACTGCTCCCCAGCAGAGCACGTCGGCACCCCGCGGTCTCTGTTACGGGCTTTTTTCTTTACCCTGAGGGTGCCAAACCTGAACTTTTTAGGGTTTTACACCATAAAGGGCTGGGAGAACACGTCCCAAGAGCCTCACCTGCCCGGACTGGTTCCCTGGGCCGTTCTCTCCTCCCTGCTCCCCCAGCAGCTTATCGAGCTGGGCGATCTCCTCGGAGAGCCTGGAGACGCTCTCGTCTCTCCTCTTGACGATGTCTCTGTCCAGCTCCTCCAGGCGGGACAGCAGGAGCTGCTCCTTCTCCTCCAGGAAGCCTCGCAGCTCCTTGCACTCGGCCACGATCTTCTGCCTCTCCACTTCCGTCTGCTTCTGCAAAAACCCCAGGAGAGGGAAAAGGGCGTGAGAGAGGCGGCCCCCGGGGGGGCTGGGGAAGGTTTCGGGAAGTCCCCTGCTCCCCCCCTGAAGCGCTCACCAGCAAATCTTCGCTCTGCCTCTCCCTCTCAGCCTTGGCTTCTTCGCGGCCTTTTCGCAGGGAGCTCAAATGTTCCTGCGGCACCTCCTGGAAGGCGAAAGAGATCTGGTGAGAATTTGGGGGGGATCAGGAGGAAGGATGGGGGGGATTCCCTCCGGTGCTGCTGCCACAAGGGGTTAAGTTTCATCAAACGTGGGTTTTTTTGCAGCTAAAGACAGCATTAACCCAAATTGGGGTGGAAGCAGCCCTACGCCACATCCTTCCTCTCAGCCTTTTGTTTTGGGCCAGATCCAAAAAAAAAAAAAACCCACTAAAAAACAACCTGAGCAGCTCCGAGCCAGGTAAAGCAGGAAGAAGAAAGAGAAACGAGCACGGGGGTGGGGGAAAATCAACCAGTTTTTAGCTCCCTGTAAAGGCAAACCACTAAATCCCACCCCCACAAAAAAAAACCCTTCCACAGGGATCAGATTCCACCTCCCAGCCCCATCGGGGTCCCGGGGGGGGATTCTGGCCACCACGCTAAGTTCGTTAACGGCTTACGGCAAAGCAAACGGCAGCGCCCGGCCTCGTTAAAGTCACTTGACCCCCTGACGAAGCAGCTCCTAGCAACGCTGAATAAAAAGCGGCGGGGAGGACGCTTTTAGGGGAAATAAAACCCTAAAAAAGGGTTTTTTTTTGCTGCGAGATGTGAGGTGAGCCAGTGCAGGACCGCAGGCTCGCTGCCCGGCACCGCACGGTTTGGGCGCGAGGGTAAAGCGAAGGGCAGAAAAAGAGGGCGCAGGTTGCAAGCTGGGTCTGATGGGAAACCATTATTTTTTTTAAAAAAGCACAAAGGCAGATTAACGAGGCAAAAAAAAAACCAAAAAAACAGGGCAGCGCTCGATGGTGGAGCCGCCTGGAGATGTCGCCGTGCTAAAAAAGGACAAGATCCCAAATTTGGGGTGAGCGGCGGCGGCTCGAGCTCTGGCTCCCCACTAAAAGCCCCCACGGGGGAAGATGGGAAGGATCCCGCGTCCGATCCGGTCCGAAGAAACAGGATAAAAATGGCAATTTGAGAATTAACGGGTGGTTCCGTGCTCTGCGGTGCGAGATCTCCCCGGTGCCACCCTCCCCTTCCTCCTCCTCCAGCTGCCGCTGCGCAGTAAGCGCCCGCTGCCCGGCCGGCATCTTGCTTTTCTCCTCCCCAACCGAGAAGCGAAGCCCAGCTGCTCAGGTTCGGCTCGCCCGCCCCCAAATCCCTCGTTATTCTCACCAAAAAGCCCCCCCCAAGGCAAGGAGGAGGGTGTCCCTTTCTCCACCGCGGAGATTCGGCTCCGTATTCGCCCTGCGTCACGTTCCCCAACCGCCCTGGGCTGCTTTTTTTTTTCATTTGCAGGGGAAAAAAGCTCTCCTGCGGGATTCCTGCTCCATTTTAGCCCCAAATCACGCTCAATTTTAATAAAAAACTCTATCCCATCCTAAGGAGCCCGGCTCCACGTTCATTCTAGGGGGATTTCTGCACAGGGACGTGGCAGGTGAGGATTTTGGGGGTGCCTGGCGTTGTTTTGCACACTCACACCCGCACAAAGGCGACCCCGTGCCGCTCAATCTCTGTGTATTTTGCACGGGGAACAAAACCAGCCGGCCCCACAGCAGCTCAGACCCTCCCAGTATCCTCCCAGTTAAACCCAGCTCCGTTTTGAATGGGGGGCACTCCCCCTGACCGTATCATACCACACGAGGTCAGCCCTCACCCCAAGATTTCCCCACTTTGGGGGGTGTTTGGGACCCTACTCCTCCCCAGAACCTTCCCCACCACATGGAGCAGCACCCACCCTTGAAGGGGGGCCCCAAGAAGTCCCCACAGCCCTGTGGGGGTCCCTATTACGCATAGGGGGGCAGCCCCAGAGCACTGCACCCTGTATAGATGTGAGCAGGGGGTTCCATATTCCCCGTAAAAGCTCCCTGTTGTATTTGGGGACTCACTTTTACACCCTGGTGTGTGCGTTGGGGGGGTCCCATGGGATTCAAGGTGCGCTGCTCCACGTGGGGTGCCCATATTACACCCCCACGTTTAACAGGCTTGCTTCCCCTGCACAGAACGAGGATCCTTATCATATCCCCCACGCTCAATAGGCCCTGATACACCAAAAATAGGGTCCTCACCGCACCCTGTATTTATTAGGGTGGGGGGGTCCTCTACCGAGCCCCCAACTACATCCCGGGGGCTGTTCCCCGTTGCACCCCCAGCCCCAACACCGCCCCCGGTGGTTGTGCGGTGTCCCTAGGGTGCTCCCCCTCTCACCTCCGCGGCGTGCGCCGCCTCCTCGGCGGGCAGCACGGTGTGGGTGCGGTGCTCCCGGGAGAGGTGGCAGACCACGCAGACGGCCCGGCGGTCCTGCACGCAGAAGAGCCGCAGGGGTTCACCGTGCCGGGGACACCGCGGAGGCCCGGGCGGGCCCGGCGGAGCGGCTGCGGGCAGAGGCGGAGAGGGGGCGGGAGGCCCCGGAGGTGGCTCGGCGGGGCCGGGAGGCAGCCCAAGCTGGCGGACGATGTGGACGATGTTGCCGAGGGAACGGTTGGGGCGGAAGAGCCGCTGCGGCACCGGTTCACGGCACTGCGGGCAGCAGAGGCGCCGCGCCGAGTCCTCCCAGCACTGGGTCACGCAGGCCCGGCAGAAGTTGTGGCCGCACTCGGCCACCAGCACCGGGTCGGTGAAGTACTCCAGGCACACCGGGCACGTCAGCTCGTCCTGCAGGCTGCGGGCGGCGCTGCAGGGCGCCGGCGGCACGGCGGGGGGAGCGGGCGGCGCCTCCATGCCGGATCCCCCCCCCACGCGGGCAGCGCTGCGCTCCGAGCTCCGCTCTGCTCCGCGCCGCCGCCCCGACTGCCGGCCGCCGGGGGCGGGGCCGCGCATGCGTGCCGCGAGGGGGCGGGGCCGAGCATGCGCGGTGCGAGGGGGGTGCCGGCTGGAGGGGGGATGCGCCTGCGCGGAGGGGGAAGGGGGCGGGGCTTCGTGGGGGGTTGGGGGGGCGGGGCCGTGACGGGGGCGGGGCGGTTTGGTGCCTATAGGGTACGGGGGGGGTGGGGGGGGGCACAACCAAATTAAACGGAATTTGGAAGAAATTTGGGGTTGTTTATAGGGTGCTGGAGCCTTGTAGGGTGGTGGGAGGGGGGAGCACGCCTCTGACCCTATAGGGTGCTGGGGGGGTGTGCCTTAGTGCCTATAGGGGCTGTAGAAGATGCGCACACACACAGCACCTTGGTGTCTATAGCGTTGCATAATGCTGTATCCACCTCCACCACCCCAAATTGCTCCATTCCCCCCCAAATTCCACCAACTCCAAATCCCCCAAACGCTCCCTGAAAATACACCTCAAGTACACCTCAGTTTATCCACACCTTAACCCGTCCCTGTGAAATAGCTGCTATGAACTCACACATTAATAATCACAATTACCATCTTTTTATCTCAACTTCCAACTGCAAAGTGACTTTGGTAGACTTGACACTGGCAATTTTAATTTTTCTTAATGTTCAGAGTTCTTTGCCGACAGTGTCACCACAGGGCACGTGGCGCCGGAGCTGTCCCCCTCTTCCGCTGTCACATTCTTCCGTTTTTATTGATTTTTTCCTCTCAGCACCACAGGAAATGCCAGTGGGAAAGCACGTTTTTTGGGGAATGGAAAATTAAATGAGGTTAATTGGCCCTGACGCCAGCGAGGTCCCGGTTTTGGGGTGCCTATGGTGCCGAGAAGCATCCTGGAGTGTTGAGGTGGGTGCTCGAAACCTGCCCCAACCACCCCGGTGACATTTAATTTCAAACACATCTTCACAGATGTAATTAAGCCTTAATAGTACTATAAGCCATTTGCATACCTTGGCTTTGCTTTTTGACATTTTAAAACCTGCTTTTATTTATAACAAAGGGAGACGCCACGTCCAGTGAGGAACGTTTGGAGCCACGCTGGGTCACAGCAGACCTTTGAGGTGTCCTGTTTCACCTCAAAATTAGGACTTTTGGGGAAATTTGGCACTGGGTTTGCACCCCTGTCACCCAGCAGCCAGGTTTCCTGTGCAAATGATTAAATATTGCAAAGTATAAGTTGGAGGAGCTCCCTGAGGACTTTTTTTTTTTTTGTGGGAAAAGCAAGAGACAGATGATTTAATACCACACTTTCCCTGCCTTTCTTTACATTTTCCTCACTGTCTCTGGTGACATTTGGTCTGAGGAGGAAGTAGCTGTGGGAGAGGTTACTTTCTGGCAGTGGTTTGGATGGGGTGGGCTAGAATTTGGGGTGAAAAACTGCAGATTCGGGGCCTGCGTGTTGGGATCTCCTCAGGGAGGAGGTGCCCGCTTCCAAAATGGCGGCGCCGTGCCCGCTTCCAAAATGGCGGCCACGTGCCCTTTTCCAAAATGGCCGCCTCGCCCTCAGGCAGGGCAAGAGAAGAAGATGGCTGCGGTCTTCCCCCTCCCTAAAGGGCCGTCGGGGCGACTACGGCGAGATGGCTGCTTCCTCCCTTTTGCTTGAGGAAAGCCTTGCACAAGATGGCCCCCTGGGGGGGGGATGAGACCCCGGTGTCCATCTTGGGTGAGGGCGGCCATTGCCATGGTGATGGGTCCTTTGAGGATGCACCCCCCAAAAGAAAAAAAAACATAACACCTTTGTGGCTGAAAGGTGGAATGGGGACATTTTGCAGCTTCTCTGAGCCCCTAAATCCTCATTGGGATCTTAAATACTCCAGAACTGTGCTCCTTGCCAGCAGGACATGCAGGCAGCTGTCCCCATTGACAGATCTCCACCCCCCCCCCCCCTTTTCTCCACAGAAAATGCCCTTGAAAAGAACTGGGACAGCTGCTGCCCCGTTCCCTCACTCCAGACTTGCTAAAATGTCCCACAGTACCTCCCCCCATCTCCAAATTTAGGATATTTGCCCTCAAAGTGGTCCCTAACAGATTTATCATCCATAAATTTCAGGGGTCCTGCTTTGTGCTGACAGAGGCCTGCAGTGAGGGGCTGCTCTGTGTACCACAGCCATCCACGAGGAAATGTCACTGTGGGACCCCAAAACTGTCATATTTTCTATAATTTTGTGAAGAACACCTCACTGTTTTTCCTCAAACCATGCTGTCTACATCATGGGTGTGAAAGTGACTGCCAGCCAAAGAACTGCTCTGATTTTGCTGGTGACATTGTGCACTTGTTATTTTGGGGAGGTTTTCCAAGGGAAACCGTGCATCCATGCTTTTTTTTTTTTTTCTTCCTTCCTTTTTTTTTTTTTTTTTTAACTCTCTTATTGCCCAGGATATCGGAGGGGCTGGGCTTGCAGCCACCGCTCCCTGTGGCCCTCGCACCCCAGGGGGGGACACCCAGCCCCCTGCCCCTCTGTGCTGTGTTTTGGGGGGAGAAGAAGGGTTTTTTTGTTTTGTTTTGTTTTGTTTTTCAAGGCAGGGTGGGGGGCAGAAAGTGGGGCACCTCCAGGCTTTGTCGCCAGCACCTCCCGAGCCGGAGACCACAGGTAACGGGGAGGCTTGGTCTTTGGATGCAGAGAGGGAGTGTAAAATGGCTCCTTTTCCATCCCCCCTTTCCTTCTCCCCTCCGTCCTTCCTTTCTTCTCCCCTCCCAGCCCATCCACCTCACCACCCGCACACTCAGCTCAGCTCGCCAGATGCTCTCCATCCCTGTTAAAAATAATAATAATAAAAACCTCTTCCCATTGTCTTTCTGGAGGTGCTGGCGTCCCTCCGTCCTTCCCCCTTGTTTTCTTTGCACGGGGTGGGATTCATTTCGTGTCTCGTTCGGGTGCCTTTGAGTGCTGAAAGTGCTGACCCCCCCCCCCCCCCCCCTCCTTTTGTTTTTTTTTTTTAGCAGGATGGAAAAAACACCCGGGAAAATAAATGAAGCAGGATGAGCTGCCAGGGGGAAAAAAAAAATGTAGGAGGGATCCGCGGTGTGCGCCTGAAATCGCCCTTTTATTCCTGACATCAGTAAGTCGGGTTCAGCCTGCCCCAAACCTTTCTTTCTGTCTCCCCGTCAGTCCTCCCTTCTCCATCCTCTGCAGCTACAGCAGCTGGAAAATAGAAATAAAGTGGGATCCTAAACGCTGCTCGCAGAGGAGGATGAGCGAAAGGAGGGAGGAGTGGGAGCAATTTGTTTTTTTTTTTTAATGATTTTGCAGCAGAGAGCGCCAAACCTGGTTCCTCCGCTTGGGAAAAGTCTCATTTTTTCCCCCCAGCGTGGTTAGAGACGGTGCTGAGCACCCAAATTTTGTGGCTCCTCGGGGCACGGTAGAGAAATAATTGGGTAATTGATCCTTTTTTTTTGCAGGGGTGGGGAGCAATTGCTGCGTGTTTTGAGGGGACAGTTCTGGAAAGTTTGGGACAGGAGTCTTGAAGGTGAAGGAACCTGTGGAGGAGCACTCGGGATTTCAGGATTTGGTACAGTAGGACTTAAATTTTGGTAAGATTTGAGTGAAAAATCACCCCAAAGCTGCTGTGAAAGTGTGTGCACTGAGAAGTGTGCACGGAGCATGTCTTGGACCTGTTCCACCTCCTAGAAAGCAAACTCCTGAATCCAGTAATTCAACCACTCAGATTTAAGCGCTTCTAACCTAATTGCCTGCAATTCTCAGAAAAATACCTTCACCTATATTAAAAATTTTAAAAATTAAAAAAGATTTGGCTGAGTCATTGAGTGTAGAGACTGCTTGTGCAGTAAAAAAAAAAGCATCTCTACTGATAAGTGATAAATCACTTATTATATAATCACTATTATTAATATAATCACTTATTATTATTGTTTTAGGGTGAGGACGTTGTCTGCAGGTTACTGAAATACGGAATATTAATGGAATATGGGGTTTATTCTTCTCTTTTTTCTTAAGAATCATGCTGGAAGATCTGGGAAAATAAGTGCTGGGCTAAGGGATAGAGGTTTATCAGCCACTTGTCCCCGGTTTTGTGATGCAGTGAAGGCTCAGCCTTCCTACGAGCCAGCAGAGAATCCACAGGTTAATAAAACAGGTTTTTTTTTTGCATGCAAATCTTTGGGGTTTGGTTGTTGCTGAATGTGACGCCGGGCTCTGCTGATGGGGGGGTGTCACCTCCTCGTTGCAGGGGAGGGGGGCTCGCGACACCGGCCATGGAGCCCTACGTGCTGCTGGACCCGCGACAGCGAGCGCTGTATCGCGACGTGATGCAGGAGAGCTACGAGACGCTGATGGCGCTGGGTGAGGAGACCCCCAGAATAACGCAGAAAACTTGGGGATGGGCAAAAGAGCTGGGGACGGGCACAGGATCTGGCTCGCTGGATCTGCTTATCCCCCCTAATGAGCTGGGGGGGCTCCTGGGGAGGGCGAGCCCTGCTGATACGTGTTTCTCCCCCCTCTTTTTTTTTTCCAGAATTCCCCGTTTCCAAGCCCGACCTGCTGTCCCGCCTGGCCCACGAGGATGAACCGACAGCCCTGGATCTCCACGTACCCAAGGACGCCCCGTCTGGAGGTGAGCCCCCTTATTGACCGTGGCACAAAAAAAACCCAAACCTTGGGGTTGGCTCCTGCTGGCGGCTTTCCCCCACCTGTGGACATCTCCCCAAAACGACAAAAGATGCTGGGATGGCCTGACTGCAATGCCAGCGGGATGTCCTGGCCGAAATGGAAATGCCAAAGCCCTTTTGCAGCCGGCCGAGGGGAAGAGGCATTTTTGGGGTGGCCCAGAGAGAGAAATGGGGGTGCGGTGGAGGCGACGGTGATTTAATTACCGCGCTCGTGCTGGTGGCAGAGGGGAGGGATGGGGATCGGCTCCCGTGGAGGTGCTTCCCCTGGAGGTGCTTCCCTGGAGGAAGGCGTGAAATAAAACGAGGAGGAATCCCTCCCTGCCCTCCGTTTCATCTCCCCAGCCCCGGCAGAGACAAAATCTGCCTGGGTTGTCTCTCTCTTTCCCTGTGCCCCACAGAGGACGGAGCACGAGCGGAGCAGGAACCCACCCGAGAGGAAACTGCTGAAAAAGAGCCTGAAGCTGCAAAACCCATGGGTGAGGAGCATCCCTCGAGCCCGGCCGAGGCCGCGGGGAAGGCGGGCAGGAGCGGGGAAGCGCCGCCGCCGCCACGGGACCCCCAGCCCAGCAACACGTGCGGCGAGTGCGGCAAGAGCTTCAGCCACAAGTCGGCCCTGGTGAAACACCAAAAAATCCACAGCGGCGACCGCCCGCACGAGTGCCCCGACTGCGGCAAGGGCTTCATCCAGCGCTCCGACCTCACCATCCACCAGCGGGTCCACACGGGCGAGCGGCCCTACGCCTGCCCCGACTGCGGCCGCCGCTTCAGCGTCAGCTCCTCGCTGCTCACCCACCAGCGCACCCACGCTCCCGGCGGGGAAAAACCCAACCGGTGCCCCCAGTGCGGCCGTAGCTTCGCCGACCCGGGGGCTCTCGACCGGCACCAGAAGAGCCACCTGGGTGGGAAGCCCTACGAGTGCGGGGTGTGCGGGAAAGCCTTCGCCTGGAGCTCCCACCTGGAGCGCCACCGCCGCATCCACACCGGCGAGAAGCCCTTCCAGTGCGCCCAGTGCGGGCGAGCCTTCGCTTGGAGCTCCCACCTCGACCGCCACATGCGCACCCACGCCGCCGCCGCTGCCTCCGAGGAGGAGGAGGAGGAAGGCGAGGAGGAGGAGGAGGAAGAGCCGCCGCCCCCCCAGAAATGCGCCGACTGCGGCAAGCGCCTCAACCACCAGACGGACCCGCAGCGCTTCAAGCACAAGGGCACCCAGACGCCGCCGGCCGGGGCTCAGCCCGCCGGCAGCCCCCCGCGGCCCTACCGCTGCGAGCAGTGCGGCAAAAGCTTCGGCCACAGCTCCAACCTCCTCAAGCACCGGCGGGTCCACACCGGTGAGCGACCTTACCCCTGCCCCGACTGCAAACGCTGCTTCCGTTGGGGCTCGGCCCTGGCCAAGCACCGGCGCACGCACGCCTGGCAGCAGCAGAGCGGCGAGGCCGCCAAACCGCCCGCCGAGGAGAGCGGCGCCGGGGGAAAACCTTACCCCTGCGGGGCTTGCGGCAAGAGTTTCGGCTGGGTCTCGCACCTGGAGCGCCATCGGCGCATCCACACCGGGGAGAAACCTTTCCGCTGCGGGGAATGCGGGCGAGCCTTCGCCGTCAGCTCCCACCTGGAGCGGCACCGGCGGGTGCACACGGGCGAGCGGCCGTACCGCTGCGGCGACTGCGGCAAGAGCTTCGCCGTCAGCTCCACTTTGCTGGCCCACCGCCGCACCCACGCCGCCCAAGCGGGCCGGCCCCACGCCTGCCCCGAGTGCGGCAAGGGCTTCAGCACCCCGGCCGGCTTGGAGCGTCACCGGCGGCTCCACCGCGGCGAGAAGCCCTACCAGTGCGGCGTCTGCGGCAAGGGCTTCGCGTGGAGCTCCCACTACGACCGGCACCGGCTCACCCACACCGGCGAGAAGCCCTTCTCCTGCGCCCACTGCGGCAAGCGCTTCGGCCGCAGCTCGCACCGCAACCGGCACCAGCGGGCCCACGGCCAGGGCGGCCCCGAGAAGCGCCACGTCTGCCCCGAGTGCGGCAAAGCCTTCGGCCTCGCCACCGCCCTGGCTGCTCACCAGCGACTGCACGCCGCCGCCGCCGGCGGGGGCCGCAGCAGCCTCTCCTTGCTGCCGTCCTCGTGGTGGGAAGGGGAGAGGCCGGGGGGCGCGCCGACACCCCCAGAGCTCTGGCCGGAGGAGACCGGCTCCGTTTTCCAGCAGCACCCAGTGCCTTCCTCCTCCTCCTCCTCCTCCTCTTCCTCCTCCTCCGCAGCCCCCAGGGGCTGGGCTGCCAAAGCTCTCCTGCCCCCCAGCGTGGCGTGGAGGTCTGGGGAGGGGGACGCCCTGCAAAGCGATGCTGCAGCCCCCCAAGAGCCTTGGGGGTCCCTGGCTCCCCCCAGCTCCTGAGATGGGGTCCGAATTTGGGGCGAATTTGGGGGGGGGGACACGGAGAGAGCCACCCCCTGCTTTTGGGGACGCCCCAGTGCTGGGGGGGGGGGGGCTCGTCTGTGTCCCCCAAACCTTGGCAGGGGGTGCAAAGGGGCTGGTTGGGGGCTGGGGAGGGGGGTCCAGGACACCCTGGTGTGCGTGTTGGGGGGGGGTTTGGGATGGAAAGGGGGGGGGTGAAGTGGGGAGAGGGGGAACACGGAGGGAGAGGGGGGTGGGGGGTGGATTTGGGGAGGGCTGGGTGATCTTCCCATAGCCCTCTCCAGCCTCCCTTTTTTTTTGGGGGGGGGGGGTTTGGGTGCACGGGAGGGGACCCAGCAGCAAAAAAAAAAACACAAACAGGGTTCACCGGGGGGGACCCCCCCACCACAGGGGGATTTTGGGGGAGAAACGGCTGGGAAAAGAGCCAAAAGGGACCTGCCCCAAATATGCTTGGGTCACACCAAAGCCGCTTCGGGATGCGGCGGGGGCTCGGGCAGGGATGGAGAGGCCGGCTGAGCAGGTAATAAAATAGCCTTTAGTTCCCCAAAAACACCTCTCCGTGTGCCTTGGTGTCTTTTATCCCCGGAGCACGATTTCCCCAGCAAGCCCAGCTCCTTCCCCGGGGGTTTCCCCCCCCCCCCCCCCCAATGTGGGATCCGTCCCCAGCCACATCCCGCGGGGGTCCGCGTGCTTTAAAACCCCTCCCCACATTTCCCACCGGGCGCTCCCATGGGGTTTGGGGTTGTGGTGCAAGGAGAGCCAGGCACAGCTGGCTACAGGGCATGGGGGCTCCCTTTTTCATTCTTTTTTTCCCTTTTTTTCCCCTTCAAACCTCCCTCCCCGCTCGCTGCGCCCTCAGGGTCTGGTTTATCCCCACGGCGTCCCCGTCTCCAGCCCCAAAAAGCAGACCCGGGGGGGCACAGGGACAAATAACCGCGTGTTTTGGCACCAGGACAGCCCCAGCAATCCGCGCCGACCCTTCCCAACGGAAAAGGGTCCCCCCGGGAAGGGGCTTCGTGTCCCCCCCAAATAAAAACACGTCCCTTTTTTGGAGTCCCCCATCACCAAGGGCGCAGGCAACGTCCCCCCATCGCTTCGAGGAGACGTCAGGAAGGAGAAACCCCGATGAAGCGGCCCCGCCACCCTCCAAAAAGCATCGCTCGCTGTCCTTCGGCCTCGTCCCCGTCCCGTAGTTTTATTTCGGGGTCGCCCAGGGTCCTTCACTGCTCCTCGCCGCCGCTGCCGTCTCCGGGCGGCTTCGGCAACCCCGGGGCGCAGCGGGGCGCAGCGGGGGGCTTCTCCCCCGCCGGCCGGGTCCTCGCCGGGGAAAAATCCACCTTGGGGAGGTGGCTGCGGCGGTGCTTGGCGAGGTGGGAGCCTTGGGTGAAAGCTTCGCCGCACTCGGGGCACTCGTAGGGCTTCTCCCCGGTGTGGACGCGGCGGTGGCGCTCCAGGTGGGACGCCCAGGCGAAGCCCTTGCCGCACTCGCCGCACGTGTAGCTCTTCTGGGCCGCGTGGCCCCGCTGGTGGGCGAGGAAAAGGGGGGCCTCCCCGAAACGCTTCCCGCACTCGCCGCACTTGTAGGGCCGCTCGGGGGAGTGGGTTTTGCGGTGCTGGAGGAGGTGGGCTTTCTGGGCGAAGCGCTCGCCGCAGCTGCCGCAGGGGAAGGGGCGCTCGCCCGTGTGGACGCGCCGGTGCCGCTCCAGGTGGGACGCCCACACGAAACCCTTGCCGCAGTCGCCGCAGCGGTGGGCTCGCTCCCGCCGGTGGCACCGTTGGTGCCTGGCCAACGCCGGCCCGGCTCGGAAAAGCTTGCCGCAATCCCCGCAGCGCAAAGCTTTCTTGCCCAGGTGGGTGCGGCGGTGGCGAGCCAGGTCGGAGCTCTGGCAAAAAGTCTTGCCGCACGCCGGGCACCGGTGGGGCCGCTCGCCCGTGTGGCTGCGGCGGTGCTTGGCGAGGTGGGAGCCTTGGGTGAAAGCTTCGCCGCACTCGGGGCAGCCGAAGGGTTTCTCGCCGGTGTGGACGCGGCGGTGGCGCTCCAGGTGGGACGCCCAGACGAAGCCCTTGCCGCAGTCGCCGCACTTGTGGGGTTTTTCGGCCGCGTGGCCCCGGCCGTGCGCCGCCAGCTCGGCGGCCCCGGCGAAACGCTTGCCGCACTCGCCGCACTTGTGGGGCCGGTCGCTGGCGTGGGTGCGGCGGTGCTGGAGGAGGTGGGAGCTTTGGCTGTAGGTCTCGCCGCACTCGGGGCAGCCGAAGGGCCGCTCGCCCGTGTGCACCCGCCGGTGCCGCTCCAGGTGCGAAGCCCACGGGAAGCTCTTGCCGCAGTCGGCGCAGCCGAAGGGCCGCTCCCGCGCCGCCCCTTGGAGAGGTTTCGCGCGGTCTAATTTGGGGGTCGGGGGGGTTTTGGGCATCTTCGCCACGCCGTGGGGCACGGCTTTGTCGGGCCGTTTGGTTTTCCTCCTGTTGGAGCCCAGGGTTTTGGCCCTCTCGGGGCTGCGGGACGGGCGCGCTTCGAGCTCCTCGGGGATCTGCTCCGCGGCGGCGCCTTCCTCCGCGGCTTTTTCGCTCACCAGCCCCTGCGCTGCTGGGGAGATTTTGGGGGAAAAAAGGGGAAAGCTTGGCCTCAACTGGAGCAAGGTGGGGGGCGTTTAAATAGCTGGAGAGGCATTGCCCTAGAAATCCGGGTGTCCCGAAGGAGAGGAGCAAGGAACGGGGGACATGGATGCGCACGAGCGCACCGCGAGGTGTTTATCAGTTAAATGACATGCAGAGACCCGAGATCTTTCCTTGTTTAAAATTAAAAAAATACAAACAAAAACCAACCAAACAAAAAACAACAACAACAAAATAATGATAATAATAATAAAAACACAAGGAAAACGCTGGGGTTTGGGGGAAATCCCCCTTGAAACCTGCCTGGATTCCTCCTCCCCGCCCCCCTTCCTCGCCTTTTGGGGGAATAAAAATAAAAACAGGGCAGGGTGAAAAGACAGAGGGGGGGCTGCCCGAGGAGAAAAAGAGGGGGTTTAGGGGAAGGGGGGGGTTGTTTTTTTTTTTACCAAGGGACATCAGTGTTTCGTAGCTCTCCTGCATCACGTCCCGGTACAGCGCCTTCTGCCGCGGGTCCAGCATCACCCAGGGCTCCATGGCACGCGGGGGGCCGAGGTTTGCCCCCCCCGTCCTCGCTCACGGCTCCTCAAGACCTCCTGCGGGGCAGAGAAATCCCTAAAACGGGGGGAAATCCCCCCGGAAACGCTTCTCACTTGGGGTCTTGATGCTTTTTCTGGGCCCAGGTTGGGGTTTTCTCCCTCCGCAGGGTGTCCCCCACCCCCCAGTCGGCCCCCCGCAGGATTAAACCCCAGCCCGCTTGGGGACGGGGGAGCAGGAGGGTCCCCGTTACCTCAGCAGGGATTTGGGGGAAGAAATGCTGAAATCGGGGCTTTTGCAGTCCCCATCACAAAATTCCGCCCTCGAAATCTTTCCCCCTAAAAATATTTCCCCCTGCTGCCCCGTTCCCCCCCCCTTGGCCCCCCCATTTTTCCCCAAAAAACACATCCTGCAGCAACCCCTGCCTCCCTCCCTCCACCATCCCAGTCCCCCCCAGTCCACCATCCCAGTCCCCCCCAGTCCACCATCCCAGTGGGAATCGGCCCTCCCGGAGCGACAGCGGGCTTCGGGGGGGGGGGACAATGGAGGGCATGGCTTTGCTCCGGAAGCCCAAGCCAGTATCCGGCAAGGAAAAAAAAAAACACACAAGAATAAGCTCATTTTTTACCCAGAGCCCTCTAGAGGTAACCCAAACCTCGTGTGTGTGTCCCCCCAAATCCCACTGTCCCCAGATACCCACGGGGTTGGGGACACGGGGGGGGGACACGGGACCCCCTCCGCCACCTCCTTTCCCCAAAGGGTTTAATTGGGGGGGACCCCCGGCTCGTTAGCCCGGCCGAAATCTCTGCTCCTGGGTCATCGAGGGGGGGTTTTGGGGGGTTTTGGAAACTTGGGGTGCAGCAGGGGGACAAGGGGGGCACGGGGGGGGTTGCTGTGACGGTATCGGGGATGGGGTTTTGAAGAAACCCCAAGAAATTGGGGTTTTCACCTGGAAATGGGGGTGGGGGGGGTGATAAAATCGTTAAGGGGTGGGATCTGGGGAAGGAAAAGCTGCTTTTCCCCTCATCTTTTGGGGTCTGGAAGGATTCAAATGGGGAAGGGGCTCAGGGTGAACTGGGGGGTACTGGGGGGCAACTGGGATTTTAAAGGAGACCGCAGGGGATTGGGGGGGGGGGGG
>CM021746.1:139456-204419 GCA_011075105.1 Heteronetta atricapilla | reverse complement strand
GGGGGGGGCAGGAATGTCAACCCCAGCCCCAAAGGTCTGCATGCCACACGTGCAGCACACGCCAGGGGAGATTTCGGGGCGAGCAGGAAACGAAAATCCTTTGGGAGAACATCTTCCCTTGGCTCAAACCGCCGGCAAATCCGTGTGCCAGCTGGAAGATGATGACTAATTACTTAACGAGTCCAACCCAGATCCACCTCTGGTGGTTTCGCACCGATGGCCAGCTAAGCTCCGGGGCTAGCTGAGCCTTAATAAATCAGGGAGATCGCTCGAGTGATTGCTGTCACGAGCAAAACACACTCAGCAGAAGGCTGATGGACGGGATTTATTGCCCGCTAATAACAGGCTGCAGCAGTGGGAACTGAAAGCAAACCAAAACCGACTTCTGCCCCATCCACCCTCTTCTACCTGCTCCCAAAACCTTGCCACCTCAGCCCAATTCGGTCCCCAGGTTTTCCCTCTCCAGCACAGCTCCTTTTTCACACCCACGTGCAAAGGCACACGCTCGCCACCTCTGTTTTCTGAGATGCTCAAATCCCTCTGCGTGCTATGTCCTGTGCCATCTCCAAACCCTCCAAACCCCGATTTTCTGTCTCAAAAAAAACCCACAACAAACAAACAAAAAACAGCACTGTTAAAACCGTAAGGCAATTATTTAGAATAATTTAATTTTTTATCCACCCTACCCAATGCTCTGGGTGTTTGATGCTGCTCCAGCACCTGCAAATTGCATTTCAGCCCTGAAAAAACAAACAAACAAACAAAAAAGCAACCAAAAAAAACCCCACAACAAACAAACAAAAACCTTAAACTATATCCACTCATCCCAGTTCTGTTTGCTGACCCGGACCAGTAACTCAATATAACGAGAAGCAGAAATTGGTGTGAGACAGATGCCAGCAAAGAGCTGGAGGGGAAAAATAAATGGGTATAAACCACAGGTGGGCAGTGCTAGGATGGGTACAGCATCCAAAGCACCAGACCCGAGGCTCTGCCTGGCCTTCCGTGGGGATTTCTGGTCTGGGAACGGACCCGTGGATGCCAATCCTACTTCTCATGCACCTTTGCTCACCTTTGCCCATTGATAGGAAATCCCCATCGTCAAGCAGTGAGCTGGTATTTGCAGGAAATCATCCCCCCCCCCTCCCTCTCCCAATCTTAATTATTTTTGGGGGGTCATAAATTTAGAATACGCTCCCCGGGCACAAAATAATGAGCTTTTCCCATATGTCCCACGAACCCCCAGCACGAGCAGCTGCAGCATCACAACCCCTTGGGGGTCTCTGCTCATCCCCTCCTGCAGCCTGGCTGGTTAAAACCATTCTTCTCCCTTCTAATTTATCCAAATTATTCCCCCAACAATCCCTCATCTCCTTCCTACGGACTAAATACCCAGAGCTGCAAATGGCAGGGGGAGCAAAGCTGAGGCAAGCAGTTGCATGAGAGAATGAAGCAATCCGAAATTTCATTTTTTTTTTTTAAGCAAAGTTCTCCGCTTTGCACCATTCCTCTGGCTTCTTACTCAACATCCCAGGACAAAGAGGTCGCTGAAACAAGAAGGAAGAAACCCGCTGAGACCAGGGCCCATGTACAGGAACCTTTTTTTTCCCAACCTATCCTGGCTGACTCAGTAGGGATGTCTTTCCCTGGCTGTCCCTCTCCAAGCCTGAATTTTCTGTTGGAAGCTGGATTTCCAGTAATCCTCACGGAAGCAGGAACAAGGGAGGAACTCCTTTTGCAACTAATAGCGAGCTGCTGATCCCCAGACAATAAAACCTGTTATTTGAGGCCCGTCGTAAAGCGACTTGCTAGGGCACGCGCTGGGCTCTGCCTTATCAAAACAAACCACCCTCGAAAAATCTGTCAGCCCCGGGAACACGGGTGGGTGAGGGCTGGTTTCGTCACGCCGCTCTCAAACCACTCAAGAAGCCGTTGCTTCATGTCGCAGGGCGCCGCGTGTTGCGGGCTGCCGTCGGAGGCGACAGCAGGCGTCAAGAGAACGGCCCCGGGACTGCAAGAGGAGAAAAACCGAGGCGAAACAAGCTGTGGTGTGCGACAGGAATAAATAAATCCATTAATTAAAATACGTATATACACACGTGGTGCCTTTGATTTGGGTTTAGCGTTTGGAAGAGGCAAGTGGAGGGATCTTCTTAGATGGGGATGTGCTCAGGGGCCAAAAAGCCCAAAGAAGCCAGAAATGGGATAGAAAAGCATGCAATGCTTTCATTTTTCTTAGGAAAATAAAAGAAGGAAAGAAGGAAAGAAAAGAAGGAAAGAAAAGAAGGAAAGAAAAGAAGGAAATCAGCCGTGGACATTCCTCACCCAGTTTTAATGGGAACAGAAGGGAACTCGTGGACATAAAGCTGGACGCAAAGACCTAATCTGGCGTCTTGCCTTGATGTGCCAGCAGGCAGAGACGTGCGTTGGAATTTTGTTAAAAAACCACCATTTTGGGGGGCATAGCCAAGGTCTAAGGCTGTATTAAAAGCACTGTGAACCTCACTGGCAATCCCAGAAGCGACGCTGAGCATACGGTGTTGGGGAAGATTAAATCTCCATGATGGGGCTGCTGCAGGAAGAAGAAAGAGCATCAGGAAATATCCAGCTTGCCAGAACAATGACTTTTACAGAGAAAAGCCCACACCCTGACTTCTTCCAGGAAGACCCTTTGAGCACAGCGTTGCAAAACTCTTGCAGCTACGTGACAAGCTCGTACGAGGCAAGAGAATGCAAATCTCTTCTCTAATTACTGCTGCATGACAAAGATTGCACCCTGGTCATCAACCCATGAGGACCTCAACGCAACAAGGACCTGGACTTGTTAGAGTGGGTCCAGAGGAGGTCACGGGGATGATCAGGGGGCTGAGAGCACCTCTCTTTGGAAGAAAACCTGAGAAATTTGGGGTTATTTAGCCTGGAGAAGGGAGCAGCCTCCCCGTACCTAAAGGGGAGCTTCAGGAGGGAGTCTTCAGGGAGCGTGATGACAAGGAGTAATGGCTTTAAACAAAAATAGGGTGGATTTAGGTAAGATATGAGGAAGAAATTGTTTACTCAGAGGGCGGTGAGGCACTCGAACAGGTTGCCTATAAAAGCTGTTGGATGTCCCATCATTGCAAGCGTTCAAGGCCAGGTTGGATGGGGCTTGGAGCAACCTGGTCCGGTAGAAGGTGTCCTTGACCATGACAGGGGGCTGGAAACAGGTGGGCTTTGAGTTCCCTTTGTACCCAAATAATTCCCCAATTCTCTGATTTATGCTTAAGGAATTTTATAAGTACTGGTCCCAGAAACCTGCAAGCTCATCCAGTGGGCTCATAATTAAAAACTTGCCCCCAGATTTGACTTCATGGATGGGGTAACATACGGAAAGTCCACTCAACACCCACCCCCGATCCATGTTTTACCCCATGGATCCACAGTTTACTCTTCTGAGGCTGTATTTAGAGCCTTAATATTGACTGATGTAACAGCACTGAGCCCCCTTACCACAATTCTTCAAAATTCTGCTTAAACCTCAGGAAAAAAAACCTGCAATATTACTTTGGGTTGAGTTTTGGGTGGGAAAAAGCATGGTGAAGAGGTCAGGTTGGTGCAGGAGACTCCAACTGTTGCAATCAAGGAAGAACAAAAGAAAAAAAAAAAGCAGTACTGAAAGAAGCCAGAAAGAGGACTAGACAAAGCCACACCAAGCTTGCAACCTCCCTGTCTCGATGGCCAGGGAAATAACACTCAAAAATCAAAAACCCAGACTTTGAATGGCAGGAGGGAATGATTTACTGTCACTTCTGCTTGGTTGCATGTAGTTGCTCCAGCGCAAGGAGAACCGAAAGCACTGCAGAAGACAAACGGGAGGTTTTTAACATTAAAAAACCCACTAAGATGACTCAATCACTACCAAGGTTTGCAGGGTTCTTCCAGCAAAGAGACTTTTCCAATAAAGTCTCAGCAAAGGGGATTGCTTCTACGTAGTGCTGAGCTCACCCCAAGGGCCACAAGACTGGGAAGTACCAGTTCTGGGTTTTGTTTCTGTAACTGTATCAGCAAATCGCCCCATTGACGGGAAAAGGCAGATATTTGGCTTAAGACGAAAGAAAATATAAAGTTTGGAGGGCAAGGGTAGTCTGCTGCGGGTTTATCGTCGTTATTTTTTAAGGAGATGCCCAGTCAAGGTGCCAAGATTGGAGTCCACCCATACCAGGGTGTGATGAACCAGCCAAGGGACATTTCCTCAGGCTGGTTTATGGTGTTATGGCCTCTCAGCTACACAAAGTTCTTGGTTATGGAAAAAAAAAATACCATTACAACTCCGTGTTTTTTACCGTTTCAGGCATCTCTTGGTTCCCCGTATGCTAAGAGGGCCAGGACCAACACAACCAAAATTATGAAATAATTGAGAGTGCGAGATCGATGAGCTGCCACCAAATACCACCAGAAAGGATATTTTGGATGCTACCTTGCAGGTCTCCATGTGGCAGGAGATGAGCGATAATATCTTAGTTAAAGGGGGCTGCAGTATAGGGGAATAAAAACAAAACCCAAGCCAGATATTTTCCCAGTAGGAAGCTCTCTGCTCATCACAGAGAAGGGTGCGGTCACCCTTTGTCTGTTCTGACGATCACAACGCTTCCCATAATGTCCCATAAATTGATGGCTCATGACCAAAGAGGTGGCAACAGTAGGGAGTTAAAAAAAAATAAATAAATCCAAAAAAAAAAAAAAAAAACCAAACCATTCAGTGGAACTGAGTGTACACGCAATTGCTTCTTCCCCTTATGACATACCACACTTTGCTCTCTCTCTTCCGGGGTGAACTGATTGGCAGAGTTGGTGGTTTTTTTTTTTTGAGCCACCACCGCCGTATTACCTCTTTTTTTTTTTTTTTTTTTTTTAAGCCGGGGTATAAAATGGAAACTCATCTCGGCGGAAGACTTGTCTTCCTCCAGGAACCATGGCTGGGACGGGTGAGTGATTCTCCTCCGGACTTTGAGGTGTCGTGCCGCTTTCTCCTGCTCTTCTTTTGTCTTTGGTGGCTGGGCTCGCCTACGTCTGGTGGGTGCCTTTTGTGTCACCTCCTGAGGGCACCTGCCTCAAATCTCCGTTTCTCCAGCCAAAGTATTTCACGATCCCGTGGAACTTGCCCTGGCAGTGGGAGATCTCCCTGGCAAAGGGGACTGGGACGTGCCCAGGTGCGTAGGGAGCGATGGAAACCCACCTGCAAGCTCAGCTTCCCCCAGGGACCTTCCTGGAGGACACCTCCTTGCATCACATCTGCGGTTTCTCCGGCTCCAGCCCCACCGTAAGGGCTGGTGGAAGGTGGAAATCCAGCAGATGGTTCCAAGAGCTCGCCCCAACACGCTCGCTCACCTCCCACGGGGACCCCGATCTCCATCCAGAGGATCTCCTTTGCCTTCTGCATCGGCCAGGGCTAGTTGGGGTGGTCACGTTGGGTGGGATGGGGGCAACGACACCAAATACTTGCTACTTGCTGCTACACAGCCCACCAAAACCACAACTCTAGGCAACATCCCTGGTCCTCAAGGCTGCTCAGGGCAGGAGCAGCGTTGGATCAAGGAGGTCAACGCAATTTTCTTAGCATGAAACCACTTCCAGCCATGCTTTAAGACGGCAGGCCTGTTGATAAATGTCCTAAACATAGCAGGAGCTTTCTAATTCTTTATTTTACGGCCACAATCGGCATCTTGAGGGAGGTGGATAGAAAGTCCTGCTTCCAACAGCTCTGAGGCTCATTTGCAGCCGCTGCATTTTGGCCCCGATTGTCGGCAGACCTGGGGATGATCCAACAAAAGCAGCAATTCCAACAGGGATTTTCCCTATGAATAAGAATTACTCAAGGTGTGGTTTCAAAAGATTATTATTTTTATTTATTTATTTTTTTTCTCCCTCCCTTCCTCTTTTTCCCTGGAAGGAAACTAGCAACAGCTGGGGGGAAGGAAAAGAAAATGTAAGTTATCCTGGAGTTATTTTTGAGGCTAGAAACGACAAAAATTAGAAAGAATCAGCGTGGTTTCTGGTCACCAAGCTTCCTTTCCCATCACTTGTCATCATCTATCTAATATAGATAATCGCTTCCTATTTCTCATGTAATGGTGTGGTGGAGGGAGAAGACAATACCAGCGCATTACAATTGTGATGTCATGGAGACAAGGGACAGGGCAGTCGGCACAACAGTATATTTTTTTAAAAACTTCCTTAATTCCTAGCATACCTATGAGATTTAATTACCATTCCTCGTTAAGGAGATTTTTCGAGCTTGTTCAAAAAAACTCAAGCTCATTTTGGAAACTCACCGCAGCAGCTCTACACAAGCAGAACGTACGAAATAAAATACCCCTGGGCTTGCTTTATTCCTTGAAGCAAAACTTGCATTCACTGGCCCTGCTCGACATCTGGCTGTGGTCGTGAGAGCCTCGCTGATGGCATGGATTTCACAATCGTGCAAGAAAAAATGATTTGCTGCTCATTCCTCTTCGGGGTTTGGGCACTGCTTTGTGCCGCCACCTCCCTCCCTGGCTCTCAGGAACGAACTTGCATGCGGATTGCCGAGCGCCTTCGCCGCCTTATTTTCCTCTCTCCCTTCCTTCCCTCCCTAGTCCTCTTCCACACCCTCCTGCTTGTGGGGCTGGTGAGCGCCAAGAGGTTTTCGTGTTTCCCGGAGTATTGCCTTCACGACGAAGACTACGAGGAGCTACTGGGTATAGTCAGGGATGGGCTGGGACCTGCAACTCAGCCAGCGAGCGTGGTCATCGTCGGCGCAGGAATAAGCGGGCTCACGGCAGCGAAGCTCCTCCAAGACGCCGGCCACAAGGTGAGCGTTTTTTTTGCTTTCCCACCACAATTTCCAGCCTGGAGAGGGAAATAAATTCATTTTCAGAAGCGGACGTGGTGGTGGGAGAAGGAAGGAAAAAAAAAGAGCAGTCTCCAGGAATTTCACTTGATTCATGCGTGATTTTCGAAACTACAAGCAGGGACAAGAGGCGATGGGGGGGAAAAAGGGAAGGTATATGCAAAGCAGCTCATTCAGATGTTCCCCCAAATGAATGCAAGCAGCAAAAAGTAAAGAGATTGTGCCCGTTGGGTGCTTCTTCTCCACTTCTGAGGGTTTTGGAGGTGGGAAAGACACGAAGCTGCCTTTCTCTGGCTGTTTTCCAAACCCTTCCAGCACACAGAGCAGCTGAACCAACACTAGGACTCTTTCAGCAGAGAGTGGGTGCACAAATGTGGTGCAGAAATTAGGGACTGTGCTGTGGGTGAGGGGGATCTTGGCCAACACAAAGCTTTCTGGATCCACAGACAGCTCTTTTGTCATCCGGGGGGGACATACCCTGCTCCATGCTGCTTGCAACCCTGCCCGTGAGCTTGTTCTGTTTCCATAAATTCACCAAAGAAAGACCGAAAACCTGCAGCCTCCACCCCGAATTGCTTTTCAGGTTACCATTTTGGAAACCAGCAATCGGGTCGGGGGGAGGATCAGGACCTACCGAGAGGAGGGACAGGACTGGTACGTGGAGCTGGGAGCCATGCGCCTGCCAGGCAAGCACAGGTAAGGTGGTGTCCTCCTTCCCTGCCCCGAAAAGAGGAGGAATGAGGCTGAGGATGGAGACGAGGCCAAGGATTTGTGCTTAGAAATGGATGGAGAAGAGCAGGAGGCAAAAACTATTTCCCCCACCTCTCCCCCATTGCTTAGCAGCTGCACAAAAATGGCCAAAAAGCGCACGTGCCCACCTGTGTTTGACAATTTTGACAATTATCGGAGATGATGATTCCTGTCTGCACTTACAAACGGACACGTGGGCTTCCCCACAGTAAATGAGAAAGTTTCCTTCCCATGTTTTTAATGCTTCAGTGGCAGGGTTTGGGTGTTTGCAAGCACCTCCCTGTTCCTCCGCTCTTTTCTAGGCTGGTCCGTGAATTTATTAGGCAGTTCGACCTGAAGCTAAACCCCTTCCTCCAGACAGACAACAACACCTGGTACTTTGTGAACGGCGTTCGGGCGAGAGCCGGGGAAGTGGATAGAAACCCCGACATCCTAAACTACACGCTGCATCCCTCGGAGAGGGGAAAAAGCGCCAGCCAGCTTTATAGGGAGGCACTACATAAGGTACGTGGCCACAAGGAAGGGATTGCACCAGCGCCCATCCCTCTGGGTTACAGACCTATCATATTTGGGGAAGATTAGGGTCTTTTTGGAATGAAAATCAGAAAGAATCCAGGCTAGCCGAATGCAGAGGCTTTTCCTACGCCTTCATTTCTCTGGGATGAATTCACCGGCAGTTGGAGGAAATAGCAAATGCCACGCCAAGGGATAAATTCCTAAAAGGTGAGGCAGGATCTGCTAGCTCTAGCTCAGCCTCAGGGTTCCCAAATCCCTAGGACTGCATGCCTAAGATGAATCCAACCAGAACAGAGCAGGGGGCAATGCTTTGGGAAATGTGCTTTCTCTCCTGAGTATATAAATATTTCCTCTTCAGGCTTTCAAAAAGTTCCAGACTACGGACTGCAAGGAATATCTGACAAAACACGACTCCTTCTCCACCAAGGTTAGTGGCTTGAGCATAAATTTAATTTCCCTGCTGATGATAAAGCTTCTTGAAGAAAGGGTCTGAAGTGCTCTAGTCCCTTTCTCTGTCAACACTTCAAAGTGTTTTTTTTCTTAACCAATTCTGCTTTCTGCTTATAAAAAATAATAGAAAAAGCAATCATTGGAATGAGTTGTTAGAGGTGTCTTATTTTCAAAGAGGAGAGAAGTTTCTCTCTGCTCACGTTCCTCCATCGTGTGTCTTGTAATCAGATGGAGCATCAAGCAACAGGGCACGAATCTTGCCTTGGGGTCCATAGGGGATACAGGCACTGCCTGAGATGATAACATCAGGCCCTGTTTTCTTCCTGGCCTTTCTAGGAATATTTGATCAAAGTAGGAAATCTGAGCCGAGGAGCTGTTCAAATGATCGGTGACCTGTTGAATGAGGACTCTGGGTTTTATCTGTCTTTCCTCGCCTCGCTGTGGGATTTTGATATCTTCTCTGAAGAGGAAAGGTAAGATGTTTCTTATAGGAAGCCCTATTTTGTGCTGGTCCGCGGAAAGCCACTGGAAGAGGAAATTTCAGTGGCATTTAGACGTCTGAAGGGGAATCCTAACTCCAAGCTCTGTTATTACCTCTAGGAGGGTTCAGGATTTACAGTTACTGAAATCTGATGTCTTTTCCCCACCCCCCTTTTCTTCCTTTCAGCTTTGACGAAATCACAGGGGGTTTTGACCAACTGCCCAAAGCCTTCCACGAAGCCCTGCCGGACGTCATCAAATTCAACTGCACGGTGGAGAAAATCATGACGAAGGGAGGCAAAGTCCGGGTGTTTTACCGTGCTCCGGACACCCTGGCCCCGAGTATAGCAACCGCGGATTACGTCCTCGTCACTTCGTCTGCCAAAGCCACCAGGCACATCCAGTTCTTCCCACCACTCTCTTCTCCCAAAACCCATGCCCTCCGCTCCATCCACTATGCAAGTGCCTCCAAAATAGCGTTGGCTTGCAGCGAGAAGTTCTGGGAGAAGGACGGCATTCGAGGAGGGCACTCCATCACCGACCGCCCTTCCAGGTTTATCTACTACCCCAGCCACAACTTCTCCAGCGGCGTGGGGGTGATCCTGGCCTCCTACACCTGGAACGAGGACGCCGAGTTCTTCCTGCCCCTCACGGATGAGAAGTGCCTGGACGTGGTGCTCCAGGACCTGGCGGACATCCACCAGGTGAGCAAGGAGTACCTGCAGTACACCTGCGACCGGTACGTGATACAGAAGTGGCAGCTGGACAAGCACTCGCTGGGGGCGTTTGCGGCCTTCACCCCTTACCAGTTCACCGACTTCTCGCGGGCTCTCTTTGAGCACGAGGGCAGGGTGCACTTCGCGGGAGAACACGCCGCCCAGCCCCACGCCTGGATCGACACCTCCATGAAGGCCGCCGTGAGGGCCGCGAGCAACATCCACGACGACAGCGAGGCCCGGACGCTCGGCGAGAACGAGGAGCTGCTGGAGGAGGATTTCTTGGAGAAGGATGAGCTCTGAGAAGGTCCGGCCTTGCTACACGCCACCAGCACGCTTTGAATTAATTCTTGGTGGCACAAACCTCGGCCCAGGGTTTCCTCTTTCCAACTCAGCAGCAGCCAAGAAAACAAAAACTGAAAAAAAAAAGTCCGTCCTCAGACAAAAGACTAATAGTTAGCTGGTTAAACACTTATGAGGAGAAAAGGGAATACTAAAAGTAATCTCCGTGTGGGTTTCATGACTCGATATTACCCCTGCTCAGGTGTGCTGTGGTATATTCTAATTTATTTATGTATACAATACTTCAGGGAATGACTAAGATGGAATAAAGGCTGGTATTTCTCAGCTCCTCGTCTCAGGTGTTTCCATCTCCCAGTAGAGAGAGGTCTCGGACATAGAAATCATCTCACCTCCCTTCAGCCTTTTAGAAACTCATCAGCCTTCAGCTGGGTCTCGCTCCCTTTCCAGGATCTGGAGGATAACTCATTGCTTCTGAGCTATTTTCTCCTTTGCAGCCCAACACGATCACTCCTGACTCCCCCATGGGTACCAGGCAGGAGGATCTCTGCCTTCACGGCCTCTTCTAACCCATCTCCTGCCAGCTGAGCTCAAAGCACGGCCAACACTTCATGATACAAATGAATTTAACAACGTGAACAAAAAAAGCAAGCCCAGGAGCCATAAGCAGTCCCATAGCATAGATGCTTCCCCAAAGCCAAGTGGCCAAATAACCAGGGTTGGTCTTAAATAAACCCCTCGCACCATGGGAGAGGGGCTCCGTGTAGGGCTGCTCAGAATAATTAGTGTTAATTAGCAGCATTTGTCTTCTGTGCAGCTGTTTTCCAAAAGAGCCCCCTCTTCGTCCCTGGGTGGGCTCGAACCACCAACCTTTCGGTTAACAGCCGAACGCGCTAACCGATTGCGCCACAGAGACTTGCGAAAAAGGCTGAAAAGCCAGAAAAATGACGCCAAGGCATTTGGTCAGCTTTCCCAGGGCAGAGGGGGAAATTAGGGGTTCTTCATCAGCACGAGGTCCTGGTTTGATCTGGGGCTCGTGCTGGGGGTGATGAAAAGAAATTCACCTTTCAGAAGCAAATCCTGGAAAATGCGATCACAAAAAGGTCGGTGGCTCCAAAATTAAGAATAATAATAATAATAAAATCCTTGCAAGGAGTAGAGAAAAGCAAAGATAATATTCACGTTTCTGCCTGGTTTTGAGCCTTTTGTGTGTTAGGTGAATATGATGAGCACAGAAAGCTGGGGGTGCTGTTTGTTACCCCCCCTAGAACTGGGGTTGGGTCCCCCAGGGCTCAACCCCATCTCCTGCAACAGCTCCCCCCTTCCTTCACCTTCTCCCTGAAGGGAAAACGACCCCCAAACCACCTTTAGTATTTTGGCCAAACCAAGCAGCAGAAATTTCAGCCAGAGAGCTGTCAAAGTGACGCCAGAAAATAATGATGCCCACCCCCCAAAAAAACATAAATCCTTGCCCCAAAATCCCACAATAAAAACCCAGACTTCCGCTCCCAGAGGTGACAGAGACCAAACCCCAATATCCACCCATGCAGCACCCAGAAATCCACCAGGACATCACTTTTTCCTCCACCTCCTGCTCCACAGGGGAGCAACTTTTCATGGCAGAGCTGGAAAACCCCGTTTCTTGATGGTTTACACCCCTTTTTTCCCAAATGAGGGCTAAAAAGCCAAGCCTAGGGAGGCCCCAGTGAGATTTGAACTCACGACCCCTGGTTTACAAGACCAGTGCTCTAACCCCTGAGCTATGGAGCCATGGTAAAATCCCATTTTTTTCCCTTTTCACCCCAAAAGCTGAGCACCCCCCACTGTGCTACTCTACATCTGGTGAATGCAGCTGTTAAAAGACATGCATTTCAGGCAAATTTACTCTTTCTCATTACTCTTCACCCTCTGTCTTCCTGTGCCAGCAGTTTTGTGGATGCCACCATGTAAAGGGGATGAAGGGAAAGGTTGCAGAAGAAAATAAAAGCTGCCCCTTCCATGGCACATGCTGCTGCCTCCATCCTTGGCAAAAAGGATGAAAAAAAAATCATATGTAACATGCTGGTAAGGCTTAGAGACAGGATTTATTTACTCTGGGAACAGCTGGTATGGGAGATGGGTGACTCGGCTGGTCTGGCTGGCCTGAAATTGCAGAAACCCCGGGTCTTTAGCAAAGGAAAGGGCAGGAATTTGGCCCTGAGGGGGGGCAGATGGGATTAAGCAGCACCTGAAACCACGCTCTCCTGGGGGACCTGGGTTAAAGGGGGTGAGATCCAGGGCTTTTTGTTTTTTTGCCCAGATCTTTGCTATCTGGGTGCGTGCAGGAGGGAAGGGGAGCTCTGCCTCTTCCCTCTTTTTTTTTTTTTTTTTTTTTTTTTTTTCAGGACTTTTGCCCTATTCCTGCTCATGTTTTTGGGGTGATGCCTCCGTGTCCTATGCCCTGTTCCTATTTATTCTCATGGGGTGACTGCTCCGTGTCCCCTTCCTGGACAAAAACTGCAGGTTTTCAAAAGACCAGAAGGACCCCAAATTATATATCCCTCTATAAACACCCCCCTGAGCCCCAGCCAGCCCTGAAATCCTTCCCAGCTTGATTTCCACTTATTATAGGTGGGATAGAGAAAAAGGTAGGATGAAGATGAGGATGAGGAAGGAGCCCGACAGCAGAGGAAGGTGCAGGGTGCACAAACACCGAGGTAGCGTGGCCGAGCGGTCTAAGGCGCTGGATTAAGGCTCCAGTCTCTTCGGGGGCGTGGGTTCGAATCCCACCGCTGCCAAGGGTTTTTTAATTATTATTATTATTTTTTTTTAATATCCATTTTTCTCCATTGTCCTCCTCGTCTCTTCCCCTCCCCTCTCCTCAGAAAAATCAAGCTGTTCATTAGGTGAATCCCTCCCCTGCCGCTTTCCCACCTCCTTTTTATCTCCCCTCGCTGCAGAGACACCCTGGAGCTTCCCCCTTCCCCTTTTACAGCGGAGCAAAAAACCAAAAGAAGCCAGAAATAAAATAGCCCTCCAGCACTTCCCCTTATCTGGGTGCGTTTCACAGGACAGCTTGCAAGATAAACGGCGTTTGGGTTAAAAACTGGAATTTTTTGTCACAGCTTAAATCGATTTTTCAGCCAAAAACAAGGTGTTTCTGCCCGGTCTCGAACCGGGGACCTTTCGCGTGTTAGGCGAACGTGATAACCACTACACTACAGAAACCCACCTGCGGGGGCTCCCTCGCTATAACGCCCTCCCCAGCCTCCTGCAAACCCCCCCCAACAGTTGCAAATGGATTCAATTAGTTTCTATTTTTATTTTTACATCGTTATTTTTTGCATTATTTTCTTTCTCTCTTGCATTATTTTCTTACTCTCTTGCATTATTTTCTTACTCTTTTGCATTATTTTCTTGCTCTTTTGCATTATTTTCTTTTTTCCTTTTGCATTTTTTACACTATTTTCTTGTTATTTGGCATTAATTCTGGTCGTTATCCCCCTGCAGTCTCCACCTTCTTGCAAGGCTTGCATTGAAGGGTGTGCGCACGCAAGCCCTCGATCGCCGTGTGCGTTTTGCACCCCTGCTTGCGTAACTTTATAACCTTCATTCCTCCTTCCAGATTACTTGGGAAATAACGGCGTATTTCTTATGGGAAAAAAAAAAAAAGAGGGGATTATAACGCAACGACCTCTTTCATGTCCTTCAGCAAAGGAGTTAAAATGAGCCAACCCTTTCTGTGTTCCTCCGGTGGAAAAAATACATTATTTTATTCCTCACCTGCCCATTTTGTTAACGCACCTCCTGTCCTGACCTTGATTTACCCCAGCTCCTGAGCAGCCCCGATTTTTATTTCTCTCTCTAGGGTCACACCCAGCAGGAGCTGCTTATTCACGGTTGCCATTGTCTAAGTTTTCTTTTATTACCCCCGGGGTAATAAAACCGAGCCGAATTCAGCAGAGAGGGGAACAACAGCCCACGGCGGAAAGATCTGGAGCGCTCGCATGCGGCTCTGACGCTGCTGGGTTTTTCATGTTGTCGTGCACAAGCTGAGATTCGGGCAGCCAACTGGGAGGTGTTTCCTGACCGAGCAAAAAGCAAATAAATAAATAAATAAATAAAAGCAAAAAAAAAAAAAAAAAGCAATCGCCTTCTCTTTGCCAGCGCGCGTACGCACGTTTCGTCACACAGAAGGTGGTGAAAGAGATGGGCAGGGAAGGGTTAATTTGCGAGGAACAGGGAAAATCCGGGGATTCTGCGAGTGAAAAGGTTCAGATTTTTTTTGCTTTTTTAACATTTTATTTTTTTACTAACCTTATGGGTCCTCCCTCGGTAAGCTGCAGTACCCACTTGGCGGAGAGCAAAAGCGTGGAGGAGGACTTCAAAAGAGCTGCGAAAGGGAGAGAAATAATAATTCCCCCCCCAAAAAAATAAAGAATAAAAAGAGAGGAAAAAAAAAAAGGACGAGGGAGAAAATAACGCAAAAGAAGGGCTCGTCCGGGATTTGAACCCGGGACCTCTCGCACCCAAAGCGAGAATCATACCCCTAGACCAACGAGCCGAGCTGTTTCAGGATTGCCCGGTGAGGCTTTTGGTGCTGTGCTCGATCGGTGGGTCTGTCCCGGACCCTTTTCCTTCTTCCCAGCGGGGATGGAAGTGGGCTGGAGCGGGGGGCGCCCTCGGGGAGGAGGAAAAAAAAAATAAATGTATGAAAAGCTAAAGCGGAGAGGCCCCAGCGAGATTTGAACTCGCGACCCCTGGTTTACAAGACCAGTGCTCTAACCCCTGAGCTATGGAGCCGGCACTGCAAACTCCTTCCCTGCAGATGTCTGCAGGCAGCACCCTGCAGCTCAGGGATTTTCTGCCTTTTTCCCCTCAAAATGCTCCCCCCAAACCTTTTCCTCCGCTTCAAACACCCCCTCAGCACCATCCTATCCTAGTTAGAATTGACTCTAAACATGAGGACGAACTGCAGCAGCAAGGAGAGCTGCATGCCCCCAAAATCATCACTACGTTACGCACCCCAACACACTGGCACTTGCAGAATTAATTAATTAATCTATCTATTTATTTAGATTTGGTTAAAATGCAGGCAAAGAAAAAAACCTCCGTGTTGCTGCTGGAATAGCCCAGCTACATGTGCCCACCTCTCCCCCTACTGCAAAAATTTTCTAGGTCTTTAATGTCATTTCCCTATTGCACTCCTATTAGGGGGAATATGTAAACATTGGGTTTGTATTTCACATAAAAAGATGTGAAAAAGCCCTCTATATGTAGGCCCACTACATATATATACACGTACACACTATATATATATATGCATATACACACATATGCTATTATTAAATTCTTTCCCTAGACCCCATCCCAAATTCTGGGCAGGGCAGCCCTTCAGCTCACAAATTTGATGTACTCCAGACCATTCACAGCTGGGAATAACAATTGGAAGCTGAGCTCGGGTAGCACCTTCGCATTTTATTTGCGGCACGCAGCCTAGGAACAACTTGGAAGCTTTCAAATCCATTTATGCAATGTTTTTGCTTCCCATGGGGTTTTGCACATTTTGAGGGAAAAGCAGCATTTCTCATGTACAGATAGGACAAACACCAAGTTGCAATAAAACAAATCCCACGTCTCCTGCTATTACCTTTTTTATTCCAGGGATTGCTGTTTTGCTGTTATTTTTACAACTTCTACAGCTGCATCATTTCAGCAATGGACAAAAAAAAAAAAAAAATCTAAATTCTAAAAATTTATAACTCCTAAAAAATTAGTAAATCCAGGCGTTTTGCTCACCTATTCATGGCTTGGCCTTCATAAGAGCTGCTGCAGCTTTAATTATTACGGATTTAAAGCCAAACTCATTAAAATAAATAAATAATAAAAAAATAAAAGTCTCTCAGGATGGGAAAAAACTCACCAGCCAAAAAAAAAAAAAAAAAAAAAAAAAAAAAAAAAGGACACAAGGGACACAACTTCCAAGAAATCCAAAGACATGGTAAATGCACTTGTTCAACCCATAATTTCTTGGTATTGGTGTTGACTTGGGTTTTGCCAGCAGGTTTGAGCCCATATTAAGATCAGCTTTGCACAGAAATGTCTTTTTCTCATCCTAAAGCTGGCCAGGAAATTCTGTTCTTGATTAAGGGGGGACAGGTTTTCCAAAATAATAATAATAATATTAATGCCCCAAACCCATAAACCATATTTTTGATCTGTTCAGACTGCCACTTATTATTTTTTAAAGACTCTTTTATCTTGGCAAAAGTAACAGAGGACAAACAAAGCCACGGGTTAAGCATTTGCTGTCTTGGCAAAGAATGAGGATTTCCATGAAAAAGGAAAACAAAGTGAAAATAAATGGGCGATTTTGCTGAGATGTAAACAGCGACTGAGGAAATAAAGGAGATTCAGCACCACATCTACGAGCCAAGAAACCTTACCACGTTATTTTGCAAATGGCATTTTCTGGCAGAGAGGGGAGCTCTGGAGGAGCTACGGAGGAGCACCACAATTCAGAAATACAGGTCTTGCAGGTCAAACACACCTGAGCAATGTTAACATTTTTTTTTTTTCCACAAGAAAAGCACTTTTTTTTTTTTCTTTGGCCTTTTTTCAGAATAGCAGCACTACCTGCCCAGTAGGGCCACGGACAGAGAAACAAAGCAGAGAGCACTAATACAAGCCAATGTAAAAAGCAACCCAAAGGCCACGGTGTCTATCCAGGAGAGGTCAGATCTTGGTGGCCACACAGTTCAGATCACCCAGGACAGATGAGACCGCCACTGGGACAGCACAAAACAGGCTTTGGAGTGCATTATACCAAATTTTAGAAGGAGAATCAAAAATAAGGTTCTTTACTGTGGAGCTTTTCTTCTCAGCAAGAGGGAAAGAGGCAAAAACCCCGCTGAGCTTTCTAGTTGATGTTGCTTGATAAGCAGAAAGAAGCTTTCCCTTTTCTGGCTTTGGATAGAAGTCCAAAGTGTCCTGTCCACTCTCTTCACCTTTCCCACAGTACCCTTACCCACAGAACATTTCATTTTTGAGGCAACGATGCTTTCAAAGGGGAGTTCTGCTCCAAAACCTCCCCACCCAGGTCTTAATGTTGATCCTTAGACCCACCCAAGAGAAGAAAATACCCATTGTTTATCAGACTTGGAGCCCCAAGCCTGCTACTGGGGGTTTCCTTCTCGCTGAGGAGTTGGGTTGCTTCAGGGATAGGTGGCTGCAAACTTCTGGGGACTGCTGATTATTATAGCTTTAGGTTTTAATTGCTGTTTTCTGTTCTAAGCTGATTTGAAGACCCCATATAGTGAGGACCCAGGCTGCATGGTTGTTTTCAGAGTCCCTTGTTCTCATCGCGGCCCACCGGGCCTCGACCATGGATAGAGGCCCCGAGCAAAGCCCATGAGATGCCTCAAGGGCACAGTTTGATGTACGTAACCGTGGAACAAACCGAAAAGAGGGGGAACACCTTCTCCTGGAAGGCAACGTTGAAGGTGAAGATGTGCTGCATGTTGTCAGCGTTGTAGAAGGACACTTCTTCCCCTTCGTAATCCAGGTACACCCTGACCTTGTTGAGTTTCTGGCTGAGGCACAGCGGCGTGCGTTGGGGCGAGGTGACCGCCCAGTACCGGCCTCCATTTTGCTGCACTGCCCAGATCCCTTCTTCGGGGGAAAACTGCGTCAGCCCTTTCCTCCTGACGGACTCCTTGGCCACCCCGAAGGCCCAACCGTCCGAGGCCCCCACCTCCACCTCCCAGTAATGTCTTCCCGACTTGAAGCCCGTGCTAGCCAGGACCCGCGAGTTCGTGTCGAATCTCTTGGGGTTGTCGGGCAGCTCCTGCTTCCTGCAGCCCATCCTCACGCTCTTGAGGTCCGCGGAGAGGATGAGGAGGTGGTTCGCCGACTCGGGGTCCAGGGTCAGGTCCTCTGTTGGCGACAGCAGTTACAGTGATAGTAACTCAGTAAGGATTTACGAAACAAAAAGCCAAGGAGTGAGGATGTGCTTATCGGTTGCTGAACCATGGTAAAACCACATGCAAATTATTAGTAATTACATACAGTAAAAATGGACCTTAGATCAAGCCTTTTTTTTCCCCAAAAAGATGCTGATATTTTTATTTTTTTCTTTTTTCTTTTGGCTCATCTAATGCACAACACACAAGATGGGCTATGTGCACCCCAGATCTGATAAATTTTTAAGTATCTGTCCCCAAACTGCCCCACGATGACATTCCCATAGAAAGCCGTGACCTAAGGGCACCTTTACACACCTTATCACATCCAGGCAGCCCAAAGGGAGCATGCACGTAGAGGAACTTTGATCCTAATGTCTTTTCCCCTTCCAAAATCAGGCTCAAAGGAAACAGCGAGCGCTTTAGTGACCTCAAATTGTGGTTGTAGTCAGCAAAGTCGCCATGTCTGAACAATATCCTTTGTGGCTTTGGGGGCCTCAAAGATGGGACATTAAGAGCAGAAACACAGTGGATTTTGTGCCAGAGTTTCTTTAGCTAAAGGCCTTTATGCTCTATCAAGATCCATTAATTTGGGCTTGAAAATTTGATATGAAGTCCTAAAAGATCCATTATGTGGTTGAAATCTCCATGGCATTTCGTAGGTGTTGGAAAAGTGATAGCAAACACAGGAAGGTTTCTTTTTTATTTTTTTTTTCCTTTAAAGATGAAGCAGCAGATTCCTCCTCAAAAAATAAAAATAAAAAATAAACATGGAAGATTGGCTTTAAAATAACATGTCCTCTTTGCTGCACTATTATATCAGAACATGAGAGAGGTGCTTTCGAAGAGTGTGTGTCCATTCGCAAAAGTTAGGGAGAAAGTGCAACTGCACCAGCCAAGTTCTACCTCTACACATGCACACACACCACCCCATACATGCAGCGAGGGTTGTTCTGCCGTGTTGCTTTTAAGCAGTCATTGCCAACCTTTCTCCTTTTTTGCTTTGCCAACCCCTCAGCATTTTTCAGGATGGGGCCGGGGAGGTTTGGGAGCAGAGCCTGGCCCCTCTGAGCTGGATTATGCTTGGGGAGGATCCAACCCATGTCCTCTTTTGCCTTCCCCGAGGGGGTTTGCAAGCCCCATGCTGAAAAACACCACCTTAAAAGCAAGGAAAAGCCTTCTCTGCAACAAGAGGGCTTTGCTGGCAGAACTCTAGTTATGCGAACTTCGCGTTATGGCCAAGGGAGCTGGAGGGTGGGGGCTGATTTTAAGGATGTGCCCCACATCCACCGCAGTGCAAAGTCAGAGGGCTCAAGGCTACAGAGCCCATAGCTGCGTTTTCATGGTTTTTCTCAACCTCACCACCACCAGCGAAGCAAGAGATGCCCCCTCTAACATTCTGGGGAAAAAAAACAGCCAGGTTAATCTTTTTAAAGAGTCAATCTAGGGCAACTCGAATGGTTTGAGTGAATAAAAATCCCCGACTTCTCATATGAATCTGATCCTTTGCTGTCCCCGAGGAGCCAGTGAGCAGTTTTCCCTCCTGACACCATCTGAAAGAGGCCATCTGCCCACAGCCACGATTCCCACAGCTTTCAGCAGGACTTTAGATCACTTGACTTTGCACTGGAGAAGATCCTGGAGCATCCACACCTTCTCTATCCCAAATTCTGGAGGAAATAGGAGCCCAACCACAGCTTGCTGTGAAACCTGGCCACAGAGCAAATATAGCCGAATTAAAGCAGGTTGTGGCTGGAAAGGGCATGAGTCTATTTTTGGGGGGGTTCAACATCTGTTCTGTCTGTTCCACACTGTAGGTTTGTTAAGTGTAAAGAGGCAGAAAGGACCTAGCTTAGCTGTCAGATCCCCGGCGTCAGCTAGAAAAATCGGCTTTTGACTCTTGAACTGAGCAGGCTGGATCTGAAAATCATTGAGAGAGAAGAAATAAAAAAAAAAAAAAAAAAGGTTACAGTCTGTTTTATTTTTTTTTTTTTTCCCCCGCTCTCTTTGGCTTTGCAAAACCAGCTTTGCAAATTACAACCACAATTTCAAGTCTTTGCTCCAGGGTGCTGTGCCTTAACCATTTGCCTTTTACCTTTTTCACCTCTTCCCAGTTCATCCCGCAGGTTTTCTGAAAAGAAGAGACGGGCAGTAAATGGCAAAGTAGAGAGAGACAGGGAAAAAAATGTAAAATCTCCTTTCTGGGGATATTTACACCCACACCGTGTTCAGCTAGAAGCAAGGGCTGAGGATGGAGCATCTCAGCTCCCAGCCAGCTTGTGCAATGGGGACAGGCAAGAGAAGAAATTCCTGCTAAATAGATTTAATTTTTTACCACCAAAAAAGGAGCACATTAATATCCTATTTTATTAAAGGCTTTATTAAAATCTTTTTTTTATGTGCCCCGCAGTATTTTGCTCTCCTCATTGTACTATGACTTGTGAACTTCCAGCACAATCCTTGCCTATTATTAGTGCTCCCGGGCATAATTTGCGTTTAGGGATCTATTTATTTATTTATTTATTTTTCTTTCAGACCTGCTCTTTCTGGTTCTCCTGCCCCTTTTGGTTTCCTTCCGAACCCCCTCAGCACCACCTCGTGGCTTTGCTGCACTGCTGCAAGGGGTTGGGCTTTAAACGCAAAGCCTGGCTACTGGAGCTGCAAGAATGGGGTAGTTTGCCCTAAAATGGGTGTGCTCGGGTTCATCTTTCTGTTCCTCTTTGAAATAAACCCTTATATCTTCTTCACTTGTGGCTCTGGCGTCTCTTCTGTCCTTTCACATCTCCAGAAGCCCCTTCCAACATAATTTATTCTCCTATTTTGGTACCACTGGCCAGGCATGTGCTAAGGCGCCTCGAGACATCTGCAGCATCCCCAGCACTCCTCAGCCCTTTCTGCTAAAGGCCAGGCCTATTTAAAACCCAGCCCCGGTTTCGTTTCCACGCACCTTTGAATTTCTTTAAGACTTTCTCGAGGACGACGGTCTTGAGAGAGAAATTGCAGACGTGCATTTTCATATCCGTGCACACAGGTACAGGCTTGTGGCTCTTCACATCGTCACTTCTGCAAAGAAAACAGAGAAATCAGGAAGGAAATTGTTGCTATTCCCCCTCTTGATTTAGGCGAACCTCGTGCAGGCTGAGGACACTGGGATTTGCATGTCACCCTGTTAAATCCCCTTGTCTGGTTGTAAAGGGTTGTCAGTGCTACGTTACCCCCACCCAGATGCTCCTACTACAGCTTTTAGGGCTGAAGCTGTGCCCAAACCATTGCCCTGGGGTGAATTATGCACCAGAAATAAATCACCTCAAGGGTTCTGGTCTCATTTGACACTTGAAGAAGCTTTCTGCTAGGAAAATAATTTGTGATAATGCTATTTTTTTCCAAAAAGCTGGACCCAAGGCTTGATCCAGGTCTACCCTGCTGCCTCTCTCTGGCATCTGGACTGTGAGCAGTGACCTTTAAACAGGGCTGGTGGGGAAAAAAAAAATGAAAGAAAGGGAGAAGCAGTGCTCCATACCTGCTTATGATGCTCATTACATCCTAGAAAGGAAAAAGAGAGGTGGAGTGAAATACCTGTGCAACCCACGCTACGTCCCAGTGCGAGCAATTCCCCTTCATCCAACCCATCCAGGACATCCCATCCCTTACGGCTGCAACAAGCAGGCATGGATCCACGTCCCAGATGTTTGTTTTCAGCTCCAGAAGACCACAGACCCACCAAATCCCACCCAAATGTCTGCAGCAGCTGCTTCTGGGGGCAGCAAGCAGCCTGGCAAATGTACAGTATTGTACAATATTGCACAATGTACAATATTTCAGCTTTTGGTTGTAGTTGTGGTGTGGTTTGGGTTGGAAGGTTGCCTTTGGAGGTCTGCATTCATCTTGCACACCCGTTTCTCCCTGATATCTGGGGACATTTGGTCTCCCATGATCTAGTCACCACCAAGAAGTGTTTAGGGTGCCTCCAAGGGTTGATTTGTGCCATCCTGGGGCAGACATCTCCACGGGGTGAAATTATTTGCCCTCAAGAAGGGTTAATTATGGAGGCAAATTAAAGGTTGAAATACCCCTACTTTGCTGCATGGAGAAAATTCACAGGGATGAAAACGGTGCTCCAGCCCTATTTATTTGCCCCTTCTGATCACTTTGAAATAATGTTGGAAATTGAAATGAAGTTTGAAATAAAGTTTGAAATAATGTTTGAAATTATATTTGTTTTGAAATAAAAAAGGGTATAAACCATGGCAAGCACATCAGACCCAATCCTAAGGCAACTGAAAGCCATAATGAGGGAATGGGAAAGGACTCTGGGGGTTGCTGAGAATTTCCAGTGTGACCTTTTAGGAAAAAAAAAATAAAAAATAAAAAATCACCTATTGTTATGGGATCGTTTTCATGTGGGTTGGTGGAGGCTGAGCAAAGACCATGTGAAATTTCTCACCCATAGCCAAGTACTGGAGCCATCACCCTGCTTAAGCTCTGCAAATATTTACAGTGCTCTCCACGCTGCCTGGGATGGAATTTAACCCCGTGTGCTTGGAGGGGAATTTAACCTCACTGGGAGAATTTCACCCCAAAATATTTGGGATTGGGATGGGTCACTGTCTGTCCCACTCTGACAAAGGCTGTTTAATACAGAAAAATAACTTTAAGCAACCATACGGCATGCAGCTGACTTTAAACAGAGGAGCGAAAGGGGACAATTGATTTGGTTGAAAGAGCAGAGCTTGAAAATCTGGTTTTGATTAAAAAGAAAAAAAAAAATTGCACAGCGAGTTTCATCTCGGCAAGCAGATCTGTGTGTGCACCATTTACCTACTCCAATCAAAATCACGAGCAATTAAAAGGATGCCCATTAACCTTTAGCCATTTGGCAAAGAACAGGGCTGCCTGATTTTGGGGTGGGCAGTTTGGGTTGGATTTTCCAACCCCAAAAGAAGGAGAATTTGGGTACACAGAGGGCTGGGGTGTCTTTTTTGCAACACAACCAATGCCTGGACTCCATCTGCTCTATTCCTCATGCCTTCCAGGTTTGCAGTAGCTCATTTTGACTAGAAAACCCCTCTCTGTTTTCGGGTCCCCAGCCAACCTTTTGCAGCCAGGGCTCCGCTGTGATAATTGGTGAGGATCTGTGTCCTGCTGGGCTCCACGTGCCACCCCACAGACTCCGTCCCGAGCCCTCACCAGCCCTGTTAAGCTAGAGGAGCGGACATCTGTGACTTGGCAAGCCACAAAACCTTGAAAACCACAAGCCCTGAAAACCCATCAAAGCCTAGATTCACCAAAGGTGCAAGGCTCCAGGCAGTACCACTGTGGTGGCACATCATGCAAGGTCTAATTCAGGCTCAGAACGGGTGATAGAAAGGTCCGGACAAATTCACGGCAGGAAGATTTATCTGAGAGTATTAAAAAGGAAAAGCACACCTCTGTTTTGGGGTGTTCCTCAGGCAAAGATGGTTGTTTTGTTGTTTTAACAGAGCTTGGGGCACTCAGACACTGCCACGCATTATCTGCTCATTAAAGGTGCAAAAAAAAAAACCCCACCCTTAAAAAGGACAATTGTCCTTAAACCAGCTCTACGGGATCCAATAACGCATTAAAATAAAGACAATAGATGTGTCAAGACTCAAACCGGAATGCTCATTTCATTGCAAACACCTCACCTTGAGGAACTCGAGCATGGGCTGCTGGATTTTCTCCTCCAGCTCCGTGATGAGCTTGTTGAGGAGCGTGATCTCCTTGGAGAGGTCGGAGATGTTCTCGTTCTGCCTCTTGGCGATGCTCTTCTCCATCTTCTCCAGCTGCCCCAGGAGGATGTGCTCCTGGTCGTGCAGGAACTGCCGTAGCCCCTCGAACTCCACCAGCAGCTTCTGCCTCTCATTCTCGATGGTTTTCTAGGAGTGAAAAGCACAGAAAAAAATTAAAAGGTGGCTTTTTTTTTTTTCCTCATGTGACATCGCATTGCTGAGTGATGAAGGCTTGAAGGGAACAGCATTCAGCTGCTCCAAGACCTCAGTTGCATCTCTTCATCTCCATGCTCCATATGAAATTACTTTTTTTCAGCACTGAGTTAAAAAATAAAAAATAAAAAAATACCAGGGCAGGTGTCTCACCTCTGTGGAAGATCTCAGGTGGCTTTTCCCTTCTGCTTTTAACACGCAGGCTTCCCTTTTCTCTCCTGGGGTGGGAGAGAGTCAAGCAACGCTCTCCAAGCGTCGATGGTGGCCAAGAGGTTTCCCCAGACCCTGTCATCACCTGCTGCTCCCACAGCCCAAACTGGGAGAAGGGGCTGTGTAGGAAAACCTGATCACATCGGGATTTTTCCCTCTCTGGGGGGCATCCACATTGTCAGATAACCCCCAGTCCCTGCCTCACCATCTCCTCCTGCTTAGGAGCTCTGCCAACATCCCAGGTCCCGCTTGGATTGTCACCCGAAGTAGACCAAATCCCCTCTGAGACAAAACCCAGGGGCAAATGGGAAGGATTTACCCCAAGGAATGCGGCTCTGGAAGCACAGACAAGGCTGTACACGATGGGGGTGTTCAACATACCCTAGCCCCCTCCAAGCATCCCAACCCAGACCCTCGTCTCCACCACCCTGGAGCATTGCACTGCACGCACCAAAAGCTCCTGGGTTTTCTTATCATCGTTCACTTTAAATTCCAGCAGCTCTTGCCTCTCCTTTTTCAGGAAATCCAAGCGGCCCTGGATTTTCTCCTAGGAAACAAAGCAAGAAGATATTACCATTTTGCTGCTTTTTGTTTTCGCTGCTATATATATATATTTTCCCACCTCATTCTGCCCGCGCGCAACTTGTTCTTCCAGCCATGCAAACGTGAGCAGGATTGCAAGGAAAAAAAAAAATAAAAAGAAAGAAAAAAAAGCCTTTCACTGGGGGAATTTGCTAGCTCAGCTCTGCCCACGTGCAGCCGGGCACCCCCGTTTGCAACCCTTGGGTGACAGCCACAAGCTCGCCTGCTTGCAGCGAGCACAAAGAAACCTCCGAGGGGAGAGGGAGGATGCGATGGGAGGGTACCTGGGCTGCTTTCACGCCATGCCCACACCTAGGCAAGCTTTGCTCCTGACACGAACTCAACCTTGCCTTCAGGCAACGTCTTTGGCTACTCGCCCACACCCGAAATAGACGCGGGTGTTTGCTCTGCCAACGAGGTGGGTGCCTGCGGGGGGCTGTTGGCAGCGTGGCTCGAGCCCGGAGCTGTCACAGGAGCTGTTTTTACCACCCCTCTCCCTTCTGCAGAGCAATAACGCACAAAAGATTTGACTTATCTGGACAAGAGGGGGGATTTTCCAAGGGTTTCTTTGGAATTTGAGGGAGAAAGCAGCACCCGGCTCTTCGCGGGGTTCAACGCTTCCCACCACCAAGCCTGGGGAGGCCCTGTCCAGGTGGCATCTCAGGGACTTGAGCGAGGACAAACAGCGAAGACGGAGGTGGAAAGGACCACACAAGACACCAGACAGCCCGCTACCTTGTACTCCTCGGATGCCTCATCGACGGGCACCACAGCGTGAGGCCGGTGCTCCCGGGACCTGTCGCACACCACGCAGATGGTCCTGCGGTCGTCCTTGCAGTAGAGCTTCAAGGCTTCCCGGTGCTTCGGGCACAGCCCGTCCTCCTCGGCCCCCTTGGCCCCGCGGAGGGCGAACTGGCTGATGATCTCGGCCATGTTCGCCAGCTGCCGGTTGGGCCTGAAGCTCTTCTGCTGGAAAACCTCCCTGCACTGCGGGCAGGGGAAGTCCATCTCCAGGTCCTTCCAGCTCTTGACGATGCACGCCCGGCAGAAGTTGTGCCCGCACTCGATGGACACGGGGTCTTTGAAGAACTCCAGGCAGACGGAGCAAGTGGCTTCGTCCTGGAGATTGCCGGGCAGGAACATCGCTGCCATGGCCTCTCTCCTGCGGGCAAAGACTGATTTCAGAGGGGTTGGACGCGGAGCATGAATGCTTGGCACCCGGCCCCGAGTGGGTGTTCCTTTTCCAGGAACGAGCCCGCTGCCCGAGGTCATTTCTGCAGTGTCCGGTTTCTTTAAACTGGTTACAAAGACCTCGACTTTAGGGCACGACGTAGAGGTAGGAAAAAATAAACAGCAAAAAGACAGCCCCACTCTCGGCTCCTCCAAAAAACGTTGCATCTGAGCTCCCTACGTGTGTTTTTTGTTGTTTTTGTTTCCCTTCAGGGAAAGGGAAACTGTTCAGGACACAGATGCCAACGTCAGATCTTGTTGCCTTTTGGCCGAGCCGGTGCCAAATGCAAGATCTGAGCCCCGAGGTGGGTGTTTAGCAGCTGCTCTAGGCCCCGATCCAGGTAATCATCTGAGCTCTTGTTAGAGCCCTGCCTCACCCTCCAGTGCTTCAGATGACTTGGTTGAGCTCCAGGGCTCAACGGGGGCCATAAAAAGCAACAGGAGGAAAGGAATACGCTCAGATGCAACGTCTGTATCAAAATCTGGGAAAAAGTTTCCTAAATCCAGACAGATTAAGCTCTGGAAGGGGGGTCCTGCATCTCAAAAACACTTTTTTTTGGCCTTCTAGGAATCCCATGTGCAACTTCCAAAGCCTTGCATTAACTGGGAATGATAATATAGGGCCTTTCCTGGATGGGTTTGCCCATATTATGCCTGTCTCCACATAAGCAGCTCACCAAAGCACTTGTTAGGGAGAAGGGAGGTAAAAGGCTAATAAAATCTTGTTATTTGGGTCCACGTTCACAAAAACACAAAAGTAGGCACTTCTGGGGGGGTGATTCATCTCTTCCTAACGAGGACATGAAAACAGGTCAAGCGATCCCATCCATACAAGCCAGCTCGTGACCAAGGCAGGCCAGCTGAGCTGACAGCTCCCAGCTGAGGTTCTTCCCTTGGAGGATCCAGGGGGAAACAAACCCCAACCCCACGCATTAATGCCCTGATGCCAGGGGTCTGCAAAGGGTTTCTGATTTATAGCAGGGATGGAGTTGATCCTGATGCCTTTACAGTTGGGGAACACCCTGATGAGAGGCATCCAGCCTCCACTTGATGTTTTTTTTTTTGCAATGTTAAAGCTTTTAGGGCAAATGCATTTCCCAGGAATGCAAAGCAGCAGCTGAATTTTGTATTTAATTCTATCCCAGGCTTGCTCATTTGGAACTAGAAATGAACGTTTCCAGGGTGGTTTAAACTCGGTTCTGAGCTTTCTTGGAGCTTTGGTAAGGAATCCCTTCCATTTATTGTTGGAAAATAATTAAAAAAATCTATGTACACGTTTGCTATGACCCACATTAGTTTGTGAACAGAAATAACACACAACAAATGACTCAGGAGAAGGGCAGAATACATAAATATTTATATGTATATATTCACACACAGGCTTCTATATATATATGGGTGCATATATATATATATGTACACACACATCCCTAAAGATGCAATATATGCCAAGTTATGTATGCATTTCCCTAAGGGAAAGCAATTTCCACCTATTTAAGTGTTGTTCTAATTCTCATATACATGGATTTTTATTCATACCCACATCACTCCCTATGGGCTGGAAATTGCTTTCTCTTCCAGCTAGCATTTCTGCTGATCTATAAACAAACTGTATTGATATATATATATATTTTTTTCCTGTGCCACATGTATATTTTTCATTGTAAATCTATGGAAAGGAAGGGGTGGTGGCCCATGAGCTGCTGAGCAATCCACACGCTGGAGCTGCAAAAGTAGGAGAGGAAGAGAAAAGAGGAAGAGAAGAAACAAGAGGAAAAATAGTGAGACACCTTGATGAGAAAAAAATAATAATAAAAAAAAAGGGCAGCCTGTTGGGAACAGGAAAAGCAGACAGATGGACAAACACATCCCACTGCCCACCCTGTGCCCAAATCCCATCTGAGCCCCCACCTACCTCACAGCAGAGGCGTAGGAAAGGGGTGTCCTCCCAAATCTCCCAGCCTTTTGCATCGGGAGGGTGTTAGCAGGGAGCCCAAGGGGTCCCAGCACCCAGGGGCACAGCGGGAGGCAGCGTGGGACCACCGCTGGCCACTGCGATGGTGGAAACCAGCCCAAGCCCTGGATGCCGCGGAGATTTCAACGCCTCTCAGCTCCCTGCCCCTTCCCAGCCCTCAGTCGCCCCGTTTGTCCCCTGTCATCCCCCGTCTCACTTACCATTCCTTCCCCTCCCCCATCTGCAGCTATCCTGGGCACCCACCGCTCTTCTTCCCTCCTCCTCCTCCCCAGCTCTGCTCTCCCCCTCCGTGCCAAAGTGTTTTTCCCTGCCCAGAGCCAGGATCACGTTTCCAGCACCTCCCTCCACCTGTCTCCAAACCCCAAACCCTCTCCAGAGGGTCTCTGCACCCTATTTAACCCTCTCCAATGCCCAGAGATGTGAGGAGCCAGGAAGCAGTGAGATTTTTTCATCTCTTCCTGCCATTGAATGATTCAGCTCATATTTGGGGCAGCACCCTGTAAAAAAAAAAAAAAAATGCAAAAAATAAAAATAAAATAAAAAGGCAGAAACGTCTCCTGCAGGACACCTCCAGCCTCCATGGGTGGCTTGCTTAGGATAAAGAGAGATTTGGGCATCCCAAACAGCAGGGACTGAGTAAGGGAAGGAAAAAAAAAAAAAAAAATCAACCCTGATATGTTTTCTTGCAGGTCTTTTTGGTACCAAGCCAAATTGAGCATCCTGAAGTTTTGTCCCATGTTAGGTGGGTCCAGGAATATTCAAGCTCTCATGCCCGTGGCTTGCAGGTAGGAAACGTGTGAGCAATCACTGCCCTGTGCTGCAGTTGCTCTTTCTCACCCCAAAACTGCCCTGCACTGGAGTTGCCCCTTCTCACCCCAAAACTGGAGCCAGCAACAAGGCTGGAAGGATAAAGACTTGCTCTTGGTCCCAAGACTGCAAGGGCTTTCCTCCAAACTTCTCATTGCATGAAAAAGAAAACAACTTTGCCCTTTTACCTCTCCCTCGTGCTGCAAAAAGAGAGAAAAAGCCCCAAATACCTATTTTTTCTAGAGCGGTGATAACAGCTGGATCCCCACTGTTACAAGAACCCCACAATATAATTATGTTTTCTCCTCCCACCATAATATTTTTGCCCTCAGAGGTGGGGATAAGGCTAAAAAAAAGAAACCCATTTATTTTAATACTACCCATCATGCGTTATCCTCTCCTCTTCAGGGCCTTTGGCTGTACTCAGGGACTGCAAGTGTCCACAACAGCTCCAGCCACCCCCCTTCAGGATTCATCTGAAGTCAAGAGCAGGATTTTGGTGCCTCCTGAGGTCCTTTTACCTGCCTATATTCGGTGGATGACTCAGCCTCTCTTGACAAAATGAAGGGATTTTAGGGTGAAATAAATACCTGCGTCTATCGGGTGTACGTGTCCTCTATTCCTCTCAGCATCCAGCAGCTCCCTGATGCTCTCATTTGCAAAAAGCCGGTGCTAGATAAAGCTTCAAAGGGAAATTCGCAGCTAGGAGGAACGGGATGCAAGCAGGGGAAAGCACCTTGGCCTGCCCTTGGGGTTTTAGTGCCAGGATTATGTTCGAGACCACCAGGAATGCTGAGGCCAAAGGGCTGTTAATAGGAGCGTCTGGAGAAGGAAAACATGCACACGAGCCAAATTCGGCTGCCAATTATAGGCCCGCAGGTTTATTGCTAGAGCTGAAACAAAAATCAGGCCAGACACGCCGGGGAAGGCCTGCGGGCAGACAGGCCGCGTCCAAGCGTCCCGATTTAGGGCAGTATTTGCTCAGGATGAAACCGAAGACTCGGAGCATTGAAAGGGCTGGTAGACCTCATCCCGACCCCACCGGGGGCTAGTCTGTGGGGTCCTCATCCCACTCCTCGTTGCAGAGGTCGGTCTCGCAGCAGGAGTAGTGGGATGTCAGGCGGGATTCGACATCGGCCGCCCGGGCCCGGCCGCAGTTCATCGCCGAGGTGCAGCCTTGCTGGTAGTAGAGGGTCACCTTCCCTGCAGAGAGGGGCTGGGGTTAGAAACCAGTGTTAAATGAAGGAAAAATAATCAGTGGTGGGCTTCCCACCAGGTGAGAAATCGGCCCCTTCAACAGCTCACCCAAATGATCACCTTGCTTGGATTAATTAGGAGAAGAAACTAAACAAGGCAACAGGAAACTCACATGGCTTCTGTGGGAGATTATCTCCAACCCTAAAAAAAGGCTATTTGTAAAACAAACATAAGACTAAGATATTTGACCCCTTGCTATCACCCTTTCCCACATCTGTCTCCGTATTGCATCCTCCTTCATTCTCCAAGTCAACCTGGATTCGCAAAGGCAGGCAGATACACAAGGACGACCCGACCTCTGAACCAAAAATAGGCAATTTTGACCCCTCCCCACCTACCTAGGGAGGTTTTAATGATGGCACATTTCTCTCTCCGCTCGCAGGTGGTTTCGTTTGCCCCACGGAAGCATCCGAGTAAGGGGAGCTTGTACTTGCAGACTTTGCACTGAAGAGCCTCAACTGCAGTGGATGGAAAAGACGCAAGGAGAAATGAACCAAATCTGTAGGACCACGGAGAGCTTTGCTCCAAGTGGCCCTAGGACAAGATAGTGGTGACCCCAGGGATGATTTAGAGCCCCCCAAGGAAGGGTCCAAGCATCACTTTTGCTTCCAGACCCACTAAGGAGAGATGGTGCCTATGAGCATTCAACACAGCTTAGACCTTTCCAGCCAGATGTGAACAAATCAAACCACAGACCCACAGAGAATGAATTTGGATGTGGGTTACTGGTTGGATTCATCCGGCTGAAAGAGGATAATATATAATAAGACCATCCCAAGAGCTCTCCAGGGTAAAGCAGGTGCGTATCTAGCCCAGGATGCAGCTACCTACAGCTGAAGCTCCTGGCCCAGAGGAGATCTCATTGCATTTAATTGCCCTGCTGGGAATACAGAGAAGAAAAAGTAATTTTTAGAGTGTGGTGATTCAAGAGATTGGGAAAAATGCAGACATTGCCCCCAAGAGATGATAGATTCAGACCTGAGGACATCCAGTGCACATCAAGAGCTCATCAAGATGCTTTCAACCACTGCCAGATCTTCTCCTGCCCCAGTTAAATCCCATTTCACTGCCCTCCACTTACCCACTCCGATGCACAGGACAAGGGTCAGCCCCACGAAAAGCACCTTCATGATTGCGGATGATCAGCCCTTTAGCAAGGGTAAAGGGGGAATCAAAAAAAAAAAAAGGTACAGGTGTTTGTGATGTCCCTTCTGGGGCAAAAAGTAGAGAAATTTGAAGTACATTATTAGAGAATCCCCCAGCACCTAAAAACAGTGAAATACAGGCAATTCCACCTTTCTGCTCCATTACTTTAATAGCCTTGTTTTCAAGGCAGCATCAGACAGATCCTTAATACATTTCTAATGCATTTTCTGTTCTAAACACTATTTTTAAGCCTTTCCAAAACCTATTTCCAATTAGATTGCTGTGCCAGGGAGAAAACATTCAGCCACTTGTCTCATGCAAATCTTTTCTTCAAGGTGAAATAAGCCATCACTGTAGTTTAACAAAAAAAAGACAAACCGTATCTGCATAAGAGAGCCCAGAAAACTTATTTTCTGTGCTAAACAAGAAAATATCACTGCAGGGGTCAGGCAACACATTTTCAGTCCTGAAAATCTAAAATACATATATTTATATGTATTATATATAAGATATAAAAATATATACGATATAAAAAGATATGCATGTGATATAAAAAGATAATTTTAATATGTATAAAGCATATAAAAATATATAAATAACAATGCAATGAATTTTGCTGGGGAACTTCATTTGGGAAGAAATATTACTGCAGATTCCCCAGCTTAGTTTGCATTTACCTAATACCTAATTCACCCCTCTCCCCCCCAAAAAAAAAATGTTTTACAACTTTTTAAAAAAATTATTTCTTAATTCCCTGTCTTGCTGAGAAATAGCAACGGTTTTCAGTACCTTCAGGTAAAGAGTTTTGGTTAAATGTAAATGAGAAGGGGAAAATTCGGGCGCCCAACGTGGGGCTCGAACCCACGACCCTGAGATTAAGAGTCTCATGCTCTACCGACTGAGCTAGCCGGGCCCGTGAAAAACGCATTTTCTGCCTTTTTTCCTCACTCAAAAAGTAAATTCGGTGCTGATTTCGTAAAAAAAAAAGAGAAGATTTGTGAGTTTTAAAATGGAAATATTAAGCAGAAGCCCTTCCTCAGGGTATTCGGGGGTGTGTTAGACAAAAAAGCAGCAGGGTGAAGATGGGTTGCAGCAGAAAAAAAAAAAAAGGCAAAATAAAACCCCAAAATAAGGTCCCTTACCAGGGTCGTGCTCCAAGGTCCGAGCATCCCGTCTTCACATCCCCACTGCCTTTATATGATGTTTCCCCTTGCTTGGGCTGAGCCAGGACCTGAACGACCTCGGAGCCACTGGGGGATATTGTTTGGTGGGAACAATGCTCCTGCTCACACCTGGGCAAACAGCTCACAGAGCTCAGGTCGTCCTTCCAGGACATGTAGATATTTGTTCCCTGGGTGAGTCCCTGCAGGCTCTCAGACCCTTTGATCTCCCCCTGTGCAGAGAAACTCCCCAGCTCCCCGCTTTGCAGTCAGCCCTGGGTTATCTCCATAGGAAAAACGCAGATTTACCTGGGACTGCATGCAGTCCCAGAGCCTTCCTCTGCTGTCACTGCAACCTGGGCAGCCCTTTGCTTTTGCAGCCCTACTATTTCATGGTTTTAATTTTATTTTTAATATATAAACACCAATAAAAGGAGTAGATGTGCACACATCATCCACTCCGGGCAAAAAGCAAACCTTCTCTATCCCCCTCCCTGTTCTGCATCACCTTCAACCTCATTCTGACTTCTGCATTTTTCTTCGTGGAGCAAAAAGACTGAAAAAAAAACCCAAGGACTGACCTAGACCAATGCTGGGAAACCTTTAATTGATCCTGGAGCCTGAAAGCCACCTGATAATCCCCAGGGACTTCTGCAAGAAGTGGGCAGTCGCAAGTGCTCAAGGAACCTACCCAACTCATGCACCTCCTGTGCTTGGGAAACGTGGAGAGCCCCCATGGCCATATCTCTGTTTTGGAGGGCTTAAAGTACAAGATCATGGCCTGAAAGAGTTACATGTTTAATTAGGATGTGATTCCAAATCCTGCCTACCTGCTCCAAGTGACTTCCGAGTCCTTTGGCCTCACCTGTATCAACCCAAACCAATGTTTATGCAGCTGTGCTTGGGCTGATGGCACAGACACCGATAACACCTACATTCCCTCAAGCATGAAGCCAAGCTTAACTCCTCCAGGCAGCCAGAACCAAGTGGAGGAAGCTCTCGCAGTGCTGGGTTCTTGGTGGGATCCACTGAACCAGTGGGATCCACTGGTCCCGAAGACTCCAGAGAGGAGCATACAGCAATGCTATCCTGGCCCCAAATCTCAGCTTGTTCTTATCTCGACTATTTTCCATGCAATGTTGAGCAAAAGGCTCCATTTCAAATCAAAAAAGAGGCTCACAATCTATGATATTACATATATGAAAATAGGATATATACATATATAATTTCTTGAAGAATTGGAGAATGTGGGTTTCCTGGAATTTGTTTTTTTTGGTGCCAGCCCACTGCAGAACCCCTCTCTTTCTATAGGGCTGGATGCCCTCCCGTTTCTCATCCACTTCCAGGCTGGAGAGGTTTACATGGCTCAAAGACAACATAAAGAAGTAATAATAATAATAAATAAAATAAAAGTATTATATATATATATAAAGCAGTGGTAGAGGTTAAGGAAATGAGTAGGAATCGCCCTGCAATACCAGAGGACGAAGGAAAACTATAAAAAGGAAATGAAAAGAAACTGGTGGACAAGCTGAGAAAGAGGGATGATAAAAAGGCATTTTCCTCCTATAAAAAGGGAAGAACAACCCAAATATGGCTGCACAACACTGAGCAAATTGATTAAGTTGAGATGCAGCTCTTTGCTCTTTTCAGGTATTTTTCATTTTGGGGCTATTGATGGATTTGGCCGAGAGTTTCATGAAACTGCCCCAGATACTTTTTGTTTTTTGGCAAAAACTGGGGAAAGAAGTTGAAAAAGCATCGCCCAACGTGGGGCTCGAACCCACGACCCTGAGATTAAGAGTCTCATGCTCTACCGACTGAGCTAGCCGGGCTGCGGTTTTTGGGTTTTTTGCAAGTGAGAACTTGGGCAATAGGCAGGGGGAGCTGGGGGAGGTACAGGATTACCGCAGGAACCGGAAAACAGAAGGAAAAATCTGGATTGCTGGGGTTGTTTCGCTTTTTTTTTTTTTTGCTATGCTTGCTGCAGTGCAAAGTGCTCTTTGCACTGCCCAGGGGGAAACGTCCAGCCAGGTTTTGGACCCACGCCGGGGGAAGACCCCACAGCAGGGCTCAGAGACGGCGTGGACCGAGGTGTTTCGTATTGTGTTAGCAGGGGATACATTAAAAAAAAAAAAAAAAAGGAAGGAAAAATTACTTAGAGTCTTCCCTGACCGGGAATCGAACCCGGGCCGCGGCGGTGAGAGCGCCGAATCCTAACCACTAGACCACCAGGGAGCGCGATAGCGCCCCTTCCCCGCATATAACGCGGGGTAAAAGCAATGCCCAGGGGTTTGATTTGGGGGGACCCGGAGCTGCTTTTTACCGACCTCGGAGCGAAAAACGCAGCTCTGCGGCCGTTTTCTTCCTCCTTCCCTTGGGATCTGCATGGGAAAATCCTCTGAGGCAAGCAGGTCCTTGGGTTTATCTTCTGCTGCCATCCAGCGGTGGCTTCTCCAACACCTGGGAGTCCTTCTGCTCTCCTGGGATATCCCAGAAGGTCCCGAAGCCACCAAATGCTTTTTTCCTACCCCCTGGTGTATGAAACACATGGGGTTTGTCTGCCTGTGTAGGAGCCAGAAGGCATCCCCAGCCAGCGAGCTGCTGGAGTCACCTTGATGCATTCAATTGAGTTGAAAGAACCCCAAATCCCATCATTTCTTGGGTGTGATAAGGGTGAAAACTAGATTGCCGCTGCCTCAGCAGCTCTGTGGAAAGATGCATAATAGGGGATTGTGAATTTTCTGTAAGGGGATCGGTCTAAGCCTTGATGGTCATGAGAATTTCAGTCCACTTACTGATTTCCCCTGATCTTTAAGCAGTTTTTCTGTGTTGTTACTGGAAAATGAACAAAGTTAAAACATGACACAGGACTCTCTCCTACTACTAGATCCCATTTTACACATAAATCCCCATTTCTACAAAAAAAAAAAAAAAAAAACAGTTCAACCCCTTACATTCCACACTTACAGCTAACATTATATTAGAATGAATCCACAAGTGGAATATAAATATGACTGTAGGAGGTTGAAAGCAGTTAAACAGAAGAGATACTACATTTTTTGCCCTCCAGGCTATGCCTAAATTCCTGGAAGAATGGAAATATGAAGAGTAAAAAGGACTTTAACAAAAGCTACATGGAAATGTGGGTCAGCAGAGATGCAGCAAGGAGGGGAAAATCCACATTTAATGACAAGGAGCTGTGCTCCAGAGAGTTAATTGAATGTGGAGCCTGAAGTTTTTGGCTGCAATTCGAGGTCACGGCCCCCAAAACAAATAAATGCATCCAGGAGCAGGAATGCATGACTGCAAAGCCTCCCCCCTTCACCCACTCTCATTTTTTTAAGCTTATATGGGCTGTGAGAATGCAAAATATGCTCAGGGGGATGGGAGCAGATTCCCTGCTCGGTTTTGACACAGCAGAATCATAAATTTGGGCACAATGCCTAAGAATTGAGCTGAGCCCTGGGATGAACATGAGAAGAAATTTTACCTGGACAAGGGAGAAGCTGGGTACAAGAGTAAAAACACAAGAGGAAGACGTAAAAAGCATTGTGGATTCTTATTGAGATTAAGGTGAATTAAGCCAAAGAAATAGCAGCACCCCAAGAAGGAAACCTACGTTATGTGGGGACAGCACCGAGTTGCTCACCAATATACAGTTTAAAAAAGTCCACCCCGTTTGGATGACCTGCAGTGCTGGAAAATCCCATTCCCACCTCCATTCAGGACCCATCCCACTGTACCTTAGGACGGGGAGAAGATTGAATCCTCCAGCACTGAGCTTAAACAGAGCCCCTGAGGCATGGGCATGGGTTGAGGGCTCTCAGGTGGGGATGCTCGGGGTCGTTAAGCCCTCATTAGTGCCCCCAGTTGGGCAGCTGGCCTTCCCACATTAGCTCACAGGTTTTGGAGTATCAGCTGGGTGAGCTGGGGACACAACAGCACCAAATCTTCTTTATCTGAAGTGGTGGGGGGCAGAGGAAGGGATGGGGACCCTCTGAAGCAGCTCGTGGAATAACGTCCCCTTCCCTTGGCTGCCAAAACAGCATCCCTCAAAGCAACACCAAGCAGCAGGGTGGGAATGGAAATCATTAAAATGCATAATCATATTACAGAGAGGGGTGTAAAAAAACTCGAGGGGAGATGGAAAAAAAAAAAAGGGGATGTTTCTGCCCGGTTTCGAACCGGGGACCTTTCGCGTGTGAGGCGAACGTGATAACCACTACACTACAGAAACTGGATGAAGGTTGGTTTTTGCCCTATTTCCACAATAGCCTGAAGCCTGACTGCGCAGGGTTTGTTTTAGGTGTATTTGTAGTAAATCCACATGCAAAGCAAGGGCTTTCACGTCTGTTCTTGACAATTCGTGCTTCTTTTATGCTTTTTTTTCCCTTTATTTTTTTAACAAGACACTGCATTTATGGAGCTATCATACGTACTCGTCTCTTGAGAGGTCAATATCAACAACGTGCAGAACATGAAGGATGACACTGGGGACAAGCTGGTTTAGAGCTTGGGTTTCCCTTCTGCCCTGTCTCTGCCTTTGCAAGGTCTGTCTTGGTGCAGGAAGTGAAGGAGGGAGAAAATCCAAGGGATGCTTTCAAAAGCCAAAAAAATAGCACCGTGTTTCTGCCTGGTTTCGAACCAGGGACCTTTCGCGTGTTAGGCGAACGTGATAACCACTACACTACAGAAACTCGGTGAAAAGAGGGAATTTGACCCATTTCTCCAACAGCACAAGGTCCATTTGCAGGGGCTTTGCAGAGCTTCTGTTACACCCTGGATCCTCCACGCTAACATCAGAGGAGTCAGCCCTTGTGTTGGGCTCCCTGCATGTCTGCAAGGAGCAGGGCACAACATTTACACCCACGCCACACAGATTTGTGCAGCATCACGGAGATGTCCACACGCATCCGGAATGTGTTGTGGATGTGCATGGTGGAGGTGCAGAAAATGAAGGCCGTGCTGTACCAAACAGGAAAGAAATGTGTTAGAGATTTGATTTTCCTCGTGTCTGGTCTGTGTTTGCAAGTCCTGCCTTGGTGCAAGGAGGTGAAGGAGGGGGAAAAGCAGAGAGACCCTTGAAAACTGAAGAAAGTCCCTAAAAAAAGTTGTTTCTGCCTGGTTTCGAACCAGGGACCTTTCGCGTGTGAGGCGAACGTGATAACCACTACACTACAGAAACTGGGTGAAAAAGGGGGTTTGCCCCATTTCTCCTATAGCCTCAACCCCATTGCCTTTGGGTTTGCTTTTACTTCATCCACGCCAACAGCTCAGGCAAAACAAAGGGTTCAGCTCTGCTGAAAGACACAGATTTGTCTGAAAAGGATGATAATAATAATAAAAAAGACACGACATTTCTACACATAGCATGCATACGCAACTCTTCAGAGTTAAATATATACGTGGGGTTGAAAAGGAAGAGTTTGCTGTGCATTATGGCTGGCTTAGAGCTTGGGTTTTCCTCGTCACTGCTGTGTATTTGCAAGCCCTGCTTTGGTGCAGGAGGTGACGGAGGGGGAAAATCAGAGAGACCCTTGAAAACTGAAGAAAGTCCCTAAAAAAGGCTGTTTCTGCCTGGTTTCGAACCAGGGACCTTTCGCGTGTTAGGCGAACGTGATAACCACTACACTACAGAAACATGGAAAACAAGCCAATAAATGCCCTAATTCTGGTAGGATGCACCCAGTTCTCCTCCAGATTTTCCAGCTCCCTTACTACCACAGTTCCTCACTGAACCCCTTATATTTGCTGATAGCTTTAGAAAAAAAAAAAAAAAAAGGCCATTTTTGCAACCAGCCAAGTTTGGGAAAATGAGCAAGGAACAGTTTTATTTTGGACAAAGCCCCAAAACAGCAACGTGAGGATGGAAAGTAAGGGGAATGCTTTCAACACCGGCTTGCAGAGAAGCCCCCAGGGGTCCCCTCTGCCAGTGGGGAGATAAGAAAAGGAGGTGGAAAAACACCAGAATTTGCTTAGAAATTATCTTCCCTGACCGGGAATCGAACCCGGGCCACGGCGGTGAAAGCGCCGGATCCTAACCACTAGACCACCAGGGAGAGATGCTGCAATGCAATAATTGTTTTAATCAATTTTGCTGTTTTTCTATATTTTTTTCCCCTCTATTTTATTTATTATCCTTACAAAAGGTGATATGCAAGCACCTGGCCAGACCTTCAGTGTCTTGGCTCTGTCCTCGATGCAATGAAGACCCTGCAAGACCCACAGTCAGGTCTGCCCCCCTGTGTCCCACACCATTTGCATGTGCTTTTTAGGATCTTTCTTAATTTTTTACTTAATTCCGTCCGGATCAAGAGCTTGGGAAGCCACCTGGGGGTGATGCCGAGCAAAGAAGCTTCCACTGGGTTCATGCGAGGAATTTTGGGGAGGGGGGAACAGTGCCATGAGATAGTGCAAAAGAATGGGTGAAAATAATTCTTTTTTTAATGGTTTTCCATCCTCGGTCCCGGGGATTTATTTCGCCCTGGGACCTTTGCTCAGAGCCCGGCAGCTGACACCAGCGCTATCACAACCCCCCAGGTGTTGCCAGAAAATGTGCAACAATAAAAGATGAGATTGGGAAAATAAACCCAAACATCAGCTCCCTGGTGGTCTAGTGGCTAGGATTCGGCGCTTTCACCGCCGCGGCCCGGGTTCGATTCCCGGTCAGGGAAATGAGAGTTCATTTTTCCTAATTAATCTACATTTATAAATTCTCGTTGCACTGAATTTGCTGCCCCACCTGCCACCGTGACCCCAAGGAAAATATCAACGCGTAAGCTAATTACCTGCGCGCAACTTGTGCTATAAATAGAGATTTTATTTGCAGCCCTGGCTTTTCAACCTCCAGACCAGCTTTAAGAACGAGAAAAAGAATAAATAAAAACATTTTTGTAGTGTTTCTGCCCGGTTTCGAACCGGGGACCTTTCGCGTGTGAGGCGAACGTGATAACCACTACACTACAGAAACCCTACGTGTTATCCTATTTGCCCTCCCTCCCCCCTCACCTGAACCCCAAATTTGTTTTGGGCTAAAAACGCGAGAAAAAAAAAAAAAAAAAGACTTTTTTTTTCCTAAGATTACACATATAAAGGCAGCTTCCTGCTCCTTAACGTTATTATTCATCCAAGGAGGGAGAGTTTTATTTATGCGGCCCCATTTTTAATTGATTGTAGGATTAAAAAAATGCATAAATCACCTGCTGGGGAAGGGTGGGGGGAGTTTTCAGTCCTTCCAATAAATCTTTGTGCCGAGTGTCGTTTTTGTAGCAGACTCAAGTTGAAGAAAAGGAGGCTGAAGCCACCAGAAACCATCACAAAAATAAGGATGAAAAATGGTAAAACAGGGGCCCGGCTAGCTCAGTCGGTAGAGCATGAGACTCTTAATCTCAGGGTCGTGGGTTCGAGCCCCACGTTGGGCGCCTGAATTTTCCTTTTCCTTCTTTTTTTCCCCCTTCACAACCTCTCAGCCGAAAACCATTCCTGATTTCCCAGCGCTCCGACTGGTGACGAATCACCAAGAAAGAAAAAAAATGAAAAACCTCGAAATCGGCTTTTTAATGCCTTTATAAGCCTTTTTGAGCGCGGTTTTCGTCACCGTCAGGATGGCCGAGTGGTCTAAGGCGCCAGACTCAAGGCTCTGCCTTCCCGCAGTTGGGTATTCTGGTCTCCGACTGGAGGCGTGGGTTCAAATCCCACTCCTGACATGTATGTTTTAATTTATTTTTTAAATTCCCCCCCCCCCAAAAAATTCTCATTCCGCCCCGAGACCCAAAATCCCCCGGTGCTGCATGATTTCTGACGGCAAAACGGTTGATTTTTAAGGGAGTTTTCCCCAAAGCTGGGCTCCGCCTCGGGCTGGGAACTGCCGGAAAAGGGCTGTTTCGCTTTTGTTTTGAATTCTCTCGTTTTCAGCAAGCGTGTTTTGAGCAAAATACTCACTCGCAGTAATTTTGCTTTAAGGGGGGGTTTTGCACTTTGCACTTGGATTTTTTGCAAGCCAAATTGCTTTCAAAAAGTGTTTTTTTGGGGGGGAGAGGAATGTGTTTTTTGTTGTTGTTGTTTGTTTGTTTGTTTGTTTGTATTTTTTTAGTCTTTTTAATTATTTTTTAATTATTTTTTTGAGAAAGGAGGTTTTTGGGGGGTGCCCAGGGTCCGATTAAGGGGGTGGGTGCAGGCAGGGTGCAGGCAGGGTGCGGGCAGGGACAAGTTGGGGGGCAGGACGGTTTCTGTAGTGTAGTGGTTATCACGTTCGCCTCACACGCGAAAGGTCCCCGGTTCGAAACCGGGCAGAAACACCTCAATCTTTTCTTCATTTTAATATTCTTATATTTTTCTTTTATTCATTTTACTTCATTTTTCTTTTATTCATTTTACTTCATTTTCCTTTTATTTTACTTTATTTTATTTTACTTTTAATTTTATTTAATTTTACTTTATTTTACTTTTTTTTTTTTTACTTATTTTTTAATTTCTTTTATTTTATTTTTATTTTATTCTTTATTCCCCCTTTTGGAAAAAAAAAATATTACATATATTCTTCCAACCATTTCCAATTTCTCCCAGCTTTCGCACCGTCTGCCACAAACCCACCCCACTCCCCGAAACACACCCTCCCCTTAACTAATGAAGGATATGCTGCGCCTCCCCGACTTCCCCCTGCATCTCACCGCCTGCTTTGGGCGATTTATTTATATTTTATTTATCTTTAGCCGTTTTGCAGCGGCGCTTTGCTAAATAAAAGAGGTGAGGCTCCTGCAAGATGCCCAGTTGCTGTGCCTGGAGTGGGCAAACCCAGCCCTCCCGGCGATACAAGTGTGCATGGGTTGGGAAGCAAAGAGAACAAAAAGGAGAGGGGAAGATAAGTTCACTAAGTGACGATTTTTTGTAATACGAGAAACTTCCCAGAAAATAAGTTTTAATTCATTGAAAAACATATTCCCTGACCGGGAATCGAACCCGGGCCGCGGCGGTGAGAGCGCCGAATCCTAACCACTAGACCACCAGGGAGGCTATGCAAGGCTCTTTACACTCTCCTCCATCCCACATAACAGAATTACCCATTTAGTCCTTTTTTGACCCATTTTTCTTCTATTTCAGGTTCTTTCCCCCGTCTTCCCTGCACCCTCCACTCCAGCACCTCCTCGGGCTGCACCAGGCATCAGCCCATGGCCTTTCTTTTAGGGACAGCGGTGATCCCCAGCTGCCTGGAGCTCAGGTTTACCCATACTTTCCTCATTCTTAGAGGGAAAATGCCCCGCAGCACACCAACAAAGCCTTGCACCCAGCTCAGCACAACTGGGAACCAGTCTGCTGTTGCTCATTCTGGAGGCAAGCACCTGCAGTGCTCTCCCTGGGGCGTGCTGCCTCGTTGTCGCATGACCAGAAGTGCTGGCCACGCTGCTCGCGCTGGCAATTATTCCTGCGTATGCAAAGCAAACATGCGTGGCTGTTCTTTGCATGCAAAATAATCATCACCATTATCACGGGCTGCACGGCAGCTTCCAGAAGGGTTTTGCATGCACCTGGGTTTGTGGACACCTGCCAGAACATCTTCAATCGTCTGCTGCTGTTTAAGGCCAAGCTCCTGAAATTCGTTTTAACTCCTAATTAAACACCGGAACTCTTGGGAATTTAGGGAAAAGCATGTGGCTATTGCACGGTACAGGAATGGCTGTTGCAAATGTGAGACTTTGCTCTAGCCAGGTGGTGGATTTTGCAGAGTTTTTTTGGGATTTTCCCCATTCACTGCCCCTACCTCAATGCCCATGAAGTGCCCGGAAGAAATAACCACAAGACCAGGCTGCAAAGGAGAGAGTTTCTTATTGCCATTTCCGCAGTTTGCATTCAGCAGCTGAGGCAAACAAAGCTTTTCAAACCCACCAAAAAGGCACATCTGTACAATTGCTTCGGACATCCAAAACCACTGAGTCCATTCCCCAGCAGAGAGGTTTTCTTCATGCCCCCCAAAAGCCATCTCTGGGGCGATGAGACCCCCACGGCGTCCCCGGATTTGGGTGGGTGAGACTTGAGGCACGGAGAGGGTCAGGGGGACAGGGTGAACTGGCACCCCCTCCCCAGGCAGAGCAGGGGGAGGATTTGCTCCCCTGCAAAGGACGTGGGTGGGTAGGTGAAGATGGGCGCCTGGTTGTGGGAGTCGAAAAACGCCACGCGCCCGGCCTCGTAGTCCAGGTAAATCCCAATCACCCTGGGGGCGGCGAGCAGGGAGATGGGGCTGGTAGGAGACGTGAGAGCCTGGTACTGGCTCCCGCACTGCCCCACCGCCCAGATGCCCACCTCGGGGTTGACGCTGATCCGTCCCTTCCTCCTCACCGACTCCTTGGCCACCCCAACAGCCCAGGCTTCCCCGTCGCCCACCTCCACCTCCCAGTAGTGCCTCCCCGTGCTGAAACCCTCGCAGCCCAGCACGCAGCGAGACGAATCGAAGCGTTTGGGGTTATCGGGCACGGGCTGGCGGGTGTCTTCCCATCTCACGCGCTTGCGATCCTCGGACAGGACCAGACGGGGATGCGCCGTCTCCGGATCCAGCGTCAGGCTTACTGAGGACAAAAAGAAGATGAGCATCAGAGGCATGATCCTAAATGACCTTAATGTCCTATTTGGTCCTAAATGACCTATTTGGTCTTAAAAGACCTATTTTCCCCAGCCTGGCTTGACTCTACGTGACATCCCGCAGGCATCCCAAGGCTGACCTGGCTCCCCAGGTCCTGCCAGGAGGCAAACTCATCCTCCCGCACGCAATCAGCCAGGCTAATTACACCTTGCTACGCTAATAGACAGGGCATGTTGGAGGCATCTCTCTGCGACATTGCACCAGGACTTCTACTCCACGGAGATCTTCCTGAAATCCACTGCAAACAGACCCAGGTGCAACCTCCAGCCCTTTTTTCCCCCCGGTTTCTCTCTACCTTGAAATTTCATCAGCATCTCCTTGAGGGCAATGTTCTTCTGGGGAAAACTGGTGGGTGTCTCGGGCAGCTCAGGCGATGCCTCCGGTGGCTTCTGGGCGCTCTCTTTCTCAAGCCTGGAAGGAAACGAAAGCTGGCTCGTAATACTGCCTTTGCTCGTTATTCTCATGATGAGAATTTCTGACTGATTTTTGACTGGGTTTTCTTCCAAAGAAATAACAGTGGGGCTGGAGCAAAGGATGGGTACTAGGGAATTCATTAATGAACTCCCCAAGAAGCGTTGGCTGACCCGGAGCACTATTTTGTCCCAAACACCAAGCAGTGAAGAGCTTCTATCATGACCAGCAATGCTCTACACTGAAGTAAGTACAGACAATAAACAATGCCTCTTCTTGCCTGGTTTTACCTTAAAAACAACCCACCTTCTCGGTCCATGTCCAAAGAGCATTATTCACGAAGAAGTCAGTTTATAGGGGTGAAAATTCATATTGAAGTTCCCCTCCCACCCAAATGCACTCCTTGGTGTTTAAATATCTGGGTATTTTAGCTGCTGGGTTGTAATTTATGATGGGTATCAGACACTTTTTCCTGGTCTTCAGCATCCTACTGGGACCAGGGCACTTTTTGCAGTGTCCTGGCTTTCTCCTATATATCTATGCAGTCGCTAGCACACAGGGGTCATATGGGACTGGGATTTTGGAGTCCATCAGTGTCACCACCGTAGAAATAAACACCATTAACACCATAATAACGTGTGGGAGAAGCCACAGACCTGCTCAGGATGTTCCCGCTGTCCTACAAGGGAAGGATGAGAGAAGGAGCATTAGGACAAGAGCAACGTCAACCTGACAATAAACAACAAGAGGCTGCCGTGGGGTGACCTCAGGCAACCACTCTAAAATTATGGGTCTAAAATAATATATGGGTCTAAAATAATGCTGCGTGGTGTTTGCAGATGTGCTGCAGAGTTTGGCAAGGTCAAGGCAGCACCATTTAGTGGGCTGCTCGTTGTAGTTATCTGCCATCGCCCTCTGTGTCCCTGCTCTTTGGGCATGGGTGTTACTATTGCTAATGCACATTACTGCTTTGGCATGGCCAAAAATTTGAAAGCAGGAGTTAACCAGAGCCTGCGGGTGGGCTCGGGTGCCTGGTTTGGTGACTACCTAAGGAGGAGATGAACCACAGCTAGGCACTGCTTTTTGTTTCTCCACAGCATATTGTTGGGATTTAGACAATCCTTCCGGATGCGGACATGTACAATCAGATGGATGAGTCTGATTGTCACTGAATAGTGATTTAAATAAATAAATCGTGATTTAAATAAATTGAACACGTTTCAAACGTTCAGAAGGACAGCTGGGCCATTGAAGAAAAGAAATGTATTCAATTGTTTTTTTTTAAAAAAAAAGCTTTGAAGGATAATAGTTTAAAAGGCGCTTTTAGGATGAATTTGTCCCCTGGGCTGGTGACACCGGTGATGTTCAAGCCCAGCAGTCTTCCCTGGGGCTCTCACCTGTAGAAGTTCGTATGCCGGCTGCTGGCACTTCTCTTCCAGCTCACGGATCTGCTCGCCCACAGAGGAGATCTCCTCCAAGAGCTTGGCGATGTTCTGCTCCTGCCTCCTCACGATCTCCTGGTCCAGCTTGGCTAGCTGGCCCAAGAGGAGCTGCTCCTGTCGCTCCACAAACTGGTGCAGCTCCTTGATTTCGGCCATGACCTTCTGCCTCTCCTCTTCTACCCTTTCCTGCAGCAAATTCACCCAAGGGAGAAGCAGGGCACGGGCTTGGTTGGGGGGGAATTGCAACAGAGCAGATTTAATGTGTTGACTTTAGGGCCATAAATTCATAAATTCCAGGGATCATTGCAGAGCAGAGGAATGTGTACTATTTTAGACTTTATTTTCTTTTTTTTTTTCATTGCCATTTCTAGGGCGAAGGTGCTGGCAGAGAGCATTTCCCATGGACTGTAATCTTTGTACCTAAAATGCTGCAGACCTTTGAACAGCAGGGAAAGATACACACCAACACCATAAACAGGTGAGTCAGGGAAAGGGAAATCACAGCAAGAAAGAAGCAGTCGGGTTATTCCCTTTTCCACATACATTAATAAGGGGAACCTTGGAACATGCCCCACTTGCGAGCAAACGGAGGAAGAAAATGTTGGCCAAATCTAACACATGCTCATGGCCAGATAAGATGCTCGAGGAGCCAGGAGGGATTTAGAAGTAGCTCTTAACTAATTAAGCCACCACTGCCCAGGGAGGGACACTTACGAGGAAATTCAGGCTTCTCCCTTCCTCAGCCATTTTCAGCCCCAGCAGTTTTTCCCTCCTGTCCTTCAGGATCTGCACATGAGCCTGGAATTTCTCCTGAACAGAGAAGAAACATTTTAATGATGCATTTTCTTCCCCCAGCTGGTCCATCCCTCTGCTTTCATCCCGCCTAGCCCAGTTTATCTCCTACAAATTCACTCTTCCCTGCCTAATAATACGGTCATCTGGCTCTGGGAAAATTACTAAACCTTCATTTCTGGCAGAGAAAGGGAGGTGGGCAGACAGAATGGGCCGCTTTCTCCCCAAACCATGGTGAAATTGTTGGCATAGATAGAAAAGGAAATACTCAGGCAAGGGACAAGGAGCTTCAAATGACTGGGGAGACCCTGCTGGCATCTCCTCAGGTTCAGTGCTGACCCAAAATGTAAGCTCAGGGCGTTTGCTCACATTTGATGCTGAGGAACGTGTTTTCACCCCCAGCCTTGCAGCCTGGGCAATGCCCCATGTTCAAACCAGCTTAGGGTGCTAAGACCATACCCTCCACCACCCCTGGGCGGTGAGACCAGGGATGTATTCATTGCCTGTATGCAGTGAGAGCAAATTTTACATCTCACCCTCAGATAAATAAGCCTTTTTCACTGCAACCAGCACAAAACTTAACCCTGCCTTGCACCCCGAGACCGGATTCTTTTGGTAGAAATCAGCATCTCCTGCACAGGGAGCATCACCTGCACCCCAAATGTCCAAGGCAGCATAGTTGGCCCCTGCTTTGAGCAGGAGGTGGGATTAAATGATCTTCTGGGCTCCCTTCCAGCATGATTTATACAATATTATGGAGTGACAGCTTCAAGAGAATCAGGATGGCCAGGAGAGGAAGAGGGGGAAGCACGGAGCAAGCAGGGAGGAGGTCGGCTGTAATCCAGCCCGTGGATCCAAAGGGGTGGAAATGCAAATATTTACAAGCATTTTTCAGGGCATTTCCCTGACCTGTTCCCTTCCTCTTCTTCCAGTCCCCCCTCCTCCTCCCCGGAGCCCTCCTACCTTGTGCTCCTCTGCAGCCTCCTCGATGGGGACCACGGGGTGGGCGCGATGCGCCTGGGACTCCCTGCAGACCAGGCAGATGGGGGTCTGGTCCTCCTCGCAGAAGAGTTTCAGAGCCTCCTGGTGCTTCTCGCACAGCCTCTCCCCCCCTGCCCCTCCTTTGGCAGCCTGCAGGCTCAGCCTCTTGGCTATCTCGATGATTTTCGCCAGCTCCCGGTTGGGTCTCAGGTTTCTCTGCGGGGCCGTCTCTTGGCACCGCGGGCAGGTGAAATTCGCCTCCTCTTCCTCCCAGCAGCGGGTGATGCACGCCCGGCAGAAGTTGTGGCCGCAGTGGATGGAGACGGGGTCTTGGAAGAAGCCCAGGCAGATGGAGCAGGAGGCTTCGTCCTGGAAGCTTTCGGCGGGGATGTCTTCAGCCATGGTCTTCGTGGTGGCGAAGATGACGGGGCAGCTTTCGTTTTCCGCCCCGGCTGGTCTCGCCGTCGGCTGCTCCCCTTCCTGCAGGTGCTTGGGGCCCCAAGGGAGGTGAAAGGGAGTAGAGATTCATCACGGGGGTGATCGGGTTTTCCTCCGGGTGAAAGGCTGCGCTGAGAGGCTGCAGAGATCCCCCTTCCCCTCGGCTCCTCCTCGGGGAAGGGAGAATCCCCCTTCCCCAGAGGGACCCGGTGGGTTTCAAAGAAATCAGATTGAAAATAAACATCCTTAATAACTTCCTGGCTCGGTACAGATCCGCCTGTAACCTCTCTATAACAACCCCCCCCCAAAAAATAATAACAAAACAGGGAAGCAGAGGGGTAACCCCTGCCCCAAGTCTCCCCACGGGCTCCAGCACCCAGAAACCAGCCTGATTTCATTCCTCATTAATAAGTGCCCTCTTAAGGGGTTAATTAATTGAAGGGAATAGAGCTTGATAAGGCTCCCTTCTTCGTGCCAAACCACCAAACACATCCTTCGCGGCTCGTTTTCAGCCCTTTCTTATTTCTGCATGCCTAACTGCTGATTTCACCACTGTGTTCGTGCAGCTATAACACTTTTATTGCTGCTTTCGCTTCTCCTTTCGCCATGTAAATGAAAAAAAAAAAAAAAAAAAAAAAAACCCTCCACGAAAAGCCATATCCATCATCTGCTCAGGGATGCTTTTCTCCTCCAGCTAGCGGCAGGAGAGCTCCCATCAGTGTTTTGCCACCACATTTTTGGGGGGGAGATGTGATAATTCAGCAGTGTTGAGCGAAGAGGTTGTTTGGGCTGGAATATCACATCCATCACATAAATCAGTCACATATCGCATCAATATCACATGAACGAGCAGGTTTTGGTTTTCCTGCAAAGCCTCGGGTTGTAGTAGCCAGCCCTGAATCCAAAACTTCATCCGAAATTTGCTATAATAATGCCAAAATTAGCTATGAGGATGCCAAAGTGACAAATGCCCTCCCCTCCATCACCTTCCTGCAGCTGTTCTGGAGGGACAAGAACATCGTTCTCCATCTTAATAGATAAAAATCCCAAAATTCACTCAATCCCACAGACCACTGACCTATGGCCCCTGGAATAGCTGCTACCTGTCCAAAGCCCTTTACGTGCCCAAACGAACAGGGTGTATTTGCATTGGGACGATGCTGCCTAACGAAGCAGCACGTTTTCTGAAAACATCAGTAAATAACACATCTGTGGTTATTGGTTTGCAGGTGTTTTTTTTGGGGGGGGTGCATCATGATTTTCTGGTGCAGATTTCCGTGCCTACGAGCACTCAGAATGAAACTGGTGGTATGGTTTCATATTCAAGGCCTTTTTTATTATTATTATTAACATTGTATTTTATTTTCAGGAGGGGCGTTAATCTGGAGTTAACCAAATCTGGAGTTAATCAAATCTCCAAATCCAGCCATGTCACTTGATTTTGCCAAGCCCTGGAGGCACTAATGAGCATTAATGGCCCTGAACAGCCTCCACCTGAGCCCCCCACCTATCCCATGGCACAGAGGCTCTATTTAAGCTCAGTTCTTAAGCTTTTAGTGCTTTTGCAAGCTGCTTTGGTGGAGCACCCATGTGTGGCTACGGACCTGCTGATCCCTGCCTTCATGATTCTGATGCTAAGGGATTTTTATCCCCTAAGAAAACTCAGCAAAGATTTGGAGCTGCCTATCCCATCATGGAGAAAATATGTGTGTTTTAGGGGTGTTTGAGCCCATTGTTTTAGGCAAAATGTAGGTGAGTCAAGGCCGCACAAGGGAGTGGGTGAAGCACCATTTGCAATGCCTAAGTGTTGTTGAACTTGATGTTAAGCAGCAATAAGTCGCAGAAAAGGGGATGATGGGGTACTTTGATGTACTAATTTCCCTTAATGCCAACTCTAAACCTTAGGGGTAAAGCTCCCTAAAGGCTTAGCTTGACTTCAGATAACCCAGCCCAGCTGCTAAAAGAAGGCTTGGTGGGTTTTTATGTGTTTTCTTGTGATGAAAGCCTTCTAGTAGTGCTCTCTACAGGTTAAAAATAATTACACCCCTCCGCAAATGAGCCCTGAGCTCGCTGTAAGCAGCAGAGCTGTGAGCGAGTGTGGTCTCATGAGGGAGCTGGAGGCTCTTTTTTGAACGAGGTTTTTTTGTTGAATGCCTCTCTGCAAGGGGAGCTAGCAAATGAGTGATCAAACCTTTCATTATGGGCTTCTGCTTAATTGCTTCAAGCCATCAATTAGGGAAGCGGAGGAAGGAATTCGGGGGGCAACCTCAAAATTGCTGTCAGGCACAAGGGTTTTTTTATCCCTTTTCTTTGCATGGCTTTAGCTCCTGCCTCCTTTCTTCAGTCTCTCAGGTTGTCGTTTAAGGGTTAAATATAAATGCAGGCCAGGAAAAGGGTGTGCTTTTTCCTGTGATCGGCCACATGAGGTAGTTGAAAAATGGGTCGGGGGAGTGGGGGAAGAAATGGTTTGTTTTCAGGGTGTTTGGTGTCCGGTTCTGCAGAGGTGGAGAGAGGACAGGATGGTGGTGGCCAAAGCTACGGGATGGATCGACTGCAGAGGATAGATCAAATGTTAAATAAATAAATAAATAAAAGAGGTTCAAAGACCCCTGATGCCGACAGATTTTCCCAGAGGGATGTAAGGGGCAAGTGCTCTTTACAGCTGGAAGCAGGGGGGCTGAAAATATTCCTGGCTGGGACATCCGGAGCCTATCGAGGGGAGAAATGGGATCCCTGTGGTGCTGGCATCCCTCTGTACCTGGAGAAACACCGAGCTAATCAGCCAGGACTTGGGAATTAATGTGCTTGGCAATGAAGAAGGTGGGAGCAGTTTAGTGCCCAGACCCCATGGAGGCAGGATTTGGCCACAAATGCAAAAAAAAAGGATGCAAAAAAAAAAAGCAGGGAACTGGCTGCAAAGCCCTCAGGGTCAGAGGGAGTTGGATGGGGTCGCGCTTTTTTTGGGGTGCTGTTTGCTGCAGAACCAATGCTGCCCCCCACGTGGGCTTTCCCAACCTTCCCAAATCGTCTTCACCTTTTCCAAGGATGCCCTTCTCCATTTTTTTCCAAGCCAAGCCTCCTTGCTCCCATCCCCAGCTCTTCCCGGGTGTGGATCTCGCCCCGATTTTGGGCAAAATCATCCCCGGGCAAGACCCCCAAGGTGTGTAGATCCATTCTGCCAACCCACGGGCACCAGGGCACCCATGCCGATATTTTGGGCACCCCCTGCTCTCCCCGGTCCCACCCCAGGATCATCTCTAGCTCTGCCCACCCCGAGCACTGGGGTGATGGGAAGGGAAACGCCTTTCCCTCGCGCGGAGGAAAATGAAAGTTGGCGGCTCACGGTGGTTTGCAGCGGGGGGCCCCATGGCTGCACCGAGCCCTGTCGCCAAGCTCCCCAGCGAAGCCTCCTGCCCAATCTGCCTGGAATATTTCCGAGACCCCGTCTCCATCCACTGCGGACACAATTTCTGCCGGGCCTGCATCACCCGCTGCTGGGAGTGGTCCACGGCCAATTTCTCCTGCCCTCAGTGCAAAGAGACGGCCCCGGAGAGAAGCTTTCGTCCCAGCCGGGAGCTGGCGAGGGTCCTCGAAATAGCCAAGAGGTTGAGTCTGCAGGCAGCCAGAGGGGAGGCGGTGGAGGAGGAAGGATGCGAGAGGCACCGGGAGCCTCTGAACCTCTTCTGCAAAGACGACGAAACCTTCATCTGCGTGATCTGCCGGGAGTCCCGGCTGCACCGGACTCACGCCATGCTTCCTGTGCAGGAGGCTGTCCAGGAATACAAGGTAAAGGTTTATTTATTTACTTTTTTTTCCACCTAGATATGCACCAGCAGATGAATCGGCACCGTTGCGGTGCAATGTTCCCTCTCAGCGCCTAATCATAGGGCTGAAAATCATCCTACCCCCCCCTACCCAGGGGGCAGAAGCGTTGTCCTCCCCCTGCCTGGGTGTTTGTGAGCTGACCTCTTTCGAAATGACAACGTAGACCACGCACCCAGTGTTTCCACTGCCTCTCTTCTCAGCCTGGTTGATTATTTAACCTAAAGATATTCCACAGCCAAAGGGGTGAGGTCTTCATCCCCTCCCTCCCCTTGCAGAACTCAAGCCTTTGCCCATCTCTGTTGCTGAGCAGGCATCTGTAGATCCTGTGATGCTCTCTAAACCAGCAGGAATATCTCCCAGTCAAAAAGAAGCTGCTTTTTTTTTACTGTATCAGTAGGTTAAATCATCTTGAGAAAGGAAAAGAGCAGGTGGAAAACCCTTTCCCCACTTTGTGACACTTATTTCCATTTAAAGCGTTCCTAGACCACAAATTTTGGATCCTTCTGGACCAAGAGAGACACGAGGAGAAGCTCCGGAGCTGAGCACAGCACAATCCCCCTTCCACGTGCCTGTTTTTTAGGCTGTCTGCACCCTCCAAAGACACTGGGTCTTGTTTTCTTCCCTCAGGGACAAATCCAAGCCCATCTGCAAACACTGAAGGAAGACAGAGACAGGCTCCTGGGCTTTCGAGAGGCTGAAATGAGGAGAAACTGGGAGTATTTAGTAAGTGTCTATTTGGCTTTAGATGAGATGCTGCATGGAAAATCACCCTGCTGAGCATTGGGTATGGGGTCTCCCTCCATGGACCAAGCCAAATGGTGCCTGACTCTTTTTTTGCCCTGGACTGTAGGAAAAATATATATATATATATTTAAAAAAAAAAAAGGGCTCAGTTGCTGAATGCCAAGCAAATTCTGAGTGGGTTTGGTTGCTCTGGATGGAGAATCATGTTTGGATGTGTTGGGAATCATCAGGATGTGCTGCTCTAACACGTTTTAGGACGCTCAGGGCACTGACCCTTTCTAGGTGTGCATTCAAGGCTCAGTGCAGGACTTTGCTGCCTCATTCTGCACCCACCTCTTGTGTCCCCTCCTCGCAGGAGAAGACCGAGGCCGAGCGGCAGAAGGTTTTGGGCACATTTGAAGGGCTCCGTCTCTTCCTGGAGGACCAGGCACGTTACCTGCTGGCTCAGCTGGCGGAGCTGGAGAGGGCCGTAGAGAAAATGCAGGAAGAAAACATCACCAACCTGACAAAGGAGATCTCTCACCTGGACACCCTGATCCAGGAGATGGAGGAGAAGTGCCAGGAGCCAGCAAGTAAATTTCTGCAGGTATTGTCCCATGATGCAGCTAAACCTGGCTGTGCCCTGCTCCAAAGCCGCTGGGGTTTCATTAATGTTTTGCTGCCAAGATGCATTCCCTGATTTTCTTCTCTCTTCTCTCTCTTCCAGGATATCAGAGGCACCTTGAACAGGTATGGATGGGGCGTCTTGAACTTCTTCTCCCACCCTCAAGCTGGGGAAAGGGTTGGACATTGTGTTGAGGAGGCCAGGCACAGGTTTGGTTTCATGGACTGTGGTTGAGAGCTGAAGTGTCACTACCCATCACGGAATAGACAACATGCTTATTAATTGAGGCAGCTTATTAACTGCACCAGCTCCTCTGAGCTATGGCTGTGCACGAAATCTTTCCTGGTGTCTCTCAGAGATGCGTCCTGACCTCTCCTTCCTCTCCCTCTTCCTCTAGGTTTGGAAAGGAAACCTTCCAGCAGCCCACGTTGCTTCCCCCAGAGCTGGAAAATAAAATCAGTCACTTCAGGGAGAAAAATATTGCTCTAGAGGAGACTCTGAGGAACTTCAAAGGTATTGAGCACGGACAGGGCTGGGGGGAGGTGGAGCAATGTCTGTGGGAGCACAGATTGCACCCACTTTGAGCATAAATCATATTTATTGGGATCAGTGGGGGGAATTGTCATGGAGATTTTGGGGATGAAAAAGTTGTCAGGCAAAACCCAGGTGCTCTTCAGGCTAATTCTATGATGGGAATCCAGCCTGCCTGCCTTTGTAGAGTTGCCCAACCTTTCCCAAGTGAGAAATGTGAGAGCCAGCTGGCTCTACCTGCACTGTGATGTGGATCTATGCTGAGATACCCCCCTAAAAAAATAGACTCTGTGCTGGGAAGAAGCCTTCAGAAAGAAACAGCCAGGGAAGGGGGTCCTGGTTCCTGGCAAGAGCATCCAAGGGACCAGGACTGCATTTACACTGCAGTGTGAAAAAGCAACCTGCTCTTAAAATGATTTTGAAATCCCTGGTTGAGGAAATAGCATAGAAAATAGTCCTAACCCTAAATGTTTGTTTCCTTTTGCTCTCCTTGGATTGTGCATCACATTTCTTCCATCTCCCTGCAGACATCTCACACAAGGTGTGATCTGAGCAGGGCAGAACAACCTCTCTGCTTTCATATTCACACCGACACCAGCACGTTACTTCAAATAGATAATGTCTCTCTTTCTCCCCTCTGTTTTAGACATCCTGATGTTTGAGCTGCCTGAAAAGAGTAAGTCCATCTCCTGGAGGTGAGGGAGTGGGAAAACCCAAGGGAAGGCTGAACCCAGCATGGGATGGGCCATGGGTTGGAGGCTTATTTGGGGAAGATGCCTCGGTGTCTGAACGACAAAATGAGAGGGAGGGGGGGAACATCATAAGGAGTCAGGGAATCCTCACCACAATGTGTTGATGGATTCATTTCTCTCAATGGAGATGCTAAGCTATTTGAGGATCAACTCTAGCCCTCACACCTGTGTGTTCAGGGACCAAGTGCCCAGTTTGGCTTTTTTTTGATCCAAAAAGTCTCCCATGCTTGGGGTTTGCTCTCCTACTTCCCTTGGGAAGCTCCCTCTGATGTTCACCTGTGGAATGGGGAGAGCCTGCAGCCACGGGAAAATGTTTTGGTTTCCTTTTCCAGTGAATGTGACCCTGGATCCAGCCACGGCTCACCCCCAGCTCGCCGTGTCGGAGGACAGGAGGAGCGTGAGGTGGGAAGATGCCCAGCAGGATGCACCCGATGAGGGATTTGGCCCCGATCCCTCCGTGCTGGGCTGCGAGGGCATCACCTCAGGGAGATGCTGCTGGGAGGTGGAAGTGACACCCAAAGGCTCCTGGGCTGTTGGTGTGGCCAGGGAGTCTTTGAAGAGGAGAGAAGAGACCCCCGAGGTTGAGCTGTGGTCTATGGGTCTGTGTGAGGACCAGTTTTGGGCTCTCACCTCCTTTGAGCGCACGCCGTTATCCCAAATCCAGGTCCCCAGAAGGGTCCGGATCACCCTGGACTATGAGAGGGGTCAGGTGGCGTTTTTTGATGTTGATAGGAGGGCCTTGATCTTCGTTTTCTCAGCAGCCTCATTCAAAGGGGAGAGTGTTCACCCCTGGTTCTTGGTGTGGAGCGAGGGGTCTCAGATCACATTGTGTCCCTGAAGCTCTCCCTTCTTACCCAAACACAAATTTTATGTCCCCAACACCCCCATTCCTAGCACTTTGGAGGACTCCTACCACATTCCTAGTTGGCCTTTTTGGCCTCTTTTCTGGCCTTCTCAATGACCCCAAAGGGCTATGCATCTCTGTGGGTTGGTATCCCAAACTGTAATTGCCAGTTTGGGGTATTGGTGGCTGACAGATGGAGCCACGTCTGCCCCAAAACATCTTGCACCAGACTGGCAGCTTCTCCAGTCTTAGGGTTTCGGATGAAGTAAAAAGGTTTACATGCTGTGATGTTCTTTTGTCTGGTTATTCACTGCTTCTGGATGTCAGGTTCATGGGGATTAAGGGGAAGTCACTGGGATTGGCATGGGTTTCTCTTATCTGTAGAGGTCAGCAGGTTTTATGTCTAGGCTGGGCACTGCAAACTCAGTACAACAGCTGGAGAAAAACAGGGACATTTATACTTCTGAGTTATCTGACAGATTTCAAGCATGACCCTGAGGATGAGGGGTATCATATCTAAAAAGTTTGTTGGCAATTTCAAGGGGGACTGGGCTTTTGGCTGACTAAGTCCCATTGCTGGTATCTGCACAGAGGCTATTAGTTGGCTGTGCCTGCACCCAGAAAGGTCCACAAGCCACATGAAGGTGACCTTGGTCCATCCTCGAAGGCCACATACCACACTGATCCCCTGTCTACTGGCAGTCTCAACCAGACAGAAAGACGCAGGGGAAGAAAATAATTTATTATTAATGATTGTTACAGTGTTCTGAGGCTTCAAACGTCAATCATTTAAGAAGAGAGGGAACGGTTGAGGCTCAAGAGCAGCTTGGCTGTAGGTGAACTTTCCATCACAAACATCTCGACTGGCCACCTTTTATAAGGAAGGAACTCTTTGTTGTAGGGTGATTTTCCCATGCAATTAATGGGATGTCGGAGGAGGATCCATCTGCACAGATACGTTTGGGGTTGGTAGCATTTTGGCTAGGCTCTGCCAACTGGGCCTCGTGATTCCTCCCCACCCACACATTATAACTTTTACTGATCAGTTTTATATAATTAACCCTTTTTTCCCCCCAAACTGGTTAGATTAAAACATGGTCTTGGGGCTTTAGGTAAAAGCACCAGCCAAATTTCTATTTTTTGCTTACAATATCTAGGCCAATTTTCACATCCAGCTCCCCACATCCCATCCACGACTTAAAAAACAAGCAGACAAACACAAAGAGAGAGGCAAGAAACTAAAGAGCTCTTGAGATTTGAAATGAGGCCTCAAGATTTTATATAATACTCCCAAGTGAATGACATCTCTTGAATTCTTTTATTAAAAAAAAAAGGAGAAAGGAGGTAAAGTTTGGACCACTTGATTTGAACATGACCATCTCAGATAGGGACAACTGTATTTGATCAAAGAAACCTGATATAAATTTGATATAAGTGTGATATAAATGCTGTGAAATTTTGCCTTTCTGCCACTGTGTTTCTTTTCCCCTTTGCCCACCATTTTCCACTTCCACACCCCAGGTCCCCTCTGCAGCACTTTTTCCTCTTTTTTTTTTTTTTTCCCCACATTCCTCACCAATATCAATCCTCTAGTCTCAAGGGGATGAAGGACATTTAAAAGCCAAAGTCTCCCCATTTCTTCTGTTCCCTATGGCCCCAAGGGTAGCAAGGGAGGCAAGTGGTTGTCCAACGAGGCTATGGAAATTGGGGGGGGATTTCTGTGTCTCAGGGACATAGTCTGAGCTGAGACCTGGCCCCAACCACCCAGAGCCATGGGCGGACCCTCTCCCCAGTGAATGAAGCTCGGGAAAAAATGAATATAAGCCCCCCTTCATCAGCATCGAAAAATGCCACCGTCCCTCCGGCATAGTCCAGGTGGATGCTGACCCTCCTGGGCAGCATCCGCAGGGGTAGGAGGGTCACCTTGCGGGTAGTGAGTGCCCGGATCTGTCCCCCCCACTTCTCCACCCCCCAAATCCCCCCTTTGGGGCAGAGGCTGAGTTGTCCCTTCCGAGCGATGGACTCTTTGGCCACCCCAATGGCCCAGTCCCCTTCATCCCCCACCTCCACCTCCCAGCAGTGCCGGCCGGTGGCAAAGCTCTGGTAGCCCAACACGAAGGGCCAGTAGTCAAATCTCTCAGGGTTATCAGGCAGGTCCCGCCGTGCTTCTCCACGTCTCACACTCTTCCTGTCCTCAGAGAGGATGAGGTCGGGGTGAGCTGTGTCAGGGTCCAGGGTGATGCTGGCTGTGGGGTGGAGGACAAGGGGTGTCAGGAGCAGGGTTGAGGCCTTGAGGATACGTGGGGGCTACAAAAAATACATGGACATGCTGGAGATAGTCAACAAAGGGCTATGAAGAGGATGAAGGAACTGAAACATCTCTCCTGAACATCAGGAATTGCTTCTTCCCTGTGCAGGTGACCAAGCACTGGCACAAGTTACCCAGAGAGTTGTGGAGTCTCCAACCTTGGAGATGTTCAAGGGCATGGTTCTGGGCAACCTGCTCTAGGTGGCCCTGCTTGAGTAGGGTGGTAGGACCAGATGGACCCAGAAGTGCCTTCCAACCTCAACCATTCCGTGAGGGGACCAGAATGACCCAGGTTGGCATCAAAGGGGCAAAATGGTCCTGAAGCAGAAGGTACAAGGAGCATGGAGGCCCCTCTCACGTGCAGGTGCTGTATGCCAAGCAGAAAGACAGTTTTGAAGCCCCAAACCATCAAGAAAACAAGGTGCACAGGGTAGAGTAATAACAACAGGCTCATGCAGATATTTTTGCTGACTTTCTGCTGCATTGGCCCAAAAGAAATGCTGAGGGCAGAAAAAAAATAATGGAAAGCAATACATGGGATGTAAAACAGCAAAGTCTTGAGTACTTTTTCTCCTAGAGCAAGCATCAACTGTAGGACAAGGCCAGACTGGTTCAGCTAACCCTGTGGTTTAAAAAAAAAGGGCTAAAATCTGAAGACAGGGATGATGAATGAGGTCAACTCACTTGCCATATTTGTTTCAGGGAAATGGTTAGGTATCAAGGCAAGGGCTCTGCCCTGGGGCAGGCTTCCTCGAGCCTTACACCAAGATTCTGGCTGCAGGGCTAAGAAAACTAGTTTGGTTGCCCTGATTTTTTTGTATTCTTCCTTCAGCATCTATTTTTGGCCAATTTTGACATGGTTTATGGGTCTAGGCACACCTTTGTCTAACAGGTATGGCTGCTTTAGTTTCTCATGCTCAGCAAAAGGCAATTTGGGGATAGGCGAGGCTGGAGGGGAGCAGAGACAGAGAGCAGCCCATCCATGAACATTTTTCAGGAATTGCAACAAAACATATGTAATTAAGAGAGTGGCAAATGAGGCATTAAGTCATGTGGGCCTCAATTTGTCATTTCTTTTGCCCAGGAATAGCTTTTGCTCTTCCATCTCAGGTTCTCTGCAGTATTTATGTTCCCAAAGAGTGGGAACAGCTCTTCCAGCTCTTACCAAAATACATCCAGTTTATTATTTTTTTTCCCCTCCTATAACCCTTCTCAGTACCTTGAAGCTTCTTCAGGGTTTCCTTCAGAGCACTATTCCTCCACGAGAAATGACAGAATCTCTCTTCGGGCTCTGGAGAAACATTCACTGGCAACTGGAAAGTCACTTTCCCGCACCTGGAGACAAATTCCAGAGTGATTGTCATCATTTCAGGAAATCTGATGCCACCAGGAATGAGGTGATCGTGATGCTCATCCCCTTGACAACCCAAACCTCAAGAAAAGCAAAGGCTGAACTTCCTTGCTTGGATTAATTAATTCATTACTTTTTGATGGAGAAAGGCCTTGCTTGGACAGACTAAGCAAGAGAAAAGAGTCAAGCTATTGCAGTGAATTAAAACTAGCCTTTGCCATATGGAGATTTAATTTTGATACTAAAGCTCCTTTGATTATTTTAACCCCAGAATGGTCAAGAAAGGATCCTTTGGGAAGAGCAGATACAAACACATTTGGGTGGTCCCCAAAACACCCTTCCAGACTCTTGCAATTTCCCTGAAGCAGAAGAGCATCCAGCAGCCAGTGAGGAGTTTCCTCCTCTATGTTCAGTGCTTGTTGAAAAAATCAAGAAACAGCTTTTCAGAGAGACCACGTACCTGGTAACGAGGCTTTTCACATCCTAGGGACAGAAGAGAGAAAGAAGAAAGGAAGCTCGGGTCACCGTGTGAGCCATTTTCTACGTAAACCAGAGAATTAGTGAATTGTTCAGCTGGGGATGGACCTCTGGGGTCTCTGCCCCAACCCTCTGCATGTAGCAAGGTCAGCCAGCCCATGTTACTCAAGGCTTAACAGACATTAACAGCCCTGAGCAACCCCACCTGGGACCCTCTGCCCATTGCCCATGCCAGCAGCTATTTGGGGTCATATTCCTAAAGATGGGATCCCCTTCCTAAAGATTTTCCCTTGAAAAAATTCCCTTCTCTCACCCGGAGGAATTCACTCACCGATTGCTGGCTCTTCTTATCCTGTGCTTTTGTCAGGCTGTCCAGCTGGGAAATCTCCTCCGAGAGCTTGGTGGTGGCTTTTGCTTGCCTCTTCTCAATCTCATTTTTCAGGTCTTCCAGCTGTGAAAGCAAGAAGAGCTCATATCCTCCTGGGAACCCGAAATCCAAGCATGGTTTGCCAGGGCTCAGCTTCTCTCCATCCCTTTTAAGATGCAAACAAAGGAGCAGTGGGACGGGAAATTGCACGAGGAACTCATGGAGAGGCATTTGCCACAGGAGGAACTCACTTTTCAACCTGAATCCCTACCAACTTTCTGCTGAATTCCTGGAGAAAACATATTCCCTGCTGATAAAAGCCACAATCAGCTTTGCATGAATTTGGGCAGAAGGCTGTGATGGTCCTAGGCTTAACAACACAGCAGTGGTGCAAAGGAGCAAAAAAAAATGATCTAAAGAAATGACCCTAAAGATGATATCTTACTGCCCAGGGACTGACAGGCCAGGGAGGCTGACACCTACCAGATCCTCCAGTTTTCTGCACTCCAGGGTAGCTCTCCTTCCTCGGAGACCTTCTCTTGCTTCCTTCAGAAAACCTAATATCCGTCTGAATTTCTTTCTGAAGCAAACTAAAAAAACCTGTTGTTTTTATCCCTTTGATGGGGCTGGATCTTTCTCTTCCTGTTCCTCCCCAGTCCTGGGCTCACGAGTGTGTTGAGCCTGCAAGTCTGCTCTTCGCGCCATGTCTCCTGGGCAGGAGGTGGTGACACCCTTGGTCAGACGTGCTGGGAGCGTTGGGTTTCTCCCTTGTCAGTCTTCCAGCTTCTTATCCCGGGGAGATGTTGAGGGCTATCACCTTGCTGCTTTTGTCATCTTCATTTTAGGACAAAGCCATCAGCCTGACCTGGAAAAAAAGGGCTGGAGGCAGAAGACATTCAGGCTGCCAGGGGGGTGAGGAACTTCTGAGGCTTGGTGGGGGTGTGGATGGGGAAAACATAAGAAAAACAGGAGGGAGGTGCTCAGCCAAAACCTTGGAAGAGGGATTGCAACTGCATGCATGCAAAGGAGCACCAGTCAAGGTCCTCGGGACCCCTACCATGCCTTTTGCATCCCATCATTAATCCATAACATGCCCTCCAAGAAGCACTGCCCTGGCTCTTAGCTCCCAGTGAAATATTTCCAAGCAACCTCTAACCCACTGGCTTTGTGTTAAGCTCCGTGGCTAAATACTTATGTTTTTATTATTATCATTATTTGCATCATTCGGCCAGGTTTGGAGAGGCGAGTCCCATTTCCAGCAAATTCTTCCCACCAGGAAGGGCCTCAGGGGAGTCGCTTGCTCCAGGAGCAGAAGGACTGGAAGCAAAAACCCTGCAAGAGCTTCCCAGGGAAGCGAGGCCTGGGGTGAGCAGGTTGGGATGCTGCTGCCTTCCCTGCCAGTCGCAGGAGGTGGGTGAATGGGGGCATTTAATGAGTCAGCTCCGTCTGAGCTGGGCTGCTTCGCTCTTTGGAGGAGAACAGCTCCTCAGCATCAGCAGAGCCTGGGGCACGGCTCCTTTCATCTCCAAAACGAGGTGCCTACGGTTGGGCAAACAGGGTGCACCCTAAAAAATAAGGGTCTACTTCTCCCTGCTGATTACAGAGCCTGGAAAACCAGCTGGGGTGGAGACCATCCGCATTGCAAATTTCTGCAGCAGAGCGGCACCCTGGAAGGGGATTGGAGCTGGGAGAGGGCTGGATGGAGATCAGAGGCACCGAGGGATTCTGTGGCCCTAAAGTCAGAAGAACATCGGTCTCTACCTCCCAGGTCTTACTGGAACTCGGTGTTTTGTCTCATGTTTCTCTGCAGCTGCTGCTTCTTAGAGGAGCCTGGTGGGACCACAGCACCCCAGGGACCGCCAGCAACCCACAAGCAAGTCCTCGCAGAGCGGACTGAGATCTTTTCCCCTTTTTCACCCACATTTCTCCTCTGGTCCTTGCTGCAACGACAGAGTGTCATTTCATAGCCCCTCTGCCTTTCCTAGCCGGACTTGGTTTGGTTTCAGGATTCAGACACAACGCACAGGGTGACAAAGATCACAAATGGCTTCAGATCCCTCCCTGGCAGAGATAAAGGAAATGGAATGAGATGGGACAAAGGGCAAAAACCTTCAAGGCCATTTGCTCTGAAGTCTTTCCCTACAGCACTCATTGTACCAACACTCTCCCTGATTTTTATTGTTATTTTTGTTAATCCTCATGCTGAAGCTCCTGCCCCAACTTCAGGTTTTCTAGCTTTGCAGAAAGCAGATTTTCCATCCTGCAGTGAAATTCTCCGTGTTTCCCAACCGGTGGGATCAGGTGATGCACGAAACCGAGGGAGATGGATGGAGGGAAGATAGCACAGCACAGAAAATATCACTATCAAGATACCAGCCATAAGTTTGCCCTCGTTGGGACCTGGGGGAATGATGATATGGGGCTTTGTCACAGTGAGCCCACTCATATCTCATCTGTTATTCTGAGCCTGATGTCATCTGCTCCCTCCCACTCTCTCTTTTGGTTCCTCTTCTTGGTTCCATAATCAATAACCTGTTTTTTATTTCAGAGACACTGCTTCCTCTTTTGGGTTTCCTTAGAAGAACATCAGTTTTTGAGGGAATCCATGTAGGTGAGCGAGAGAAAAATGCAACCTCTTGTATTTCGCCTGTCCACTCTGGTTGCTTTTCATAGCTGAGGAACCCCTAACTGGTACAGATGCAGGAGCCTCCAGCACAATTTATCCCATCTTGTTCCGCCTCAACAGCCAACAGGAAGAAATGGGATTTTCTCGGGAATATTCAGGAATATGGAGATGTGTAATGGGGTGGAAAAATGCTTTCTAGGTGGGTTTCTTTCCCTTCACTGCCTGCAGAGGGGGCTTGAGTGACTGGAGAAGGTGGAAAGATGAGCAGCTTGTCCCCAACCTGTGCTGCTTTTCTTATTTTTTTTTTGACTGAAGACAAATCCAGAAAAATACACCCATAGTGAGGCAGAAAATTGAGAGGGCAACACAACTTCTTTTTTTAATTCAAAATAAATATCAGAGATCTAGACAGAGATAGAGACCAGCTCCACAAACCAAACCAGGCATTGCTATTTGTGGTGACAGGCCACCTCCTTTTGCAGAACAGACTCTAGATCTGCCTTGCAATTGATGTCTTCAAGAAAACATGCTGGAAAGAGGTAAAGACTTTATATATAGGAGGGTTCAGTTAAAGGCAGAATAAATAAGACCACGTGTTTGAAAGCCCTGGCTGTTCTTCATTCTCGATCAACCCCTTTGTTCCCTCCATCCCTCATCCTGGTTGATCCTTCCTCCTCGCTGCTGTCTGATGGTGTCCCCATCTCCCCATCCTCACGTAGAGGTGCCATCCCAAAGCTCCCAATGGAGAAGGACATGGGGGCAGAAGCAGCAGGCCCCCTTGGCACGATGTCCCAAGCAACCACAGCAAACAGCTGGCATCACACAGGAGATGTCCCTTTCGTTAAGGACTGATCCGGAGGGGTGACCTGAACCCAACCCAATCCAGAGGGGACATCAGCTGCCCGGTCATGGACTGCTCCTCTGAGGATGAGTTTTGGGTGATTTCTTGCAAGCGGGCCCCCATCCCCATCTTGAACCAAGGGAAGACCCTCTCCCCGTTGAACGAAGCCCTGCTATAGACCAAGATAGGAGCATCATCATCCGAGCTGAAAAATGCCACCCGACCCCCTTCGTAGTCCAAGGAGACCCGTATCCTCCTGGGAAGCTGGTTCAGGCGCACGTTGGCACGGGGGGAGGTAAGGGAGTGATAAGCCTCCAGCGCCCAGATGCCTTCCTTGGGGGTGAGGCTCATGGGTCCCTTCCTCTTCACCGTCTTTCGGGCCACCCCTAGGGCCCAGACACCCCCCTGTCCCACCTCCACCTCCCAAAAATGCCTCCCCGAGGTGAAGCCCTGGCAGCCCAGCACACAAGGCTCGAAGTCGAATCTCTCCGGGTTGTCGGGGAGGTCCTGCGGCACCAGTTGTCCCCTGACTTGTTTTCGGTCTTCAGAGAGGTGGAGGTTGGGGTGAGCCGTGGCTGGGTCCAGGGTCACTTTGGCTGCAGGAAAAGAGAGAACGAGAGTCATGGAGGTAGGACTTGGCCTTGGGAGAGGCTGGAGATGTTTCTCATGGCTAGAAATTCACTTGGGGAGATGGGGAAGCACAAATGCTCTTAGATGTTCCCTCTACCTGGCCCCCAGAGGGGCGTTTAGCTTTATAGGACCACATCTCAGCCCCTGGATGCAACCAGGAGCATCACAGCACCAGGCTGCCACCCCCCTTCCCTTTCTTCCCCCTTCTCTCCCTATGGGATCGCACTGTTTTTCCCACTGGGATCTCTTCCACAAGCCAAGACCACTCTCCCACCCCCCTACCAGCCACTGTCGACTTACTTGGCTCTTGCAATTTAAACATCAGGCTATCTAAAAAGGAGAGAGATTTCACGGCATCAGGGTTATGTGTCAGGCAAACTGGCTGCAGCTTAGCTTTATTGTTCAGGCTGGGGAGGGGCAAAACAGCCAAAGGGGAGGCAAAACAGCTAAAAAGGAGGCTTGGAAAGGGAAATATTGAGGATGTAGGGGCTGGGGTGTGTAAAAGGTCTGGGTTGACTTGCTCGGGTGATGCTGTAAGAGCCACACAACCCTCCCAAAACTGGGGGAGATGAATCTCCTAGCAAGGTTAAAGTCATCTCCAAGAGGCACTAGGAGAACAATTTATCCCCCCCATTGTAGCATCCCTCCCTGGCTTTGTACCCACATTAAGTGTCCCACCACTTTGGAGGTAATGGGAAGAACTGCACCATCAGCAGTGGTGCTAAAAGCTAAATTTGCTTTTTTACATGGGACTTTGGAGAGGAACCTCCTTTGAGCATGGCTTTTTTTAATTTATTTATTTTTTGCTCATCTCTGCTTCCCCACCAATTCATCCTTACCCCAGGAAAAACTGCCAATGTTCTTCTCTGGTTAAGTCTGAGCTGTCTTTATTATTCCTAGGTGGGTTTTGCATTAGCAGCCAGCACACAAGAACCCAATTTCTCCCAGATATCAGGTGCAGGAAGTAACCTGCCCTCTCCTGACCCTGCTCAGTACCTTGGCATTTCCTCAGCGTGCATCTCACGAGGACATTTTTCTGAAGAAAGTCCTCGAGTCTTCTTTCCAGATCGGGGGAAATCTCCACCGGAGGGCTGAACTTCATCACCTCACAGCTGCAAAGAGGGCAAAAGGGTGGAGACGGGGGGGAGCCTGATGTACCTGAAACCTCAGGATTTGCCCAGGTGGTTTCCAAACCTCTCCAAACATCAGAGTGAAGGGGAAATGGGAAGGAGCCGTGTTACCTCTTCAAGAGTCTTCTGATGTCCTGAAGGTGGGAAGAGAGAGGAAAGAGTCATGGAAGAGGAACACCAAAGACCGCTTTTTCTGACAAAGTTTATACGATGCTTTGGCCTCTCACCAGCAGAAATTTGCTCGCTGGCTGCTGGAATTTCCCCTCCATCTCCCAGATCAGGGTGTCGAGGTGGGCCATCTCCTCCGAGACCTTCACCACCGCTTCGTCCTGGACCCTGGAGATGGCCCGGTCCAGATCTGCCAGCTGGGTCAGGAGGAGGCGCTCTTGGTCTTTCAGAAATTGGTGCAACTGCTGGAATTCACACACTATCTTCTTCCCTTCGTTCTTGGTTTTCTCCTGCCAGGATGAGATAGAGAAAAACCAAAGGGATAAGAGGGGCAGGAGACATCCCCATGCAGCAGCAGATGTGCCCACCAAAATCTTTACAGGTGCCAAAACCTTATTTCATGGATTATTTTTGAGTGTAGTTTCTCTCGATGGGATATTTCTGGGGGTGACTGGGTTTGTCTTTCTGCAGGCTGCAACAACCCCATCCCATTGTGGGAGGAATACAGCTGGGATCGGAGTTACCTTGGGCGTGAGATGGGCAGGGAAAGAGGGAGGGCTCCCGAAAAACCTCACCACACCCAAGTAAAACAGATTATTACTTCAAGGCTGTGGGGTCGGTGTCAGGATCCCATGTCCTGGGAGATGTTGGGATAATGCAAGGCTGAAATTAACACCAAAAACAAAAAAAAGAGAGAGAGAAGGAAAGAAGGAAAGAA
>CM021746.1:73234-139446 GCA_011075105.1 Heteronetta atricapilla | reverse complement strand
AAAGAAAGAAAGAAAGAAAGAAAGAAAGAAAGAAAGAAAGAAAGAAAGAAGATATATATATATATTTCTGGGGATTTAGAGACCAGGGACAATTTGGGAGGCTCAGCCTGGAAGCAAAACCAAAGGAGGGACTTGGAACTGAGCTCTAAGAGGGAGATTTACAGAATTCAGGAGGAAAAACTCCCAGCCTATGCATCTGTGGGCTCCCTCCTCTCCTGGAGCTCCGAGCTTCCTTGCAGGGGAGCTGCAATGCTATCTCGCCGGCGCAGCCGGTTGCGAAACGCCAGCAGATAAACCCAGGCTTGGCTGCCTCCCAGCTCAAACAGCAAACCCCTCCGCAAGCCAAGGATGCACGATCCAGCCTCAAAACACAGCAGCAAAACCAGGGTTGGGTGGAGAGAGAAAAGAAACCGCCCTCCAGGGCAGCCTACCAAGTGCAAGTTTTTCCTTGCTCTGGATTTTCTGCTTTCCAGGTATTTTTCTCTCTCTTCCTTTAAAAGCTGGAGGCGAGCCTGGATTTCTTCCTGTGACAGAATAAAAAATGTAAATGGGAGAGATGGGAAAAAAAATAATAATTGTTTTTCCACTTAAACACAAGCACCAGATAGGGGAAGCTTTGTACAGGCGCAGAGCTGGGGGATGAGGAAGGTTCGTGAGCAAGCTGTGCTGTTCTGGAATTATTTGCAAAGCAAATGCAACCTGCGAACACCAACCCTGCTGCAAGAACAGGGGAAAAAAATCTTCTAGGGAGCATAACACCAGCAGAAATCAACAGCTGATGGGAGGCGTGCGAGAGCAAGATAACCACATAGTGAGATTTTGCTCAAAAACACTCCCAGCTTCCCGTAAATGGGGGCTCTGGGATGCCTGTCTCTGCATTTAATAGCCCTTAGTGGATTTGTTTAATGTTTGGTGTGCAAGGGAATGAGACAAGGTTTGGATCCGGGGGAAAAGAGAAAAGGAGCAGAGAGAAGGGGAGGAGGCAGCAGAAATTTTTTTTCTCTGCATGGGAAATTAAAGACACGAGGAAGAGGGGAACAAAAAACAAAAAGCAGAATTGCCTTGAATAACTGATTAAATCATAGGGAGAAAAAGATAATGAAGAATTCCTGAGCATTTTCCCTTATTCTGGGATATTGCTCACAGCTGGTGTTCAGCACCCCTGACTCAACAGCAACGTAGCTTTTTTTTTTTTCTTTCTCCACAGCTGTAGGTGAAGGTCAGTAAATTAAAGGAGGGATGGGGTGGGAAATCCCCATGGGAGCACAGCAAAGAGCCGAAGGTCCTGGTGATAAAACCCAAGCGGGAAGCCTGTGGGTGACACCCGAGGATCCCCGTTGGCATCTGCACCACGGGGAGGGGGTGGGTGGATGTAAGCAACAGGCTGCGTTTTTGCCCTTCCCAAGGCATTTTTGGTGCGATGGGAAAGCCGTGAGCATGTCCCAGCCCTTTACCTTGTACTCCTGGGCAGCCTCTTCGGCGGGGAGCACGGTGTGGAGGCGGTGAGCCTGGGACCGGTCGCACACCGTGCAGATGGGCTGCTGGTCCTCCTTGCAGAAGAGCTTCAGAGCCTCCTGGTGCTGCTGGCACCAACCCTCGCGCCCCAATGCTCCTCCGCCTGCCTGCAGGCTCAGCTGCCGGGCGATTTCGGCGATCTTGGCCAGCTCCCTGCTGGGACGGAAACTTTTGTGCGAAGCCGTCTGCCTGCACTGGGGGCAGGAGAAGTTGGCCTCCAGCCCTTCCCAGCAGCGGGTGATGCATTCCCGGCAGAAGTTGTGGCCGCAGGGGATGGAGACGGGGTCTTGGAAGAAGCCCAGGCAGATGGAGCAGGAGGCTTCGCCTTGCAGGCTCTCCGAGGGGCTCTGTGAAGCCATGGCTCTGCCTCCGGGACAGGATCACCGCTCTGCAGGAAGACGAGGGGCCCCTTCCTCCTCCTGCTGGGGGATTTTTATCAGGGAAAGCCGTCCCCAACCCTCAAACACCACCAAACACCCGTTGATGCAGGGAGAAGGAGGCTGGAGAGGACAAGCGCACGCCGGGTTTCCTTCCTCGCCTCGCCGCGGTTTTGGCTCAGTGCCTTCCTCATCCAGATGAGGCTCGGCAGAGAGGAGGCTGGAGGGCAGGGCACTGGGATGGGCTGGGGAAGTGGTTGAAAGCTCCTAAAATTTGGGGACCTCGGGGGGTGACCGTGAGTTAAAGGTGGGATCATGCAGAGAAGGTTTTAAACCCCCAGGGGGCTGCATTAGCAAAGCGGGGGGGAGAGGGGAGGCTTTGAGCACCTCCTCGTAGGGGACTGGGACCAGGCTGTGGCTCCCCAGTAAGGGACTGGCCACCAAACTGGAGGGGGCTGGAGCCTATGATGGATGGGGAGAAAATTCAGGTTTTATCTCCTCCCAGTGCACCAGGGCAGGGAGGATTAGGATGGCGATGAACCAACTTCCAAGAAAACCAAGGAGAAACACGAAACAGAAAAAGAAAGCACACAGGGCACAAATGCCTCAAAATCACCTGTTGGCTTTTAATTCCCCATCAGCACGAGTTTACAGGAAACCAGTCATGTAATGATTAAACAAACATCTTTTTTTTTTTCCCTGTACCTTAGGGAAGAAGGTCGAGGTGAGTGCAGCCATCCACCAGGAACTGTGGGTGGATTTTCTCCCCTTTGAAAGAAGCTGGTAGAAAAATAAGTATTTTTTGGTTGCTCACAGCATAATAATAATAATAATAATAATAATCCTCCCTTTAGTCCAGGGTGATTTGTATCTGCTGGGGGACCTCGTGCAGGCTCCAGGGGGTGATTTTGGAATACCAAAGCATAGCACTGACCACCTTCCTCATAAGAGCATCTCCCTCTCTCTCTGTCCCACGTGGAGGGACAGAAGAGATATATTTACTTCTTGTTGTAAGTGGCTATTCCACAAATTGTAGACTTGGTAGAGCACAATAAAGTCAGCAAAATAGGCAAAGTGATCACATATCACCCCTGCAGATGTTCTTTAATTTGCTTCATCCCATGTTTGGATCACACGGGGAGCCACCAGCACTGGCCACAGACTTGGTGTGGGATGATGCTTGGTTTTGATAGAAGGACCACCTACCTGCTCAAGTTGTTTTTAATGTCCTAAAAGAGAGGGAAAAAAAAGAGTTTTAGTGTCCTGGAATTCCTCCCCTTGGACTACCGAGGGCCCCACTCTAATGACGTCCCATTTCTAGTAAGTTCGATATGAAACCAAGAGCTGGAGAACCAGCTGGTGCTCAGTCAGTGCCTTCCCAGTAATTTTGGGGTCTCACCTTCAGGATTGCACAGCCTGGCTGCTGGCATTTCCTCTCCATCTCCTCAATCAACCTGCCCACTCTCAACAGCTCCTCTGAAAGCCTGGCGAGGGTTTCTTTCCCTTGTTTCTGTATTTCCATGTGCAGATTTTCTGGCTGGGACAGCAAACAGGCCTCCTCCTCACCCTGGATCTTGTGCTTCTGAGCACGTTTTCTGAGAACCTTCTGCTTTTCATCTTCCATCCTCTTCTGGCAGGGGAAAGCCAAAACATGTAAAGAACAACAAACAGAGAGAGGGACAAGGCAGGAGCATGGGGAGTCAATGGTGGCATTCCTCCTCTCCTGCCTCATCCCCTGCCAAGGAGAAGCTGTGGATGCTCCATCCCTGGAGGTGTTCAAGGCCAGGTTGGATGGGGCCTTGGCCAACCTGATCTAGTGGGTTGGAACCAGGTGATTTTTAAGGTCCCTTCCAACCCGAGCCATTCTATGATTCTTCTAAGCCACTGGCTGAACTGAGATCCAGCCCCTCTCTAGCATGGCTTAAGGCAGAATATTTATGTGTATTGCTGGAAAGTAGCAGCTATTCTTTATGGAACCATCTGGGGAGGAAGAGAATAGGAGACACTCATCCCGTCGTTATCCTTCTCTGAAAGACGCTGCCGTTCTCAGTCTCCAAAGCCCATCCTTCAAATCACTGCAGGCCTGATGACACAAGAGCAGCTCGAGCAGGGGGTTTCACAGCCTGCTGGAGCACCCAAGGGAGGTCGTGGTGTGGCTGAGATGGGACACAACCACAGACTGAAAGAGCTTTTGAGATATCAGGAGCGACAAGACCAGACCAAGCAGTGGGAAGGACCTCAGCACCACCCCTGTATCTCTGTAGAGGTGTTGGGAAGGACTTGGAGATCTCTTGGGTGACCCTAAAGGTTCAAGCACACAGCCTCCTGCCTGTCCACTGGGTACCAGAAGCAATTTCTGCCTTTGGGATGAGGTGGGACTGCAGACTAACATCCCTCAGAGATGCTATGCACCAAAGATGCTCACATGTCCCTGGAGATTGCTCGTGACGCCTCCAAGACCTTGCAAGGTCCCAGCAGCTTTCTCTGGTTCACAGAAGGCAGCAAAGCCACCAGGGTTTGCTGAGCTGAGGAGTGGCACAACACCATTTTCCCAACTCTTCTCTGACAAGCAAGAGAAAAGCTCTTGAAATATAGAAAAACACCAAAATAAAGGTGTTTTTTGTTTTGTTTGGTTTGGTTTGGTTTGGTTTTTTTTTGCACACTGTTGACATATAGAGAGGACTGCCTAACAAACCCCTTGACCCAAATGTCTCTAGATAAATTCCAGAAAACTCTTCCTGTTCATCTTCACTCCTTCAGCCTCTGATTTCTCCCACCCTACCACTTGGACAACCCCAGCTGAAACTGATGGGTTTCAGCTGCAAAGCCTCAAATTATCAACGTTCTTGCCAATGCATTGGTGATTTTAACTAACGGAAAATAACAGTTAAGACACTTAACTCAAGGGAATCCCGTTTTCCCTTCTAGCAACTAAACCAGGAGCCAGAGGTAGCCTCTTCAGCCCTGCAGGAATTTCCCATCAGAGATCAAGGTTCATCAATGAAACCAGCGTGCCTGGGGCTGTTGCATAGATTATTGGCTTCATTTTGGTGCTCCTCCCACGGTGATATTCCCTAGTAAAATCTCAGAGAGTACCCAGATATTAAAAAAAAAAATAAAATCCAGAGATCTGCCCAGTGTGATCCTTTCTCAACCGGCTGCTCTTGAAATCCCCAGGAATGTGAGATGCAAGGTGGACACCGGGACTTGTTCCCTTCACTTTATTCTCTACCAGCCATTGAGCTCTGAAATACAGTGTGGTTTCCCGGATCAAGGCAAAGCCTTCTCCAAAGCACGACATTTCCATCTTGCTGACCATGCTGTCTCAGGGAGCCAGCTGGATCCTGGACTCCCAAACCCAGAAGAAAGGCAGGATCTTCTCTCCGTTGAAAGAAGTCGGCGTAAAAGCAAAAGCCAAGGTCTCGTTATCGGCGTCGAAGAAAGCCACGTGTCCCTTGTCGTAATCCAGAGAGACCCGGATAGTCCTTGGCCTCCCATTCAGAGGCTGAACCGTTTCGAAGGAGGTGAAGGCCTGAAAACTGTCCCCACAGATGCCAACAGCCCAAATCCCCTGGGAAGGGTCAAGGCTGATCCAACCCTTTCTCCAAGCCGAGTCTCTGGCCACCCCCACAGCCCAAAATCCCCTGTTCCCCAGCTGCACTTCCCAGTAGTGCCTCCCCGCCGTGAAGCCTTCGTGGCCCAGCACCGAGCAGTAGGTGTCAAATCTCTGGGGGTTGTCGGGTAAATTCTGGGGTGTTTCGTCCCATCTCACGCTCCTCCGGTCCTCGGAGAGAACAAGGTGGGGGTTTGCTGTGTCTGGATCCAGAGTCACGTTGGCTGTACGGACGGGAAGCACGAGGGAAGAAAAACAGCATGTCAGAAGGAAAGATGATGGCCATTTCTCTCTATTTATGCCCCTTTTGTTTTTATTTTATTTTTCCAGGGATGGAGTCTTGCCCTGACTGAAGCTGTTGGGTAAAGGTTTTCTGCATGATGTAAACCCTGCAGATCTATTTAAACACTCTAACCATTTATTTATAATTCAGATACAAAGGGAATAGAAATTCATCTTGCCAACCCACCAGGAAAGTGTGATTTCCCAGCCTTTATCACCTTTTCCCACTTGGGTCCCGTTCAACCCAGTACACTCCCAGTCTCCCAGTACTTACCCCATTGAACATCCAGTTCAACCGGGAGACTCTCTAAAAGGAGAGAGGTAGAGAGAATTACTGTTATTCCTCTTTTTCCCTTTACAGGGGAGAGAGAATGTATTGGAGATAGGTAAATTTGTGGAGGTGCAATTTTTCCCTTGCAAAATAAGTCAAATATCCAGGTGAGCAAGTTCAGCAGGTGAAATGCAAAGAAGTTTTCCTCTCACACCATTTGATGGTAGAGACTGAAAGCATAAATACTCAAGAAAATAGATTTATTTCTGGTAATCTATCACAATGGACTTAGGGGTACCAGAGGCACAATTAATTGCACCGTTAACTGCTGGAAAAATATAATAAAAGGAAGGTTTTGATTTCATGTATATCTCTGCTTTTTCACTCCTCCATTTTCAGCCAGTCTTGGAGACAGCAAGCTAGGCAGGTGGGCCTTCAAACCCAATATAATTGTGCTTATGGGGATATTTCTTAAATTCAGTGTCAATTTGCATCAATTCCTATTCAGATATCGGAATGGGAGGGAATGGGATAGTTATCTGGACATGGAGAACCGTCTCAGAATAACTTATTTGAGGCGTATTTGAGACCAGCTATCTTTTGCAAAGCGTTGACCTTTTCGTGCTGACTCCCTCACGGATGGCTAGACGTTACCTGCTCGGTTTGATTAGGACCAGGATCAAGAATGTGATTCATTTCCTTTGTGTAGCCAAAGGGAGGGGCTTGCTTAGTCCTTTGCATTACTCTGCATTTCAGACACATTTGCAAATACGCCTGGGAAAACAGTCACCCTCCCTCTTCCATCTTCAACCCCAGATAGGAGGGTGATTGAGTAATTCATTCCTTAGCTGGGCTTTATGCTGGTAATTGGCTAGCATCCACTTCTGCCCAGCTGGGTCTAGATTTTTTCCCTTCCTTTGTACCTTTGAATTTCCTCAGGGCTTCCTTCAGGATGATGTTTTTCTGAGATAAATCCTTGAGGCTTTTTTCTACTCGGGGAAACTTCTCCGTCAGATGCTGGAAAGCCCTTGCGTCACACCTGGAACGAGGAAACTTTTATATTCCTTCCTTGCCAAATAAGCTGTGCAAAAACCCCTCCTGGGAAAGCTCCCGGTTGAGCAACTTTCTCCCCCAAAAATCGGGTTGAATTGGGTCAGCTATTTCTTGGCACGTCTCTGGAAGCAGCGGTCCCAGTGTCCCCATGGAGGAAACAGGAATTCACTTGCTCTGGACCTCCTCGACGGGAGATGATGAATTCTTACAGAGAAGATGCTCAGGACGAGGTCTTGCCCCATCTAGGGTTGTCTCCTCCCTAGCTCCTTCCTCACCCTGAGCACTGGGGACCCCTCTTGCTCCCCACTTTGTGACACTGGGGAGAGAGAGCCACATACCTGGTCAAGGCACTCCTGGCATCCTAAAGGAGAGAGAAGATGGGAATTAAACTTTGAGTGATCCTCAGGCCTCTTTATATCTCTTATCTCCCCTAGGTGTTGGTTGCAAGCATGCTTTGCTTGCTCTGGATTGTCTTGTGCCAGCACAGTGTAAGAGCAGGGGCCTTTTGTACTCATACCGTGTAAATGTGCCCCATTTGGTCCCTTCAACCAAAGGCTAGGAAAAAAAAAAAACACTTAAATACAGATGTATGTGGGGAAAGGGGGGATTATACCCACTTCCAAACACCGCCTTGCTGGTGTCCTGGCATTGCCTGACGTGATGCCTCCAGCTATGCTTGGCAGTTTAGACCTGGGCTTTAGCCAGGATTTATCTATTTATGTATTTATTATATAAATATAACAAATACTTCTATTTATTACTTCCAAGCTACTCAAAATGTCACAGCAAAGAGACTGTGAGGGCTGTAAACACCCCTCCCCGTCTTTTCTGCCCGGCTCCTCTCTCTCACCTGCAGGGATTTATTCTCCGGCTGGGGGTTCATCCCTTCCAGCTCCCGGATGAGGTTGCCCAGGTGGGAGATCTGGGCAGAGATCCTCCTGTCGTTCTCGCTCTGGGTCCTCACTATCTCCTTCTCCGTGTCCTCCAGCCACATCAGGAGGAGCCGCTCCTGCTCGTCCTGGAACTGGTGCAGCTGCTTGAACACCGACATGATTTTCCACCTCTCGGCCCTCGCCTGCTGCTGCAAGGCACAGATTGAAAGGGATGAGAACAGAAGGCATCCGGCACCTAGGAAACCTGGTTAAATAAAACAGGAGCAAGGACTCATCGTCGGCCACGAGCTTAACCTGAGTTCACAGCACATGGCTCTGGGTCTCCTTCAAGCTTTCTGCAACGCCCCGCGGAGTCATAAAGCACTCGTGCCCCTTTGGGGTGTTTTTATTTCTCGCCTGTTTTTCATTTCTCAGCTGGAGAAACACGAGGGCAGCGTTATTTTAACGTTATTTAACGTGTTTTTCCCACATCAGGCATTGCATTCAGGCACCAGGAAGGGTTTGACGGGGCAAACCCTAGCCTGGGCACCCTAAGCCCAGTGTCACCACCTTCACCAGGACCCCGCCGTCACTGCTGGGTCCTGGCTTAAACCTGAGGAGCCCCACGGATCTGGAGCATCTATGGGGCTGGGGTGGTGGATGCAGCATCCCTCTGGAGCATCATCAGCGTGAAAACCCCCCCGGGGGGGACTCACACACCCATCCGTCCTCCGTCGGCCTCCGAGAGGCAGCTCGGCTAAGCTGCAAGCGCCTCCTGCTAACAATTCGGAAACCCCCTTGCTCCCCACCTGCGTTTTGTGGCTGCTGATTTCCCCTCGAGAAGCAGCCGTGGTTCACCCACGGGTGCCTCGCTGAGGCAGAGCGAGGGCTGGAGGCGTTTTCCTCCTCCTCACGTCCATGCTATGAATTTATTTGCCCACCCAACACCCCATGCCAGACCCTCCCAAGCCACCTCCACGCTCCCAGGACCTACCAGATGCTTCTGGCTTCTCTTCTCCCCCATCACTTTCAATCCTTGGAGTCTTTCTCTTTCATCCTTGAGGCTCTTCAGTTTGCTTTGGATATGTTCCTGGGCATTAAAAAAAAATAGATAAGCTTTAAAAAAAATAAGATTTACACTCTGCAGGTTGGTGGGGAGAGGGATGCATGGCTCCAATACCTCTCTGGCTAATTCCTGATGTGTTTCTGCATGAGGCCATCAGAATTCAGAAATATTTACATATTCTCTGCTCTTTTAACCCTCCTCACTCCCAGACCTTTTCTACACCTTGTGAACGAAGAGTAAAATTTAACTTTGCAGCTTCATTTACACCCCAGTTCTGATTCTTGCCAGTTCTCCATATTTATGGCCTGTTATTTTCTGCCTTCCCCATAATCAGTTCTTCCATTTTTTCCCCTAACCAGGTCCCTTGAGTTGCTGCCTCACCCCTGTAACATCCCATAATCTGCAGAATCATTATTTTTTTCCCTAAACTTGTAACCTTTAGCTGTTTCTGCAGTCCGAGAAATAACGGAACATGAATATTGAGTGATGGATAACGTCCCCGGAGTTTGTTTGTAAGAGGAGATGGGAGCACACCTTAGAAATTCCTATTTTTTTTAAAGATGCTCCAATGAGAAACGCCAGTGGATGGCTGCAGTGCACACAACCCACTAATTTTTTTTGACATCAGCTTGTTTTTCCCCCTCCTGCCCCTCACTTCTTCTTTTTCCCAGCCCTGTTTTGTGCTCACGGTGTGACTAACGCCACCTCTCCCCTCCCCATTCCCAGTCATTTCCTCTGCTGTGGGCAGGACGAAATGTCACTGAGCTTCCTCCACTCAAGCAGAGACTTCTCCTCCTCCTCCTCCTCCCCCTCTCCTCCCTGCAGGGAGCTGCAAAGCCTCCCGGCACCCATTGTGGTTATCCTGAGACAGTTGCTCAGAAACAAATTCCTTCTCCTTTTGGGTTAACGGGTTGATTTGCAGCGGAAAGGCCAACTCATCTGGGATTTCCAAGGCGATTCTTGCACAAAAAAAAACTGAACAGAGGGTGAAAAAGTGAGGTCCAGCTCTGCTAATTTGAGTATTTGGGGTATGAGCCACCAGCCTAAGCTTCCTTTGTTGTCCCTGCAGGGGGTGAGGGTAAATAAACTGGTGATTTTCTGCAAAGGGGTGCGAGGTGGGAAGCTTAAGGTGAAATCTACCTTTTGGAGGTCTGGGTGAAAAATCAGACTTCACCCAACCCTTGCTGCCTGGGAGCAGATTTTGGAGGATCAGACCCAGCACCCCACCACCTCCACTCCCTCCTGCATGTCCCCAGGCCATGCCGTGCCCATCACCACACGTCTGGGCGCCTTTTGGGTGAAGGCAGGAGCTTTTTGGGACGGGCTTTTGGGATGCGAAGGGAACCCCATCCAACTGGATGATCCACCCACTCTGCCCCACTTTATCCCAGAGGACATCCTTGGGAGGTCCCATGCGAGCGTCCTTCGCCATATCCTCTAGAAGGTGGGGAAACCCCCAGGGAGTGGTCCTCAATCTTGGATGGACCAAAAGAAAAAAATAAATAAAAGGAAACAAGAGGAGCAAAGCATTGGAGGTCTCTTACTTTGCACTCCTGGGCGGCTTCTTCGATGGGGGCCACGGTGTGAGCGCGGTGAGCCTGGGAGCGGTCGCAGACCACGCAGATGGCCGCCTGGTCCTCCTGGCAGAAGAGCTTGAGCGGCTCTTGGTGCTTCGGGCACACGCCGCCCGCCCGGGCTGCGTCGCCCACCCTCGTCGTCAGCTTCTTGGCGATCTCCGCCAGGTTCCTCAGTTCCCGGTTGGGGCGAAATTTTCTCTTCTGGGCGATTCCACGGCACTGAGGGCAGGAGAACCTCCGGTCCGACTTGCCCGAGCATCGCGTGATGCAGTCGCGGCAGAAGCTGTGCCCGCAGTTGATGGACACGGGGTCGCTGAAATAATCCAGGCAGATGGAGCAAGATGCTTCCTTCTGCAGGCTCTCCAGCGGGTCGCACTCGGCCATGGCCGCCTGGGAGGAGAATGACACGGTTACTTTCGCTTCATTGAGGTTTTTCTTTCGGGCGGCCGGGAGTTTCCCTCTGGCTTTGCTTTCTGAAATGGGAGGTCTCGTTTGAAAAGTGCAGCATAAAAGGAAGGAGGGGCGGCGGGGGGGGGGGGAAGGGGAAACTCGAGCTGTTTTGCAACACCCTCTGAAACCTGAGTCACTCCAAAAAGGCTTTCAAGGTCAAAGCCTTGCTGCTGCAGAGAGAGAAGTGCATCATCCTGACCTGTGGCCTCTGAGCCGTGAAATAGTTGGGTGGGAGCACCCAGCGGCAAGAACGACTTGTGGGTGTCACCACTTTCCCCCCCCCAGCATCTCTGTCCAGCTATAACGCAAACCCTCATACCGCAGGAGAATAAAAGCGCACAAAACACATACAAGAACCCTTTCCTTTCTCTTTTTTTATGAGGTGTTTTTCATCCCAAGCTCCCTAACGCCAGAGCTGTGCATCCTCAGCCCTCGTTTAGGAGCAGATCGCAGCCCCCAGGAGGGCAGGATGCAACCACGCAGGCACCAGGACCAGGAATAAACCCCGACGAAGCCTTTCCAGCCAAGCCTGGGTGTAATTTTAAACCACAAAAGCCTAAATCAGGTTAAAGCCCAGTGATATGCCGGCGAGTCATTATGGTCCTTGCGCCGAGGAGATGCTGGCCTGACGGCCCTGCTTTCTTCGTGGCTGCCCCTGCAGCCTGTCTGCCTGCGGCTCCCCAGAAGTGATTCAACGGAGGAAATGAATCACGCAGTGCTGAGACAAATAAAATAAATAAATACCAAAAATGAGCGAATTGCTTCAGATGGCCTCGGCGAGACAAGTCACGGCGCGCTCGGGTCATCGCGGCCATTTCATGCCCGAGGTTGGGCGGTAAAATCGGACCCCTCCTGCGAAGGGTTCTGCCGAGATCCTTTTACAGATCCCCCCCTGCTTTTCTCCAATGATGACCAATTTTCCACTTTGGGGATTTTTTTATTTTTATTTTTTCCCCACGTCAGCCTTGCAGAAAACGCTCCTGCGTTGGGGCATGGTGTTTGCATCCCTTTAGCAGCTAAAAGTCCCGTTCGCCCTCTACCCACCCGTGAGCTGCTGTCCTTTGATGCACTGCTGTCACCTTCATCAGTCCCCAGCCTTCATCATCCTCCCCGTTACGCCAGCCTACAAATCCAACGGTCCCAACTGCGAAGCACGGATCAGTGCCAGCCCTCGGTAAAGCCTTCAGCTGGATGCTGCTTTAAATTAATCCTTTTTTTTTTTTTTCCCCAATTTTTTAGGATGGACCAGCCTGGCTTCCTTTCCCAGCAGCTTCCCCACCGCCACGTCAGCCCCCCTGACTCATTACCAGTAACTCCAGATGATTCAAAAACCTCTGATTTAGCTGCGATGAAAATCTCTTTTTATTTATTTATTTATTTTTTCCTCCGCTGGGGCCCTAATTTTGAATCTTGACCCCACAGCCATCGATGCGTTATCATACGTGGTCTTGATCCGTACCTATGGATGAGTGAGCTGCAAAATCCCCCTTTTTGGTGAAGGCTAAAGGAAAAAAAACAAAAAAAAAACAAAAAAAAACCAAAAAAAAAAAAAAAAAAAAAAATTTTTTTTTCCCAATTCTTGCAAGTGTGGTAACATTCTGGCCTCGGTTCAAGGTCTTTGAGGTCTCTCTTGGCTGTTTTCTATCATTTACGTGGTTGCTGCAGCTCTTTCCTCAGGCACCGGCTTTGCACGCTGCCTTCTTCATGCTTGTGAGCTCTGCTGCCTCTGAATGAGAAAGATTTTAAAATATATGCTTATAAATAGAAATACAGAGGTGTCCAAATTGCAGAGAGAAAGGCAGAGCAAAAAAAAATATAAATAAATAAAAACCGAAAAACCAAAAGAAAAAAAGGGGAGTTGGGGGGGATTCTCTTTTTTCCTCCTTTTTTTTTTTTTTTTTTTCCTTCTCCTTTTTGCTTAGAAAAGGAAATAGGAGATGGGCTTTCATGGGGCCCCATTTTCCAAGCAAATGGGTGCCGGGGCTTGCAAAGTGTTTGGAAAGCTTGTAAAAAGGGCAAAAAGAATAAGGGAAAAGGGTGGTTATTCTCATAGCAGATCTTTTCCTTCCAAAAAACCCTTCCCTAATCCAGGATCTAAAGGGTCATGGAAGTCCGAAGGTGTTTTTAGTAAAAACTCGCTGAGTTGAGGGTTCTGCGGTGCTTTCTGAGGTGAATTTGGGCGAATTTGTGGAAACTGTTGGAAGAGAGGATAAAAGCGAATCGCCCAACGTGGGGCTCGAACCCACGACCCTGAGATTAAGAGTCTCATGCTCTACCGACTGAGCTAGCCGGGCTGGTGCTACAAAGGTCTCACCACTACATCCTCGTTCGTGGGCCCGGAGCCATGCCAGGTCCCGGGGTGCTCCCGGTGACCCCCGGAGCCCCCCCGGCAATGGGGAAGGGCCTTTTTTTGGGCTGTCCCGGACAAAATAAGCGGGGGGGGGAAACAGCAGCACAACGCCCAGCTGCGGTTCGAGCTGCACCCGTGGCCAATGGAGCTGTAGGAGGACGAAGTGTTTGTCTGAAGGCAGGAAAAAAAGGGACAAAAAGTAAAATTTTGAACTGTGTTTCTGCCCGGTTTCGAACCGGGGACCTTTCGCGTGTGAGGCGAACGTGATAACCACTACACTACAGAAACCCGCTGTTGGGAGGCTCACCCGGTAAATTTATATCCTTAACGTACTAACGGACGAGTGGCTTTGGGTAAAAGAGGAGGGATCAGGGGCGTCCCCGGGGCTCTCCTGCGCGGATCCGGCGGGGCTGGAGATTTTAGAGAGGCAATAAATTGGGGAGAGAAAAACTAAACTCGGCGAGGCGCCCAACGTGGGGCTCGAACCCACGACCCTGAGATTAAGAGTCTCATGCTCTACCGACTGAGCTAGCCGGGCGGCGCTGCGCTGCCCAATCGCCACCGTTGCTACGCCACCGAGCCCCGCCCACTCCCCCCGTCTGGCCCCGCCCCTCCGAGCCCTCCAAGGAGAAAAGGGTGCGGCTAGAGCGCCGCCCCCTGGCTTCCGCCCACCCTACCCGTTGCCTAGCGACGGGCGCGCCGCTTCCGGTCAGCTGGCCGAGAAGTGGGCGGGGCTGGCGGCGGGGGGCCGGAAAGCGGAAGCGCCGCCGTGCTTCCCGTCGGTTGGCGGAGCCCGCACCATAGAGAGAGGCGGCGGGAGGGGGCTAGAGCGCCTCCCCGGCAACGGGGCTCGGCGGGGGGGGCGGCGGCGAGGCCTAGAGGCGGGGGCGAGGCGGCGGCGAGGCCTTCGCGGGGCTCCCGGTTTGGGCTCGGGGCTCCCGGTGTGAGGCCTCCGGGGAAGGTTTGGCGTCGGGATCCGGGCCGGGGTCGGGAACCGGGCCGGGGCTTCCGGTTTGGGGCCTCGGGGTAAGGTTTGGGGTCGGGAACCGGGCCGGGCCCCCGGTTTGAGGCCTGTAGGGTTCGGGGTTGGGGTCGGGGACCGGGCCTGACCCCAGCTTTGGGGCTTCCGGAGCGGCTTTAGGGTCGGGAACCGGGCCGGGTTAACGGGGAGCGGCTCCGGTTTGGGCTCCGGGGGCTCGGTGGGAAGCAAGGGGGGGGAGGGGGTAGAAAAAGGAGGAGGGGGCGAGCTCCGGTGCTGCCCTCCCCGGGGGGCCAGAAGGACCTGAGAGAGCCCCGGGAGGAGCCGGGGGGGCGTCTCACGGCCTCCCCCATGGCGGTGGTGGGCGACGGGGGCACCGGGGGGCGCCTGAACCCGGTGGAGACGCTGCAGGAGGAAGCGATCTGCGCCATCTGCTTGGACTACTTCGTGGAGCCGGTGTCCATCGGGTGCGGGCACAACTTCTGCCGCGTGTGCATCTCGCAGCTGTGGGGCGGCGAGGCGGAGTACGAGGCGGCCCCCGGGGCGGCGGCGGCGGGCGGCGGAGGGGCCGTGGGGATGAGCGACGTGCTGGAGGAAGAGCTGGAGGATGAGGAGGACGAGCTGGACGACGACGAGCTGGAGGTGGAGCAGGAGGAGGAGGAGGAGGAGGAGGACGGCGGCGGCGCCGAGGAGGAGGAGGAGGACATGTGGAGCGAGGAGGAAGACGACGCCGAGCTGTGGGAAGAGCCCGTGGAGGAGGACATTTGGGACGGTGGGGTCGGGGGAGAGCTTTATTTTGGGGACGAGGACTATGACGAGGACGTGATGGAGGAAGACGTGGAGGAAGAGGAGGAGGTGGAGGAGGAGGAAGAAGAGGTGCAGACCCCTCCGCCCCCGGTTCTGGCCGCCCGGCCTCGGCGCCTGCAGACCTTTACCTGCCCCCAGTGCCGCAAAACCTTTTTCCAGAGGAATTTTCGGCCCAACCTGCAGCTGGCCAACATGGTGCAAATCATCCGCCAGCTTCACCCTCACCCCCAGCGCCTCGCGCCGCCCGCTGCCGGCCCCTCGGCTTCGGGGGCCGCGGCTGGAGGGCCGGGGGTCCTGGTGGCCGTGGGGGGCCAGGGGCCTCCGAACCTGTGCGAGAAGCACCAGGAACCCCTGAAACTCTTCTGCGAGGTGGACGAGCAGGCCATCTGCGTGGTGTGCAGGGAGTCGCGGAGCCACAAGCATCACAGCGTCGTCCCCCTCGAGGAGGTCGTGCAGGATTATAAGGTGCCCGGGGGGGGGATTTTTGGGGGACCGTGATGGGATAATGGGGTTTTTGGGGGACCGTGCTGGGATAATGGGGTTTTTATTGGGGGGTCGAAGCCAAGAGGCTCGTGGACGTGGGGATTTGTTGGAGGTGGGGCGCGTCTCGCCGGGCTGGTTCGGCGAGCGGAGGGGATGACGACGAGCCGCAGGGAGCTGGAAGGGAGGCTCCAGGAGGCTCGGGGCGTGGGAGGCCGGGAAGCCACAAACCTGGCGCCTCCACCAGGAGGATGGGGGCAGAGGGAGGGGTCCCGAGGCCAGCGGTGGGCGAGCTGGAGGAGTTTCGGGCAAAGCAGGGAAGGGACAGGGATCCCCGAGCTGCTTGGCTCGTGGCTTGCTCCGTCCCCTCGTGGGTTTCTCCTGCTGTTTTGGAAGAAAGCGTTTGCCCGAAACGCCCCGGAGGTGTTCAGGCAGCTCGTTCCTTAAAAAAAAGCCACGTTTTTTATGGTGAGGCCTCCTTTCTGCGAAGGGCCGAGCAGAATCGGGCGGGTTTTGGGGCAAAATCGAAGCCAATTCCCGATGAATGAAGCGCTCACAGCTTGGTTGTCGGCTTAAGCTGCTCTAGGACCACGCTGCTGCCAAAGGAGCAACCCTAAAAAGGGAAATTGGGGCTCTTTTCTCAGCCAAAAACCCGAACGTGACGGCTCGGACGCGTTCACCAGCTGAAGCCTGCGCTCGGAGGCTGCGGCTCTGGTGTTTGTGGATATTCCCCGCTCGAACCCGGGTGGGATTTGGGGGCTTTCGAATCAAAAACGGGCTCCCAGCACGAGAGGTGGCAGCAAGGAAAAGGGAAGCGGCCTCAAGTCCGGGCAGGAGGTTCCCTCTTCAGCTTAGGGACCGCAAGAGAAGAGGAAGGAGGGGATTGCCTCGGGCGGGGTTTCCTGAGATGTGTTTTATTTTGCTCTCAGAACAAACTCCAGAGCCACCTGGAGCCGCTGAAGAAGAAGCTGGACGCGGTCCTGAAGCAGAAATCAAACGAGGAGGAGAAGATCACGGAGCTGAGGGTAAGAAGCTTCCCGCTCATGGCTTTAAACACATTTTTCTGAGCTGTTTTGTGTTCCCACCTCTTTTTCCCATCCCGACCCCAAAATAATTAGCCATCAGGGAGGTCGGGAGGGTGCCGCAGCATCAGCGCGTCGTGGCTGGCGAGGTGGGGGAGCAGAGGTTGTCCTCGCGGAGGCATCGTGCTCCCTTCCCTGCAATTACCGGGCTGCGAGGGCTGGAAAACTTGAGGGCTTCGTTTCCCTGCCGAATTAAGCCTTAATGAGAGGGTTTCGTGCCTCGGCGTTCAGTGGGAATCGGCGGCTTGGGAGAGAGGGAACAAATTGGTGTCCTTCGGGGCTGTCATTTGAGCCGAGAACGCTTCGGGGCCGCGCTCCAAACCCGTTTCCCCGAGAGGGAACCCGGGTTGGTCTCGTTCAATTTTTGGCTTTGGGTGATTTCGGACCCGTGGGAGCTTTGCAGAGGGCGATAAAATCAGGGCGCAGCGTGGCGCGGGACCCCGAAAGACGATCCCCCTTGCTCCCGTAAAGCCTTTCCTCCCTCTCCCCCGCCCCGCAGGACAAGATGAAGCTGGAGATCAAGGAATTCGAGTCGGATTTCGAGCTGCTGCACCAGTTCCTCATCGGAGAGCAGGTCCTGCTCCTGCACCAGCTGGAGGAGCGCTACGAGAGCTTGCTGGTCCGCCAGAGCAGCAACATCAGCCAGCTGGAGGAGCAGAGCGCTGCCCTCAGCCGCCTCATCGCCGAGGCGGAGGACAAGAGCAAACAGGACGGGCTGCAACTGCTCAAGGTCTTTTTTTACATCCCTGGTGCGGGAGAGGGAAGGTCACGGTCAGAGATCCCTCGGGGGCGGGGGAGGGAAGCCCTCTCGTGGTTTTTTTTTTTTCATAGACGAGTTGTAAACTTTAAACTTTGGTGGTTTTTTTTGAACCATGAACCCTGCTCGCGGCCTCGCTCGGCTCCCCGGAGGAACTCTGGCCCCGCTTTTATGGCCGGGAGATAACGGTAGGGATGGGAAGGAGCGGAGCTGCCAAGAGGGGCTTGGATCACCCTGCCCCAAAGCTCAGCTCCGTGGGCGGTTTCTTTACCCGCTGGCTCGGATCCTTCCCCATCCAGAACCGCAGAGGGGGAAAAAACGGGAAGAGAAGGGGACGCCCCGAAAGATTTAGGTCCAAATTTTTATTGCCTGATTTAGTGGGAAAAGCTTCCAGCGGTGGATGGGATCTTTTATTCCCGTTGCCCGACGGGGACTCATCCTGGCTCCGTACAGCTCAGCGCGGTGCTGAGCGATGCCCGTTAAGAGGATTGCGTGCGAGCAACAGCGGGATCCGCCTCAGCCCTCCCTAATCTCTCTCTTTTTTTCCCCTCTTCTCCCCCCGCCGCCTCCTTCCGCAGGACATCAAAGGCACTTTCATCAGGTCAGTGACTTTTTTTTGGGGGTCTTTTCACTCTAAACAAGTTTTATGTCAAAAAAACCCCACGTTTTTTGTTTTAAACTCCGTGCTGCGGGCGCTTTTCCAGGCTGGGGGTGCGGTAGCTCACGGGATGGCAGGAGGGGTGTAAATGGGGTGTAAATGGGGTGTAAATGGGGTGTAAATGGGGTTTTGGGGAGCAACTGAGAGGAGAAAGGTGGGGACGAGATCTCAGCCCATGCCAGCAGCCGCTTTTGGGGAGCGGAGCCGAGCGTGCCCACGCAGACCTCATCCCCCTGAGGGAGCAGGAGCCGCTTTTACCTCCAGAAAAACCATTCTCAGCTTTTAAAGCCAGCAGGCAGCAGCAGGAGGGTCCCCCCTGTCGCTTGACAGGGCCGTGGATGCACAACGGGCTCTGTTCCTGCGGCCGGGAGAGGGTGGGGAGCGCCGGCTGTACCAGCGCAACCGGTCCCGCCCGCGTCCGCCTGCTTTTTCAGGCCCCGAGCCGCTCAGCTTGGCTGGAAGCGTCTCCGTGGGGCTGGAGCGTGACGAGAGAGCGGGCTGGATTCTCCCATCGTGCTCTTAGATCGTCTAAATAACGCGGGCGTGCCCAAATCTGTTGTTTTTTTTTTTACATCCCCACCTCGCTAAATCGCCGTTGTTTTTTTTTTTTTTCTCCCCTCCCGGCAGATGCGAGAACATCAAATTCCAGGAGCCCGAGATGGTGCCGGTGGACGTGGGGAAGAAATACCGCAACTACTTCCTGCAGGACGTGGTGATGAGGAAGATGGAGAAAGTCTTCAGTAAAGTCCCTCAAGGTGAGCAAACCCGGAGGAACGAGCTCCTGAGCGAAATCCTGGGGGAACGGCCACTGATTATTCCTCCTCCTGGGCTGGGATTTCTCGGTCCCAGCTCTGTCTTCCCACGATTTGCAGCCCTCGTAGTTTGTTTTTCCAGCAGCAGCCCTGTTCTCTTCTTCCTCTCCACGCCTTTCCCTGTCCCGGGCCCCGGTCCTCACACGGCTGGATCCTCACCCACAAATCCACCCCAAAAAAAAATAACATCTGGGGCTGGAATCCCTTTTAAAATCAGGATAGGACCCACGTGGGGGGGGGCTAAATTAGCGTTTAGCCCCTAATGATGCGTTAAACGTGCGGATGAGGATTTGGGGGGTGGGAGAAACGCGACCGGCGACCTTCCCAGCACCCTCCTTCTCCTTTCCCTTCTAGCCGACATCACCCTGGACCCCGACACTGCCCACCCTCGCCTCAGCCTTTCCCTGGACCGCCGCAGCGTCAAGCTGGGCGAGCGATGCAAGGACCTGCCGGACAACCCCAAGCGTTTCGATTCCGATTACTGCGTCCTGGGCTCCCAGGGTTTCACCGCCGGCCGCCACTACTGGGAGGTCGAAGTCGGGGGCCGGCGAGGCTGGGCGGTGGGGGCGGCCCGCGAAACGGCCCGCCGCAAAGAGAAAACCGTGGGGCCCCACCAGAAACGGGAGATTTGGTGCGTGGGCACCAACGGGAAGAAATACCAAGCGCTGACGGCCACCGAGCAGACGGCCCTGTCGCCCAGCGAGCGGCCCCGGCGCTTCGGCGTCTACCTGGACTATGAACGGGGCCAGCTCTGCTTCTACAACGCCGAGAGCATGACCCACATCCACACCTTCAACGCCTCCTTCCACGAGCGCATCTTCCCTTTCTTCCGCATCCTGGCCAAGGGCACCCGCATCAAAATCTGTGCCTGACGGCCTCCCCCTCCCGCCGGCCGCCTCGACCCGCGCCGGATCCGGCCTCCCCCTGGGATCCGGCCTTGCACACACGGCCACGCTCCTCTCTCCCTTCCCCCCCCCTGTCCTTCGGGTCCCTCGTCGGGCTCCGACGCTGCACTTGTTGTCTTGCACCTGCTTGCTCTCAAGGCCTCTTTTTTCTCCCTCCCCCTTGCCCTTTCCGCCCTCCTCGTCCTCGTGCCAGCTCTTTTTTCCCCGGCCTCGCCGCCTTCCCAAGCCGGCCGAGCTGATCCAAAGCTGGTTTCCTTCGGACTCGGGGAACGAGTCGCCTCGCTGGGGAGGCCAGGCCGCCGCTTTCCCTTCGTCCTTTGTCACTTGAAGCCTTTCCTGGTCGCCGCGTTAAGCTTTCCAGTGTGCTCTCCCCGATTTTTTGAAGCCCGCGGTCTGGTTTTGGCCTCTTTCGGTGCAGAGCTCCCGCCCTGGGGGTCTGGGCGTTGAGGAGTGCCGGCTCTTGGCCTCTCCAGCTCCCATCAGGGTTGAAATCATCCTCCGAAATTCCTCGGCTTTTCCCAAGGTGGCGGGGAGCCTGGATTTCTTGGGGCTTCACCTCCTGAACATCTCCATCCCCAGCTGGCGTTTGGACCCGGAGCCAAACCCGCTTTACCCTGCGATGTTTTCCTGTTCTGGCACTCGCCTCCCCCCTGCTCTTCTCCCCCCCTTTTGCTTGGGGGTGTGGGGGTCACCAGATCTCCTCCCCCACTTCCCATCCCCTTCCCAACCATTTCTTGCAGGCCTGGCACTTTATTCAGGGCCGCCTGGGCCAGGGAGGGTGCAAAAAAAAAGTTAAAATACAGGTGGTTTCCTCCGGCCGGAGCGCGGTGCCGCCGGCTCAGCCCGGTTCTTTCGCCGCACGCTCCAGGCCCCGGTGGTGGGAACCGGCCTCTCGTCTCCCCTTGCAGCTTGAGAGCTCTCCGAGGTGGGAAATATTTATTTTCTCTTCCCTTTTCTCGGCTGTGGTCGAGTTTCCAGCTGAATCCTGCCCCACTCGAGAGACTCTGACCGCACCTGTTGTGTTTAACTTCTTTTCGTTGGTGGATTGGTATTATTATTAATTATTATTATTATTATTTTTTTTTTTCTGTTGGCATTACAGAGCTAGTTCAAAATATTTTTGGCTAAAATGAGAATTAAATGGAGATTTAGTTTTTTGAAATGTCAAGAAATAATAATAAAGAATAAGGTTGTAAACCCGAGCCTAGCTTCTTGAGAGCCTGGCAGAGGAAATCGGGGTCCGGGTCCTGCCTGTGCCTGCTGTTACCCCCCTGCTGAATTGCACAAGAGCCCCGCTGGTAAGATTGAAATCCCGCCTCGTTAATCTTAACCTAATCCCTGCTAATTGGCTCGGTCGTCTCCCTTCCCAAAGCAGCCAGCTCCTTGCTTTTTATCCGCATCGAGGGCTGGTCACGTGGAGGCAGCGTGCTGCCGCTGTCTGTGCCCGTCAACCACATCTGGTGGCCCCAAGGGACAAAAATCCCTCCTGTCCCCATGGAAAATGGGAAAAAAACCTTAAAATCTGTAGGAAACGGCTGCTTGTGGCAGGGCTCAGCTGGCACGGAGGCTGCTGGGGGAAAGGTGGCGTTAAAACATCTCCTGTTCCTCTCAGCAGCCCCCGTGGGCGATGAGACCGAAGCTCCCACGAGCCGCGGTGACCTCGGTGTGGTTAAGGCTCTGATTTTTGGGGGGTTTCTTGGCAACGGGGGTTTATTTCCCCAGTCTGCAGGTCCTTCACCGTGACTCCGTGTTCGAATCGGGCTGGCTCCCTGCTGTCAGCTACAGAGGGGGCTCAGGGAGGTGTTTGAGTCCCTTTTTGGATGGCTGGGAGGAAAAAAAAAAAGAGTGTCCCCAACCCTGAAGGCATGGACACAACTTCTGGTGGCCTGCAAGCCCAGGACAGTGGACAGGAGGTGGCCAGGAGCTCGATAGAGCGCTCTTTTATTGAGTTTTTTACATAAAATCTAGGGCTTCTCACGAGCACGTCCTCATCTGGTCCCGATGGTGACTTGCCACACCCGGACGAGGTTGTCTGTGTAGCCAGCAAACAGGGTCTGCGGAGGAAAACGGGGAGAAAAAGAGGAGTCAGGGCAGGGGAAGGCAGCAAAACGAGTCCCGAGGACGTGGAAACGAGAGGGTTTGAGGCCCTCAGAGGGCAGGTCCTAAAGCAGAAGGCCAAAATCAGCCCCGGGTGCTGGGGAGAGGGCGAAAGAGGAAAGCTCTGAGGTTAGGGCTGCAGGAGGAAGCCAAATTTTGCCTCTGCTGGCAGAGAGCAGGGTTTCAAGACGCTTTTGTGGTGTCTGTGCCTCGACTTAGGAGCGGCGGGAGGGGTCCCAAAATCCTCTTTTCCTTGCCCAAGGAAGGGACAAGGGCAGGAGGGATGGGCAGGGAGCAGGGAAGGGTTGTTTTTACCTGCCCGTCTGCGGACCAGGCCAGGGAAGTGCACTGGGGCGGCTCAGCTTTGCTGCTGGTGCTGATCACCTCCTGCTTCAGCTCGTCCACGATGATTTTGCCTTCCAGATCCTGTGCGGGACAAGAAAAACAGCGTGAAGGAACCGGGAGGGGACTGCAGGGGAGACCCCAGGGGCCAAGCCCAACCCCTCCGACTCCGAAATGCTCAGAAACAGCCTCTGGGTTTCCGCAGGGACGCAGTCAGATGGCATTGAAGTTTCATCACAGCACGGCGCTGGCTTTCCCCACGGCCCCGTGTCACCCCCCTTGACCAGGGGACGGGGACAAGGCCACCAGCTGCCGCTGCGTGACCCGTCCTGGTGGAGCCACTTGTCCAGCAGAGCTCCACGTTTGAGATCTGCAGGGCACGGTGAGAATCTGGACCATGAAAGTGGCTCCAAAGCCAGCAAAACCCCAAGTCTGAGGGAAGTAAGGTTCTTTTGGGGGGAATCCTACACGGATCAGGACGCGGGGGGGTTAAAACCAAGCTGCCACGTACCCAAATCTTGATGCTGGGGCCGGTGGCAGCACAGAGCCAGTAGCGGTTGGGGCTGAAGCACAGGGCGTTGATGATGTCCCCTCCGTCCAGCGTGTAGAGGTGTTTGCCCTCGTTCAGGTCCCACAGCATGGCCTGGCCATCCTGCGGGGCACCAAAGGCAATCAGAGCAAGCCCCGCGACTCGGCACCTCGGGGATTTGCCCCACCACAGCGAGAAAAAGCACCCCCAAAACCCCCAATTCCCACCCAGAGGGAGATCGAAGCTCCCCCAAAAAGATCCTGGGTGGGGGGGGAAAAAACCAGCCCTAAAGGCTGGCTGAATTCATCCATTTCGGGTCTTCCTGGAGGAGCAGCTCAGAAACAGCCTCTGGTTTTCCGCATCGAGATGCGCTCGGGGAGCAATCGATCGTTTCGTCACAGCTCAGCCCCGTGCCCAGGAGGCAGCAGGTGAGGGCAGGGAACGCAGGGGTGTTGCTTCTGCCACGGGACCAGAAGGAAAAGCCCCCCCCGGTGAGCAGCTGGCGGGAGCCAGAGATGGTTTTTCACCCCCTGGTGAGCGGTTTTGTGATGGTTTTTTCATCGTGGTGAAGCCAGGGAGCACTGCTGCAAGCCAGTTTGGGTGTGGAAAGGTTAAAGGAGTGGAAATTCAAAGAAAACACCACCGAGGGCTGAAATCTAAGAGCTGAAGAAGCTCCCAGAGCCTGGGTGAGCACCTCTGCTGCCGTTTTCCCTCCTCACCCAGACGCCCGCTGCGAGCAGCGTCAATTCAGGCCGCCTTTGGACCGCTCCTGACCCCCTCAAATTGTGACCGAGACGTGGAAGAGCACGGCAAGAGCCCCGGGCTGCTGGGAGGACGCCAGGATTGAGCCTCCCAGCCTCAGCCTCCCCCCCAAGACTCGTACCTTGCCGCCCGAGGCGCAGAGGGAGCCGTCGGGGGAGACCGTGACCGTGTTCAGGTAGCCCGTGTGCCCGATGTGGTTCGTCTTCAGCTTGCAGTTAGCCAGGTTCCAAACCTGCGCGGGGACAAACGGGGTCAGAAGGGAAGCGAAAATATAAAGGAGAAGAAAAAATCCCCCCAATCTGGCTGCTCAGATCCTCCCCCGAGTTTACAAGGACCCCAAAAGACGTGTGCCCACCCCTCAGGGGAAGCTGATCCCCTCCATTTACCTTCACCAGCTTGTCCCAGCCGCAGGAGACGATGATGGGGTTGCTGCTGTTCGGGGAGAAGCGCACGCACGACACCCACTCCGAGTGGCTCTCGTCCTGGGGAAGAGCAACGACGCAGGGTTCATGGCGAGGCACCGGGGCCGGGTCCCCCCACCCGGGTCCGCGTGGCGCTGTAAGATCAGACCTGCCACGTCCCGTCGCTCTGCGGCCCCCCTCCCGAGCCCTCCTGAGCCCCCCTCATAATTGCAGGACTTGTCCTCAGATCCCCCCCAAAAAAGGAGGTCGGGAGCCATCGCGTCACTTCTAATCGTTAGGACAGGGCTGGGAGAGCCGGGTCACAGATCAAGAGGAGAAACCCGGGCGGTCGCACCCCGGAACAAGTCCTGGGAGGTTTCTTCTCGTGGCGTGGGGCCCGATTTCGTGCCTCCTTTTCCCCTGCTCACCTGCACCGTGTACTTGCAGACGCCCAAGGTGTTCCAGAGCTTGATGGTCTTGTCCCTGGAGCCCGAAACGATCTGGCGGTTGTCGGAGGAGAAGGCCACGCTCAGCACGTCCTTGGTGTGGCCCACGAAGCGGCGGGTGGTGGTGCCTCTGCGGGAGAGACCAGAGGGCAGGATGGCAACCCCAAACTTAACCTGATCGACCCGCGGGAAATCTCCCTCTCTCCTTAAAACAAGAGCTCGAGAGGCGTTGCGTTGGCTGCCGAGGACCGGTGTGAGATTGGAAGGCTCAGGAAATAAAATTCAGCCTCTCTGCACACCCGATTCTGCCAGTCCCAGCCCTAAAAAGCTTTTGGAGGCTGGGGGAAAGCCAAGCAACTCTTCTGCAGGCAGCTGTCAGAGAGAAAACTGCATCCTGAGCTGTCTGCTCTCCCCAAATCAGAGTGAAGCAAGAGCCTGAGACCCCCCCCCCCGTGCTGCTCCCACTGCTCCTCTCCCATCATAATTGCAGGACGTGTCCTCAGACCCCGGAGGATCGGCAGACTTTGTGTCAGGTGTAATCACAGGGAGAGGGAGCTGAGGAAAAGCAGCTGAAGGCTCCAATCCCAAGCTTTGTTCCAAATCTCTGCGCCCCTCGCCGCTAGGATTCATCTTCCACACCGAAAGCACGTCGTCGCGCTTTCGGGGCGCCCCTCATCGCCTCCCCCAGCACCCAAACAAAAGCAGGGTGGCCCAATTTGACCCAAATCGCTCTCAACCCGTCCCCAAAACTCACGTGGTGAGGTCCCAGAGCCGCAGGGTGCCGTCCCAGGAGCCCGAGAGCGCAAACTGCCCGTCGGAGGAGATGACCACGTCGCTCACGAAGTGCGAGTGGCCGCGCAGGGCTCGCTGCGGGATCCCGTAGTTGGTCTCATCGCGGGTCAGCTTCCACATGATGATGGTTTTGTCTGCAGGGGGTGGAAGGGAGAGAAAAATCAGACAGGGAACACCTCGGGGAGCACAGACCAGTCTGCACCTTGCTTGTTTTACTCCACTGCAGGGCTTTTCCTCTCCCAGAGGATTTGTGGACAGCAAGCTGGGGGAAGTGTCGGTCTGCTGGGGGGTAGGAAGGCCCTGCAGAGGGACCCGGACGGGTTGGGTTAATGAGCAGAGGACAAGGGGATGAGGTTCGTTAAGGCTCAGGGCCGGGTCCTGCCCTTGGGGCACAACAACCCCACGCAGTGCTACAGGCTGGGGGCAGAGCGGCTGGAAAGCTGTGGCTGGAAAGGATCTGGGGGTGTGATGCTTGCCTGGACACGAGCTGGCAGAGTGCCCAGGGGGCCAAGAAGACCAACGGCACCCTGGCTTGTGTCGGGAACAGCGTGGCCAGCAGGAGCAGGGGGGTGATCGTCCCCTAGTGAGGCTGCACCTCGAGTGCTGCGTTCAGTTTTGGGCCCCTCACTACAAGAAGGACGCTGAGACCCTGGGAAGCGTCCACAGAAGGGCTGCGAGGCTGGTGAAGGGCCCAGAACGCAAATCCTGTGAGGGGCACCTGAGGGAATTAGGGTTGTTTAGCCTGGAAAAGGCTCAGGGGAGACCTTATGGCTCCCTACGACCTGAAAGGAAGCTGTGGGGAGCTGGGGGGTCGGCCTCTTCTCACAGATAACCACTGATGGGACCTGAAGGAATGGCCTCAGGTTCCACCAGGGTGTTTTTTCTCAGCATCTCCCCTCCCTGCTCCCCCATCTTCCCCCCTCATGCTCACGGTCCTCCCCCATCCCTTCCCCCCCCCCCCCCTCCATCGGGCGCGGCCCTCACCCCGCGAGGCGGAGAGAATCATGTCCGGGAACTGCGGGGTGGTGGCGATCTGCGTCACCCAGCCGTTGTGGCCCTTCAGGGTACCGCGTAAAGTCATCTGCTCCGTCATGGCGGCGGCTGGGCGGGAGGATGGCGGCGGATTCGGCGGAGGCCCCGGCCCGGTCCCGTCCGGCCACCCTCAGCGGCCGCCAGCGCGGGGAGAGAAAGAGGGAGGCGACTTCCGGCGGAAGCGGAAATAGCGCCGGGCCTGTACGGCGAACGGGGCAACATGGCGGCGCGCAGCGGGCTGCCGGGCAACATGGCGGCGCCCATAGGGACGTGAGACAAATATGGCACTGTACGGAAAGAGGATTAAGGTGAGGGTTTGATATTAGGGGTTATAAGGAGGGCTTTGGGGGGGCGATAGTGAGTGTCCTGGGGGGGTTGCCTGCGGGGCAGTGAGATTTAGAGGGTAGAGAAGCCTTTTGGGGGTTTGGGACTGAGGTTTGGGGGCTGTGGGGCACAGGGAAGGCCTTGGGGGCTTGGGACTTAGGGGGTCTTTTAGATATGTAATATTGGTACAAAACCACAGAAAAAAACAGGGTGGCACAAAGCAACTTGGTGTGTTTTTCCACTTAATTTATTTTTTTATTTTTCCCTAGAGAAGACATGGATCTAGGTACGTTTTGAAGTAAAAGAGGAAGACTCGCCTCCCTTCTCCCACCCTCAGTTTCACCCTGGTCTTCCCCATGCCTACAACAGTTGTTCATAATCATCACCATCGGGTTAATTATGAACGATTTTTGGGAGTAGAAACCCTCCGCCACTAAACCAAGGCAGCAGGACAAGGTACTTTCAACTTCATCCAGGTGGAATCACACAATCCAAGCGTCTCAGATAGTTTTATCCTTCTTCAAGTCGTCAAAGCCTCTCTCAATCTTTTATTTCCTGGTCTCAGGCTTTAGTCCCCCTTCCCAAGGTTGGGAAGAGCAGGGAGAACTTCAGCCAAACAGAGGGAGCTTCTGGAAGAGGTTTTCTTCCCCTACAAGCAGAAGCTACGGGTGCTCTAGGGCTGATTTTTGTAATAAGAGTTGAGGAAATGTCCTGCGGGCCTGGAAATACCCCCTAAAAACAGCCATTTTAGGTGCTGAATATAGATGCAAAGAACTCTTGTGTATGGGGAAGTTACGTGGACTTCTTACCCTGTAAGGACTTTTTTCCTTTCCTGATCACTGTGGAGTTAGCACCCAGATTTTTCCTCCACTTTCCACCTCAGCGGCTGTGGAAAAAGGAAACCTTAAACCAGGAAAGAGCAAAACTGGGCAAGAGCCTCTGGTGTTGGAGCGTCCTTGTCATCGAGAACGTGTGCCAGCGTTAACGAGGTTTGGGAGGTTGGGTGTGAGCGGGGAATAATGCCATGTCTGGCTTTGGGAGACCCACACTCCCTTCCCCAGTTGGGGTCATGGTGTCTTCGTTTCCCTGCGTGGTACGCCTGTAATTTGCTCCCGTGGGTGGTGGTGCCCCCTGAATTTCAGAGAAGGGTTAATTTGAGAAAGAGGTGGCTGGATGAGAAGCCATCCGTGCTGCCTAGGCTGCGCTTGGAAAAGAGAAAGCAATGCTTGCTGCCTGTCAGCACTGCTGGGGCAATATTAATTAAGCCCTGGAGAGTCATCGAGGTGATTAATCTCCGGAATTGCTACCTCTGCAAGGCTTCTGCCCTCTGGGCAGCAAAAACCTTTCGTGTTGGGGTTGGGATGAAGTGGTTCTTTGCTAGCACCGGACCCTCCCAAGCTGGGGATGATTCAGAGAGGGATGGGGCAGGAGTGGGGCTGGCTTTTCACTTGGGCTTTGCACAGCGAATGCTCTCTGTCTCCTTTGTGTGCAATCCAAGGCTGGAAGGGAGGGAAAAAAAAACCTGTTCCGGGATCTGCTTCTGGTTTGGATCTTGCATCCTGCACAGCCACAGCCTTGCCGCTCCCTCTGCCATTTCAGGGGTGTGGGTGGCAGAGCCCCCTGCCCTTATTTAACCCCTTTGCATTTATTTAACCTCTGTTTTTCAACCTCTGCCTTTTCTAAGGTGTGCCAGGATGGAGGAGAGCGGGGATTGCAGCCTGTCAATTGCAGCCTAACCCCATTCCACATCTGGGGGCTGTTCCTTGTCTCTCCTTGGGCCCCCCAGGGTCCTCTAAAAGCTCTATCCCTTTGGATTCAGGTGCCTGTGATGGGGAAAAGCTTTACAAAAAAGACCGTGTGCTTTGCTGACAGCTTCTGCCATCAGCATCTGGGAACGCAAACATCAAGCTGGGAGAGCTGTCGAACCCCTACTCTCTTCGCAACATGGAGGTGAAATCTTCTTTTTCCCCCAAAATGGAATCAAGACCCCCAGGAGGAAGATTCTCTGTGAACAGCCTGCTTCCTTTGGAGAAAGGTAAGAGAGACTTTGCCATCACCCCTCCAGCACCAAGAGAGAGGGCTGGGGGGATAAAAAAGGAGGGGAATACATCTAAATATGATATCCTCACCTCCCTGCATCTTCCTTGGCCGTTTCTTCTGAAAAAAAAATAGTTTCCCACCCTCAAAACGTCCTTAGTCCAAATTTAATCCACTTTTCTCACTGGATTTTAATCCCAGCACCAGGTTGACACTTACACTGGAAACCCCCAACGTGAGTTTCGACAACCAGCCCTCCTCCCCCAGCCCTCTTAGGCCTCTCCCTCCTTGAACACGAGTTTCTCCATCGTTTACTTGAACTAACAACTTCTCCTGCTCCTTCTGAGAGGATACAGCTCAGGCTGCGTCTTCCCCAGCCCTCCCACACTGCTTCTTTTGGCGGCTGTAATCGGACCCGTTTGCTTGGTGACTGTTGCAAGGAGCAGGCAGATCGGGATGTTTTTAACCTCCCTGAGCTTCATTTCACGTAACCTGAGCTTTTCAACTTGGCTGCCCCGTTCTCAGCTTTGAATTTTTGACATCCCTCTGGATTTCACCCCGATTCTGGCTCACTGACCTTTCTCTGTCCATCCTTGTTAGCACTTGCACGAACATATTCATGCATTCATACACTCCCAAGATGAATCCCTACAGCAGGAAAGGATTCAGTCTTTCTAAACCCACCTGGGTTTAGATTTTCTGCGCTGTTTAGCCATAGCCTCCTAGATATACAGAGCCAGGGATAAAGCAAATTTAAGTTCCAGCGTGATTTAAAGAATGTAAGAAAATTGCCCAGAAAACAGGCATGGCTCAGCAAGTACAAACAGATCTCAGTTTAAATAACCAGATCTGGTAGTCCCAGGGATAAGATAAATAACTTTTATTTATCGTAGCCCTTTGAGTCTGGCATCTTAAATTTCAATCCAGACATTCTGAAGTGGAGCAGTTCAGAGACCTCAAATGGCAAAGGTTGAATGTGCTTCAGCTTTTCGAGCCAGAGACACCTCTCCCGGGGTTTTCCACTTGTGCCGCATGGATTGCGTTTGGAAGGTTTGCTTTTCCGAGCCGCTGAGCAATTTTAGGAGCAGCAAATGGCCGGCAACCTCTTCTCTGAAATGTCTTTGAGGTGCTCCTGGCATTCCTGGCTTGGCCGTCGTGCCCGTGCCCTGGCGTCATGCTGCAAGGTTTCTCTCTTGGCACAGCCCGGGGTGCATGCCTCTTTTTTTGTCTCCTCTGCATGCCAAAGCTCTGCTGTCAGGAAGCCTTCGTGGAAATGGCATCTCCTCCACGCTGCTCGCCGTGATCCCCTTTTCCCTCGATCAGGTTTCCCCCAGACAGGCACCTTCTGTTTCTTCACCCCGTGGCGTTGTTCTTTTCCCTCTTGCAAATCCAGAAGGTTTAGCCACCGGGCTTTGATGCCAGGTCTCTCATCCTCAGCTTTAACCTTAACCTCTCCCATGTGGGACGTTTTCACAGCCTGAAATCCAGGCTGCCCATCGAGCGAAAACCCTTTCCTCCAAGGGAGGAGAGCCCCTGGAATAAATAAAGCCCCTGGAATAAATAAAGCCCCTAGAATAAGTAAATCCCCTAGAATAAATAAAGCCCCTATAAAGCTCCCGTTGTTGCTCCTATAATTCCCTTTTCAGCATCACAGCACACCCTTTCCCCATCAGCCCGTCACCCTTCCTGGGGCTGGAGGTCGCCAAATCCTCTCTGATTTTCCCCTTTTGCTTACACGTCCTCAGCTCCTTGATTTTGAGGCATAGGAATCTGCAAGTTTGTGTGTCTCACCGACAGAGCTGCCAGAAAAGACACCGTGTCCTGGTCCTTAGGGTTCAAGAACTGGCATCTACTTCTCCAGGTGAGGGTTTTTGATGTTTGGTTTCTTTCCTTTTTTTTTCTTTTTGGCTTCAACACTTTGGCTCAGCCCATTTGCCTCATTTCTCTCCATTGACTGTACTGAGAGTTTAGGCAACTGACTCAGAGATCAGCTGAACAGAACCATAAAAAATCTATTTTCTCACTGTTGAATGTAAAAAAAGAAATGCACAATGACTAATTCAGGGTGAGATCAGCGATTTTAGACATCTTTTACTAGCTTCACACTGCTTTAACACAGAGTCAGCCAGAGAAAAGAACAGAAATTAGTCTTTTAGGGATACATCTCTACGGGAGAAATGAAAGCCCAAGCTGATTTCACGCCTCTCTGTATTTTAGGGCAGTGCAAACCACGAATTGGTTCCAGCCCATTTCGGAGAGGGAAGATCTCTGAATACAGCACCTGGGATGCTCCAGGACACCTGAACCGCTCGTGTTTGCTAAACAACCCGTGGGAAATACTGGACATTGGCCAGAAATGACCAGGTCAGACCTCAATTTCTATTCCCCTTCTGGAGGAACTCGTTCCTGTGATGGCTATATAGGGATCCCCGAGACCTCAGCCCTCTTTCCAACCTCGGCATTTAAGTCAGCTAAAATTAGGTGCTGGGAACATCCTCCCGCTGCCAGCACAGCTGTCGTGCCCCTGTCGGGCCTTCCAGCAAATCTGGATACCTTTTTTTTCCCAGGGCACCACGGTCCTAGGACGAACTCAGACTTGCCAAAAATCTCCAGCAGGGACAGCCCCCACCATCACGGCCCCGTGAGCAAAACAGCCCCAGCTTGGTTAACATACAGAAAACCAGCTGCAGGTCCTGGTAAGCCTTTTTTCTTTCTTTCCACGAGCTCTTGAAAGGCGGGGGAAGGCAAAATTTGGAGGGGGGGGGGGGGGGGGATCCTATTCCTGGATGCCTGTCTGGCTGCGTGGGTTCCTTTAGGAAATGCTGGGGGGATGCAGAAGAAACGTGATCCGCTCACGGTAGCTGGAAGAAGCTTAGTACAACATGATCTTTTATAATCCTGTACCTAAATCTGACAATACTGAAAAACAGGCAAAGGATTAAGAAAGTGAATTTGTTTTTTTTTTTAATTAGTATTTTATTTTAGGAAAATATAATAGAGAGAAATAATTGGAGCCGTTTTCCTTACCCTCTCAATCTACTTCTGTACAAATTTAAGTCCTCATAACAGAGTTTATCTGACTCAGCCCCCAATAGGACCTGCAGCTTATGACAATTATTAAAATTAACACAGCAAACAAGAAGCAATCCGTAGTTTCCTTTCCAAAATGATCTGATGCCTTTTCCCACAGAGAATTCTGTTTTTTTTTCACCGCTGCAGCTCAGCTGCATCAGCTGTAGCAGATAGGAAGGCTTAGTGTTTTCAGGACCTCGACTGTGAACATTGGGATGAAATTATAACGACTTCCCTGTGCAGTCTGGGTGATTTGGGGGGAAAAAACCTGACAGTGGTGGAGTTTGGCCCCCCAGTGTATTGATGAGGAACGAGCAAAGGTGCTGAATGCAGGGGGGACCAGGGAGGAGAGGAGATCCCAAATCTTTGCCAGTCCAGGGTGCTCAAATCCATTCCTTTTTACTTTATGTGATATTTTAATGATGTTTCCTCTCGTCCCACCAGGTAGACCAAGCTGTGGGCACCTGGAGGTTGTTCCAGTTGGGAAGTGAACGTGATGATGGAGTCAGGTATGGCTTGTGAAATTCTGTTTGGGCTGCTTTTTGATGTTGCCCTGAGCTAACTTCACTGGTTTGTTTCTATTCTATACTGCCAATGAGTTGTGAGTCGATCTCCATCTCTCGTTCAGTAAAATAATATTAAAGTTTACCTCCAGAGTGATGCTTTTAAGCTAGAAAACCACTGCGGGTGTATCCAGTGTAAAAAAAAAGCCAAAAACACTTACCATTTTTTTTTCTTTATCTCTCCTTTTTAAGGGAAGAGGAATGCAGATCTGGGTAAGTCATTTTTCTTTCTTCCATCAGCACAAATCCCTTCTCACTGCTGTACACATCCTACATTGATATTCATATCCCATACTGGTACACACATCCTTTCTTCCCTGTTTGGGTGGCTTATTTATACTGTTTCACATTCTAGACACATGTGTTCAAAGACCACATAAGATAGATTCATAAACAGTATAATTTTTGGAATATTGTCATCAATAGGGGAAAAAAATACAGAATTGGTTTTGATGATGATTTTTGTAGCACACAGAGGAAAAACTTAGGACTGAATTCTCTCTCTGTCTCTCTTTTAGAAGAATGGGATGCCAAAATCAGTAAGTGTCTTTTTTTTTCTCTTGTCCCCTGCTGGTAAGAGATGGGTGCTAAAGGCTTGAACTAAGGTTATTTTCTCTGTTTTAAGGGAAGTTAACAGAAGAATTTGGTAAGTCGTTCATCTTCCTAACACACACCCAAGTTTGAACGCACGTGTTTGTTTCTACAGCTGTAGCATGAGCAATGACCAATCACGTGTATTTGTATTTTTTTATTTCATTTAGAAGAAAGTGACACAGAACTCGGTAAGTGCTTTGGTTTGGTTTTGCTGCTACTGAAGATGGAAAAAAAAAAGTTCCTTTGTGTAGTTTTTGGGCTTAGAAAAAACAGCAAAGATCCTTCAGATCTTAAATTTGTGCTGATACACAGATAAAAACAAGACAAATAGCTTTGGTCCCTTCTCCTTACGTTCTTGGCATCTTTCTTGGGAGGAGACAAGCTGGCTCTCTGCAGTCCAGCAGCATTCCTTGATCACTTCTGGGGTCTCTTGCCTGCTCATTGAAGCATGTTGGAGGCAGAGAGCTCTTAGGATTAACCCGTGTTTATTTCTCTGTTATTCTTAGAGGAATGCGACACAGAAAATGGTAAGTATCCTTGGATTTAAAAACAATAGCGCCCTTCAAATGCTGTCAGTCATGCTTTGGAATAAAACAGAATTTTTATAATGCATACTTTTACAATACATTTACAATACATTATTTTTTTAATACATTAAATAATTTTCTCTGTCAGCAAGTCATATTCCTTCAAAGACATGTTTTGGGCAGTTCTATTAGCAGCAATTTGCAATTTGTGCATACTCTTTGTCTATACTTTGGAAAACGTAGGAATATAAAAGTGTTAAAATGAAAGCTAATTGGAAATTCCTGTAATGAATAGCACACGTCTGGCTCAGTAAAGAGATTTTGTCCCCTTAAGCTATGTAAGAATGATATAAAACTTGCTGAAGTGGTGAAAAATACCCTAAATTTCCCTTTTTTTCTCTTTTTTTTTGTCTTGTGGGGGACAAAATGAAGAGATAGGTAAGTGTTGCTTCATTATCTTTATCAAATAGAGTCTGATAAGAGATTTTTTTGTTTAATGAACCCTGCATGAGTACTTAGGATGCCACATACAACCACGTAACGGATGAGACACACGGCCCCATCCGCTGTAGGGTCTATGCTTGACCCTACTTGGTCATATGAATGCCAAGTTCATAGGTTCAACGAGAACAAACTCAAGCAAATCGCAGTTCTTGAACATGCATCCTGATTTGTTTCTCTGTTTTAAGGGGAACTCACAGCTGAGATTGGTAAGTTTTATTTTTACCTCCCACCAAATATGTTTTTGTCCAGCTTGAGGCACATTTCATCTGAATTTCCTGGGGTGTGTTAAACTGTTCTCTTGCCTGATTTTAAAAAGGCAGGATAAGCTTGAGGCGTACTCATTTTTAACAAGAATACATATATAAAAAGATAAATAGGATAGCAAAGAAAACAGCGGGCTTGCAGGTTGCTGTACCCAATAAAACAATAATAAGAGACCCTTGGGAATTTCTGAGATGAAGACCAAGTGAAGGACCATGCACCATAGGGTAGAGAACCTTGGGGGATTTGGGGCTGTTGAGATCCAGCGCGTGCAAAGTGCTGGACTTCCAGGTATCTGTTGAGAGAGAGGGATTCAAATTTGCAAGAATTCCTTAAACTTTGAAAAAGATCCTTTTTTTTCCAGTTCATTGTCCCATCACTCGTGGTAGATGTCGCAAGGAGGGCGGATAATGGGTCGGGTGTTAGGTACAGATTTGCCTTATTTTCTGATCAAAGGAAGGGTAGGAGCATCCCTGCTGTCCTTTTACCCCATCCTTGGGAAAATCTGCCTGTATTTTTTTTTTCTTTTTTTTTTTTAAAGATAATCTGACTGCGGAGCTTGGTAAGTAATTTTCCTTCCTTTCTGTCTCTATTTCACCACGGGATTTGAGGGGGAAAAACTGCTTATTCCCCACATTAGCACACACGTGAAACCCCATGTACAGCCAATCTGGGCTAGAATTAAGGCCAAACAATTCAAACCAAAGCCTAACTGCAAATTATTACCAGTTTAAAAATGAAAATAGGATTTGGAAGATACTTTGAGGCTCACGAGCGTGATGGACCGATGTTTCTTTTCTCTTTTAGAGGAACGTGATAGAAAAATTAGTAAGTGTCCTTTTACTTTTCTTCTTGAATCAAATTCCAGATCTCCCTGCGTGTTTTGGATCTGGTTGCTATTATTTTTAGAGGTTATGGGATGTTTTATCTTCTCACCAAGCTGCAGATGGGGCAGAATTTGGCCTTTTGGGCTACAATCAACCCTTTTCCTTTACCACCACCAATACCAAAGATGCAGGGACAGCTCCTTTCCCCATAATGTAGGTCTGTTTTCACCAAGCCCTTCCCCAAGGAGCTTTTTCTGTGCATCAGCACCTGCTCGTTGCTCTCGTTAGCATCAGTGTGGTGCAGTTATATTGTAAATTATCTCTGGGGAAAGAGAAATGCAGCATGGTATCAGCTAGGTTGTATTCACAGAGAAATAAAGTCAGCAGACTTACGGCTTATAACTTAAATTAATCTTCGTTTATTTCTTTTATACAAGGAAAACTTACTTCAGACCTTGGTAAGGAGTTTTATTGCCTTAAAATTCTCCTTAATTCTGCAAAAGCGATGGGGATAAAAAGAAATATGAAGAGTTTGGGTTTTCGCCTGCTTAAGAAATGGGAGGGTTATAAATAAGGTGAAAACCTTATTTTTAAAATGTTAATAAAGGGAAGGTGCTCATGGAATAAAATTCCTGTTGGGTTTGAGGTTTTCTGGGGGGAAGACAGCCCCATGAGAGGGGATATGGGATACGCTAGGGACTGCTTTGTGTTTCTCCCTATTTATTTTATCTGCTTGCATTTTAGGTGAATGCGACACAAAAATCAGTAAGTGCAATTGTGTTTTTTTTCTCTCTGCACAATTAAAACACAGCATGGTGACAGATTTGCTTAAGCTCATCATTCTATTTATGAATAATTTGGATGGGTGCTATGGAGGGAATGATCCTTTACCTTTGAAAATGGGAGTGGAAAGGATGTTTCCTGCAGGAAAATCAAATTTCCAGTCTGCAAAGACATTAGGATTTCTTTCAGAGTCTGATTAACGTTCCCAAAATGTGGAATTTCAACATATAACCGCCAGTATAAAGAGGGGAAAGAGAAATTTTCCTGATCTGAGTGCTTTAGGGATGCTACACACACAAAAAGGAAATAATATTTTTTTTTCCTGTTTTTCTTTTTCTCCTTCTTTCCTTTACAGAGGAGTGTGATAGAAAAATAAGTAAGTGTCATTCTTCACGGTGCTTTTGGGGTAAAAGTCATCCCTTGGTTTGGGGGAGAGGAGCCTCTGTCACTGAAAAATGATAAATGAGATTTTCTTCCCCAAGTTTCATTGTACATGTGGGGCTGCAGAGAAAAAACAAAACAATTTAAAAAATTCTTTTTCCTCCTTGCAGCCAAGCTCTCAGCAGAAATACGTAAGTCCCTTTTTTTTTTTCTTTTTCTGAACCAAACTTGACAGTTTTATCCTTAGAAACCTCTGTTGGAGTTGATTTTTCACTGCATCAACTAAAATATATATATTTTTTTCTACTTTATAGGTAGGCTCACTGCGCTGCTTGGTAAGTCTGCTTTGTGGGCAGAGCATCCCATGGGGTTTGTTTCGATTAAATCTGCACGATTTTGTGCAGTTAGGTTGGAGGGACCTCTACAGGTCTCTGATCCAACCTCCTGTTCCTCACCAAGGTGAGACCAAGTTGCTTGGGGTCAACGTGACCTCGATGCCCAAATTATTTTCTCTCTCTTTTTGTTTTTAATAGAACATAATTGGAAAAAATGGGCAAAATCAGCTTTTCAGTGAGCTGTGGCTCCAGCAGACCTGCTGTCCTAGGGCAAAAGCATAGCACTGTGTTTAATAATTTTTTTTTTCCCTTTTTCTTGCTTTTCTATTCAGGGGACCGAGACAAAAAGCTTCGTAAGTGCCGTTCTCCTCCTGACGAGTAAAATCTGGGTATAAAAGTGGATCTCCTTCAACTTGCTGGTGTGTCTTCTAAAGTCTCTCTCTCCTCCCTGGCACCAGTTTGCTCAAATTCTGTGTTTCTCTGCTCAGAATCTTACATCACTCTTAGTTGGATGATTACCTGAATCAGTGGTTTTCCTCACAATTTTCTACTCTATTAGACTATATTTTTTATTATGTATTTTGTACTGTACATTGTTATTCCTTTCTAAAACAACAAGTAAGATTAATCCAGAGAATTATTAATGATGTCTCCACGTAGGAGAAAAAAGGATCTATTTAATATAAACTTGTGTTCCTCTCCCTTTAGGGAAACTGACTGCGGAACTTGGTAAGTAATTTTCTTTCCCATGTGCTTTTTGATCTCGTTGGGAGGCAGATGAGCGAATTAGAGGTCAAGTTTGTAACACGTTTTAATGTAATTATAGCAGATGTCTCTTAGTATTGATGACGTGCAGCTGAAACGAAGTAAAAATGGGTGGAAAAGGGCAAATAGAGGCACCAAAAACTGATCCATATCTGGTTTTCTTTTTCTTTTTCTTTTATTTTTTTTAGCAAAGTGTGATGCAACAATTAGTAAGTGACATTTCCTTCTGTGCAAATTGTTTAAGGATGTGGGTGCCTGCACGTTAGGGTGGCTTGCTTGGTGCTTCAGCATTGAAAGAACGCTGGAATTTCTAAAATTAATCAAAATTTGGGTCACAAGAAGTAACGATCTTGGGTTTCAGGGGCTGGGGGAAGGCAGAAGCCAAAATTCAAGGGGGATCAAGGAAAACCTAACGGGGAAACCTCACATGGAAAGACTTGATGTAGGCTGGAGGGTGAGGGCTTGACTCATGTTGGGGTGTTTCAGAAATGTAATGGGAATTAATTGTGTTTTCTGCTTTAAGGAATATTCACAGTGGAACTTGGTAAGTCCGTTTCCTTCCTCTTGCAAGTTTTTTTAATTTATATGTATATCTGCCCTTTTCCATGTGTTTCATCGAACATGGTAAAGAAACATCATCTTAAATGCAGAAGTAAAGAAGTCAAAGCCCCCAAGTTATGCAAAGTACTTGGAAACAAGGATAACATGGGTTAAAGCAAAAATCCCCATGTTATATCCCCCCTTTACAATGAAGAGAGGTAAAGGGAAAGGTAGAGACCATGCAAAATAACACACAATTATTTTTCACTTGTTTTTAGGAGAGCGTCATACAAAAATAGGTAGGTCTGGTGTTCCTCTCAAGCAAATCTGTTCGTGAATTCAGCTATTGAAAAAGCTGCTTGCTTTAATTTAAGTGAGTATACAGTAATTTATATATTTATATGATGTATATATCACACATTGAAAAACTTTGAGCAATGTAGACATTTAAGACTTAAAAAGAACCATACCTACAGCATGGCTTTGCTCTGAAAGTAAGCAATTTCTGTTATTAAAATCTCATAAATCACCATTTGTTGTCTGTGTATTCACAGAGGGGGGAAAAAAACTTACCCTAAAACTAACATTTTTTTCTCCTCTTTTAAGGGGAACTTACCGCAGAAGTCGGTAAGTCATTTTCCTATTGATTTTAGGTGGAAATGATACCCAAGGACAGGCACTGAGCAATGCAATAACCATTTATTTCTGTTTATTTGTAGGGGACTACGATAGGAAACTTCGTAAGTGCCTTACTTCTCCTGCATGAGTTAGGTCTGAGGAATTTTCTGAACGTTTTCGTGTGCTTAAAATGCCACAGGAGCACATTTTAATTTTGAATGGTATGATCTGGGAGAGAGCATCAAAACTCTGCACCAGCAACGGCTTGGGAAGGTGGGATTCAGGTAGATGGGATTTATAAATCCAGAGAAATTAGAAATATTAAGTGTCTAATTCTCTCAGTCTGATACAATCAGGACTTGTGAATAAGAATGAAAGCAAAAATGTTTATATATGATAAATTACCTCATCTACATACCCCTCTACCTTCTTGCCATCAGAAATTAATTGTTTTGTTTGAGTTTCACTCGACATACAAATATTATTATTTAATATAGAAGAACATATCCTCAGCTGATAATTAGGCTAGATTTATTTATGTTGTTCAGTGATGTCACTGAGAAAAGAGCAATGTCATGAAGTTCCTGTTTGTTTCTTTTCTCTACCTTAAGGGAAACACGCAGCAGAACTTGGTAAGGAAATTCCCTTTTCTAGTCATCATTTTTTGTTTGGTTGTTTGGTTTTTTTGTCCCCGTTTCTGAAATTTTTAAAGGGGTGGGGGAATTTCTGTTTTAATCGAGTTTAAAACTAAGTATGCAAAGGCTCAGAAAAATAAATATTCCCCAAAATACAACTTCCAAGGAATGTGACAGATAAAAAAAATCACACCAAAATAAACACTCTGCAGAGCTGGACTTCTGCAATGCTGGCGGAGCAAACTGCATGCTAATTTATGTTTATTTCTCTATTATTTTCAGCGGAACGGGATGAGAAAATCAGTAAGTATCCTGCCTTATGCCATCCCTGACCCCCCAAGCCAAGGCTGTGCTTGATGTTATCCTCGCAGCCACGATTCATTCACTATTTTTATGGATGAGATCATGGACAACATGAGTTTGTAACTGCCCAGGAGGAAGGGAATAAATGTAATAGCAGCTGCAGAAAGCAGCAGTGGATCCACAGGCTGCCAAATCCTGGTGACGATCAAAATTTGCTTTTCTGCAGCATTTGCTGTGGTGCTGGCTATGGCATTTTCCTTCCTGCCATAAAGACCCACTTGGACACTCCTTGCATCGTATTTTTGGACCACCTTTTCCTCCCACAAATGTTAATTCCCATATATTTTATGCATTTTTAATATTAACATTGTGAGAGTAGTAAAAAAGAATAAAACAATTTAAGAACCTTACAATCTATAGTGGTGATACAGGGACACAGCAAGAAGGCAAAGGCAGTAGTTCCTATTTATTTATTCTTTTTTTTTTCTTTTTCTTGTAGGGGAACATGAAGCAGAGATAAGTAAGTGCCATTTTCCATACTCTATTATTATTTGAGGGGTTTTCTTGCTATATGCAAGTGCTGAACGGGCAGTCACTGTTTAAAATCCTATACACAGAATAGAGAAATTCCCATAAAAAGCGTAGAGAAAAACATAGATCTGGGGCTTGAATGGAAGCAACCCAAGCTGTTTCACTTCCTTACTAATGAGTGTAAGAGAAGGGAAAGGAAAAAATAAATAAAAATGAAGATTTTCCCACGAATGTGTCATGAAATGGAAGGGGCTGCATGTGGAACCCTGAAATCAGCTGCCGTCAGAATTGGCTTTGGGCTCAGCCCAACAATGCTTGTGTCCCTGTCCTTTATTTATGTCTAATGGGTGTTAAAAAAGCTCAATTTTGAACTAATATATCTTTTTTTATTATTTTCCTTTAAGGGCGTCTTACCGAGCTGCTTGGTAAGTGCATTTCCTAACACCAATAAACGCAGCACGCAGGCAATGCAGATGCTGCCTTGGGTTATTTATTCACCCCGATGGCTTTTCCATCTTTTACCAAAAATACTGCTGCCCCAGAAGTAGCTTGCAATTTGGCAAATATTTTTTTTTGGGGGGGGGGGAAATCTAGAAAATGAAACATTGGTGAAGTCAAGGCATTGAGAGAGGTGCTGCAGTGAAAGACAGCAGGAAAAATAATAATTAGGAATTATTTCTGTTCCATCTGTTTGCAGAGGATCGTGATTTGGAAGCCCGTAAGTCCATTTTCTCGTCTCGGACACACAAATCCTTCATGGGAAAAGCAAAATCCTGGAGTTTCCCCCAACAAGCGTCCTTGATGTGAAAACAAGGAGAAATATCCACGGTTGTACATGCGAAACCGATGCTTTTTTTGCAAAGCTGGTTGACTTCTGCTGAGTTCATACGCAGTAAAAATGCAAAATGGGAGAAAAATGGAATTTATTCATTTAGAATTCCCTTTTTTTTCTGTTTTATTTTTAGGAAACCAGGATGCCCTCATTAGTAAGTGTCATTCTTATTTTCTGAGAAGTGCAATCCCTAGGGATCACAGGCGCAATGATGTTGCTGCTACTGTTTTGACTTAGTGTTTTAGTTGAAATAGTGAAAAAAACTGAATTAAGAGCCATGAGTAAAACTGCCCATATTAGAGGATTTGGTAACCTCCAGTTCCCCCACCACACCCCTCTCCCATCCTTGTGAAGGAAATGCACTGACTAGAAAAAAACTTTATTTTCTCCTTTTTAAGGAAAGTTGACCGAAGAGCTCGGTAAGTTCATTTTCCTTCTTCCACAAAACTGATTGGATTTTGTGGAAGATTGGAAAATCCGTGTTTCACGTTTTCTTTTTCTCTTTTCTTTAGAGGAATTAAAAGGTCTGGAAGCTGGTAAGTGATATTTACCTTCCCTTCTACAAAATAAAGTTTGTAATTATAGAGTGTGTGTATACATATGAATAAAATATTGTCTATTAGATTCCAGACTAAAATCTAATGTAATTAGGAGCTGAAACATAACCTGTAAGAGTCATTTTATTTTAAATGCCTTGTCATGGTAGGACACAAAGGGCTGGGATATGACAGTGTGTGCATAGGGCTGGATGTGCACACTAATTCTCATTTTTTTTGCAGATGAATCCTCTGAAGAACTTGGTAAACCTTTTTCTCTTTATATACTTGACAAAAATACATGTAAAAATAAATCTTGTTACTTGTACGTAAGGTTAATACAGCTGAGTTCCTTTTTTAAAAAAGAAATAACTGGCATGTGTTTAATATAATTTTCTAACTCATTTGAAGTCATAATAATAAATTCAAATAATATATGGAAAAGGGATGCAGCTAAAAAGATGGGGATAATATGAATTCTCATCTTTCTTTCTCTTTTTTTATTCCTAGAGGAGAGTGATCTAGAGAGGGGTAAGCATCATTTTCCTTCCTGATGATGCAGGAAGTCCTTTTGGCCCTATTAAGCTTGTTGGTGAGATGGAAATTAATCCGGAGCAAGAGTTGGACAGTTGGTCTGGCATAGAATTATTATTATTTTTAAGTGCTAAGTCCTCTCTCCTGTATTTTCTTTTGAGGAGGCATTTTCGTCCTGTGGTTTGGCTCCAAGATCTTTGTTTAGCAGGAAGGAGGGCTCAGATATATAAATAATATATATTTACATGTGTGTATGTACATACATATATAAAGATATGAGTATTTCAGAGTAATACAGAAAATGCGGTCTCACAAAAACAGAGCCTGACCAGGGAGACCGGATATTTTTAATGCAAATCTTCTCTTTTTCTCTTTTAAGATGAACTCACCGAAGAACTCGGTAAGTCTTTCCCTTCCTTTGCCAACAGCAAATACCAAACACTTATTTTTCTGTTCGAGCTTCACCAGAAGGGAATCCCAATAAATGCATGAAGCATTCCCGTGATTTTAAGATTTTAATTTTAAAATAAGAGGGTTTGATATTTTGTGTTTGAAAGATTTGAGATGGGAAGCTTTGTACACAGCTCCACGATGTAACGTGGTAACGGCAAAAAAGGGCAGGATATTTGGGTCTCTAATGAAAGAGGGGAAAAAAAAAAAAGATAATATGTGTGAAATAAACCTATCTTAATAGAAACCTGTGGTTTTTCTTTCCCTCAAGATGAAGTCACTGAAGAATTTGGTAGGTGATTCATTTTTACTTTTTTTAACCTTTAACAAAAACTAATATTGAGAAATTTCTGAAGCTTTTCTGAGCTTTTTCTTTGTTGCTTTAATGTAACAAGAAAAGTGGCTGAAATGGAGGGAGATAGGAGTCAACAGAAAATGAAATTTCAAGTAATAAATAATAAGAAAAAGGTGTTTGGGGAAAAAAAAAAAAAAAGGCAATCTCTGTTCTGACACCAACTTTTTTTTTTTTCCCCAATTTCTTTTTTTTAGGAGAACGTGATAAAAAAATAGGTGGGTAATGTCCTCATTTCCTGGGTCCTTTGGGGCACTTTTGGGTGCTCTGGATGGGGTCACAGTGGGATAACACGGCTTCTTCCACCCCTAAATAAACCAATTCCTGCAGCATTCCCCTACCCTTGTTTGAGTATGGGGAAAGTTCATGAGATTTCTATTGAGATCTTGTGTTCTTCCAGTCCTCCTGAAGTACACTTTGGGGTTATTTCATTTTTTCTGTGTCAAATTAAAGGAGATTTTTCTTATATCAGACCCCAATTATATCGTTTCTTTCTTTCCTTTAAGAGGAACTCACTGAAGAGCTTGGTAAGTCATTTCCATTTACCTTCTCCCTTTATTTTCTTTCCCGTTCTCTCTCTATTTTTATTTTTTTCTCTTTTTTTAAAAAATGTTCTTCTCTCTGTTAGTCTCTTACATTGTTCTGAGGTTTACGTTTTCTCTCTTACCTCAGTTTAGAAAAATAAAAACTGCATTGCAGTGCAGCACTGCAGGAGAAATTTTCCAGGAGCAATTTGCAAAACCACAAAACAAAGGGTGGGTGCTTCTAACATTTATTTTTTCTTTCTTTTTTTTTCTTTTCATTTTTTTTCAGCCAAGCAGACTGCCCAGATCGGTAAGAGTTTGTTCTCTCTAATATGAAATGAAAGCACGTGGAGGTGCAGATTTTGCTCTGAATCTTGCACTTTTCCTTTAGTATGACCATTCATATCCTAAGTTGCTACTTGCTTGCATCTCTTCATTCTCCCTGCATAACCCGAATGCCAATCTGTATGATTTTTTTTGAAAATAAAGACTTATTAGGGGTTGATTTGAGGATCGTTTATTATTGAAGGCTTTATTTAATTCCATGGTATTAAAATCCACTGAGATCAGTTAAAATTTAACATCCCTGAATGTGTTATTGAAGAGAAATGTAGAATCGTCCACAATTTATTTAGTTCATGAATTAAATTATGAATATAATTCATAATTTAAGCCTGTTTTCCTTTTGCTCCTTCCAGGTGAACTCACCACAGAGCTGGGTAAGACCTTTTGGCAAAATCAAATAGTGTTTTTTTTTTTCTGAAAATATCTTGTTTATATTTGACCAAGTTGTGACCTTTGCTTTAAGAAAGTAAATTAGGGGATGGGTTAATCTATATAAAATCTGAGGCAACATGTGAATTACAATTTATAATTCTCTGTACAGAATAGAAAAATATTGGATTTATCATTAGATGATAAAGGCACATGAAGTAGGAAGGAATATTTAGAAATATTTCTCTTTTTTTCCCCTTTATTTTCTATTTTTCCCTTTTTTAGGGGAACGTGATGCCAAAATCGGTATGTAGCCATCTCCTTCCTCTGCAAAATGCAACCCCGAGGTGCATTTTCAGGCTCTTCGTAAGGCTGATGATGTCATTTAGGATTACGTGGGTTAGAATTTGGTGGGTTTAGGATTTGGTTTATGATAAAATTATGGGGAGGATTCGGGTGCACAGGCATCTGGCCCCATCTCAGAGGTGTTCTTCCCGTGGGTAGCCAGTCTTCTGTCCTTGTCTTGGATAGTCAAGAATATCTAAAATCCAGCATATTACATTAAAAATTGCACATCCATTAATATATATCCACAGAATACAAGAGAATACTTTTATTTTAGAGCCCATTTTCAGGTTAACCATGGCAAAAAAATCCAGTTTTTTAGGTGTGAATCCCATGATGTAGTGATTCAATGCATGGAATCATGACTTTTACTGAAATTAGAAGACAAATCTAATAGTTTTTTTGTTTCTCTTTTCAGATGAACTGTCGGCAGAAATGGGTGAGTATTTTTCCCTGCCTTCCAACAAAACAAACACGTGCTGTTTATGGTCTGTGTTTTTTTGTTGTTGTTGTTTTTTCAGTTACAGATTCTGTGTGAGTGGGAAAAATAGATTAGAACAAATCTGACTTTTTTTTTCTTGTTTTCCTTTCTTTAGAAAAACGCGATAGGAAAATTGGTAAGTATCAAACTTCTTCCCCAAAAGTGAATTTTGTATGTTTGTAAGACCCGTACGATTACCCTGATGGAAATTCTGGGTTTTTTTTCCTCTCTTTTCAGACGAACTCACTGCAGAACTTGGTAAGTCACTTTGTTTCACTGCACGAAGAGAAATACACAAGTCTGTGTTGGTTTCCTGTATTTTTTTCTTTCTTATGGTTTTTCCTGAGCTACTTTGGGGAGTTTTCTGGAAACTTGAGCTATTATTGGGAATAAAGCAGAAAGGTGTGTGCATGGAGTTATATTAATCAAGCAAAAATAATAATCACTAGCCAGAGAAATTTATCTTGGCTTTGAGAACGAAGTAAGTCTTAAAGTCGCAAAACAGCGAGGAAGAGAAATGTGCAATAACCATTTCTATCATTTCTCTTTTCAGAGGAATACAAAGCAAAAATGAGTGAGTGTCCCCTTCCTCATCTTCTGGAGATGTAAAGCATGTGAGATTTGGGGGGTTTTGGGAATAGGTGGACTGTGAGATTTAAACAAATATGAGATGAGAAGATGGAATTTATTAGCCTGAATTCACAAACTGATTTGAATTTGGAGAAGCACCAGCAGGTTGTTTTTCTTCATAGAGATGAAATTTCAGAATAAATAGTCTCCCTGGTAACTAATATGCTATGGGATGAATTGTAGACCCCCAGAGAAGAAAATCAAAATTTTTCATGCCTCCATCCAGTGCGATGTCCATCAGGCATCTCTCTGCTCACAACCTAAAAAGCTGTTATTATTTTTTTTTTTTTTTAATTTAACCTGCTTGTAATTTAAAAGCTGGACTTCAACATCACAGTTATAACCCGCAGAGGGTCAAAAAAGTAGGTCACAAATTTCCAGAGCACCCACACGCTACCTGCCTCTGCAAACTATGTGAGCAGTGTGTTCACTAGTAGCAGGAACTCCTGCTATGACCTATTATTTTAGCTTTTTTTCATTGCGTGACTTCTGCCTGTGGTTTAGTTTAAACCACCTTTGTTCCTTTTTTTTTTTTTTTCATTAAAATATAAATAATAAGTCGTATTACAGACACAAGTCTCATTGAGGCACCAGTTTAATCTTATACCAGGGGAGGAAATGCTGGTTTGGGGGAGGAATGACATAAAAAATAGCATGAACCGGAGGCATTTTGTGAGTAGAAAAACCCTCATTAAAGCAAATTCATTTTATTTAATTTTTATTTTTAGGAAAATGCATGGAAGAACACAGTAAGTGCATTTTTTCTCCCTTACACAAATACTGCTTTTGCTTTCGGTTTTAAGTTTGCGTACCAGTTAATAATTTATCTTTTATTATACATTTCTAGGGAAAGAGGAAGAAAAATTGGGTGAGTAGTTTGGCACGCTCATTGAACGGTGACCCCTACCCAGGTGCTAACATAACCTGCTTGTCCTCCTCTAAATGCCTGCACTGGAGAAATGTCCAGAGGAGTTAAACATGGTCAAAAAAGGGGAGGTAGGTACCCCTGGACAGAAAATATTTGACCTACATGGAGATGTTGGAGACCTGATACCCTGTAAATGCCTGGAAAGTTGAACATCTCAAGATATCAAGCCTCCAAAAAGATTAGATTTTGAAGAAGACATTGTCTGCCCAGGAAAGGGCAGGTTAAATAGCTTAAATTCTCTTTCTTGCCCTCTTCTTCCTCATCCACAGCAAACGTGACGCTGGACCCCGAGACAGCCCACCCTCGCCTCATCCTGTCCAAGGACCAGAAGAGCGTGCGGTGGGAATACATGCTGCAGGAGTCTCCCGACAGCCCCGAGCGCTTCGACGCCGATCCCTGCGTGCTGGGTTGCGAAGCCTTCACCTCTGGGCGCCACTACTGGGTGGTGGATCTGGCCGAAGGGCAGTACTGCGCCGTCGGGGTCAGCAGAGAGTCTCTGCCCAGGAAGGGACCCGTCAGCTTTAATCCTGAAGAAGGGATCTGGGCCGTGCAGCAATGGGGCTTCAAGAACCGAGCCCTCACCTCCCCTCCGACCCTCCTGAACCTGCCACGGGTCCCCAAAAAGATTCGCATCTCTCTAGACTACGAGTGGGGTGAGGTGGCTTTTTTTGATGTTGAGAACAAAGTCCCCATCTTCACTTTTCCTCCAGCCTCCTTCGCCGGGGAGCGGATCCGGCCTTGGTTCTGGGTGGAGCTGGGCTCCCTCTCTCTGGTCCGATGACCCTCGCGTTCCTGGTTCATCTTGCCATAAAGCTCCCAGTGAGGTACTGGGACTCCTAAAAGTCGTGGGGAGGTCAAACCAGTGCTTGAGATCATTGTGGGGCCAGCTGCGATGGGAGACAGACAATTAGGGACATCACCAAGGCCACTGGGTCTTGGGGGAAGCAAGGTCTTCACCTTTCACTGCACTTTAATAGCACCAATGAACTCCTCTTTAATGTCTGCTTCTACCTATCCACCTGAAAAAAAAAAATAAAAATTAAATCTTGTCTTTTGCCCCACCACGGTATCGGCAACTGGTAGGTACCAGCCCACAATAAACCACTTGAGCCTCTCTGGAGAATTTGATTTCTTTTTGCAGCTGGTTCAGCATGGGGATCTCCAGCTCTTCTCGGCTGATGCCTGCAGCCCGTATGGCTTCTCCCTGCAGCATCTGTCCCACTTATCCTACTGAAAAATGGGAAACTTGCCATGGATCCTATCACGGGAACAGGCAAGGCGAGGGAACACTGCCTTCTCCCACCTATGGGTAATGGGCAGAGCATCCCAGGCTCTCAGTCCTATGCTTTTCATTTCTCTCTCTGCAGCTTTTTGGGCCAGAAACCCTCATTATTGCCCTTGCAACCCATATTTGTGGTGGCAGTGGCATAGGGTAGATAGGAGAGGGCACAAGCAAGGGGAAGAGGGAGGGGAAGGACAGAACTTGTGTGGCTGAGGACCTTAAGTTAGTAATACATATAAACTAAGAGAGCACATGGTGTAGCAGCTGAAAATACCATTCCTCTCTGCTTTGAAGCAGAAATAAACATTAAAAAAAAGGTGATTTTTTAAAGGAGTTAACTGTCAACGTGGCAAATGCCACCAAGGAGCAGCCGCATTTGGAGCAGCAGCAGCAACCTAGGCGTGAGGTTGTGAGGTGGTTTTTGGTATAATCCAAAATCGCAATTTCCTGTGCTACTCGTAACCCATGAACGAGGCTGGAAAGTGAATTTAAAAGCTGCCCAGCTGCTTGTTAGGTGAGTGATGGTGGGTGCTGAGCCCCCAGGAGGTGGTCGGGCTTGGATGGTCGCTGTGCCGCCAACACCCCCATCCCTCTCAAAAAGACATTTATTCCCATCACCAAAAATGACGAAGCGTTTCATCCGAAGCTTTATCAGGCCAAATTCCCCCCTTGGAGACGCCGATCTGACGGAGGGGTCACATATGAGCCTTTCCCTGGCAGGGAGACACCAGGCAGCGCGTTCCTCTCCGTGTTTCCTTAAATAGGGCTGGTATTTCCCTCTGTCCCACATACGATCCGCCTGTAAGCTCACACAGCCTGCGCTAACCCACCAGAGAAGATCCCCGTGGGTTAAAATCACCCCACGCTTAAAAAAATAAAAATAAAAAAAAAATCCACAAGGATCTCGTTCTGCTGCCTAACAGGTAAGGGTCTTTTTGGGGACGTTCGTGGCGAAGCTGTCACCCACCCTGGCGTTGCTGAGGTGTTTTTCCAGGGATGGGTAAAAATTGGGTTTGCTCCCTGTGTGGTCCATCTGGGTGGATTAAGCTGGTGGCAAGGGGGGGTCATGTTGCTGCAGGAGGCTTCAGGTTGGTTATTTTTTTAGGGATATTTAGCAATTTGAGGTAGTTTTCGCCTCAAAAATGGGGTTTGGGAGGAATTGGTGTCTTGCTGGCTGTCCCACTGCCTTTCTGCCTTTCAAGCAGCTTGGCTTCTGCTCCCATGGGAAGATTGCACCAAGGTCTCTCCTAGCAGACTCCGAAGGAGGGGGAGGCACAAACAGCAGGTTAGAACCTGAGCTTTTTGGGGTGAAATGTCTGTTTACACTGGGTGGGAGGCTTGGCTCCTTCTCTAGTCCCCCCCTCAGGGACTGGAGACACCAACGTGAGACATCAGCACCCGTGATGGAGACTTTAAAGAGATGAAGCTTGTGTCGGGTGCCTGAAAGACTGAGGTTAACATCCACATCAGTAGCAAATGGAAAAAATAATAATAAAAAAAGGGGGGGTTGCTAGCGGGTGATCCATCTCTTCCAAAAATCAACTTCTAGATGAGGTTTGAGCCTCCCTCCGCTGCTCCTCCTCCCTCCACCCTTTGATATTTTCACCCCAGCGTAGGTGGCGAGGGGGAAGAGGAAGGGGAGAGGCTGGAGATGCTGCCATGGCTTCTGCTGCTCCTCGAGCGAGGGAAAGGGGAGAGGAAGGCACCCACCACACTGCCACAAAGCATCGGCCGGATCCTGAGCACCTGAGCTGCGGAGGTGGTACAGCCAAATCCCAGCCGGAGCGAGGCAGGCTCGGAGACGCCGAGGCCGTCAGCCACCGAAACCATCTCAGGAAAGGGAATTTCCAGCCCAAACTCCACCTGGAGCATTTAGCGGAGAAGCTGAAGCTCTTGGGCCTGGGAGGAGGCGGAGAGGAGGAGCAGCTCTGCTCGTGGCCTAAGAGGACGTTCGCCTTCAGGGGCGATGCGAAAGCATCCGGCCGCGGTGCACCGAGGGCTCGTGGAGGAGCCCACGGAGAGGAGCCAGCCCAGGAGGACAGGGTCAGGCCCGTGGTATTATTATTTGGGATTTTCCTTTACCTGAAAGTGGTGGTTTTTTGGACCACCTTAGAGGATGATGGAGTTGCTTGGAGCTTCTCGGGATCGCAGGCTTCAGGCCTGCTTCCTTTTACAGTTCTCTCCCCATTTTTGCACCGTGAAAACAAATACCTGGAAATAATTGGGAGAGAGATAGGAAAAACAAATAAACAAACAAAACCCACTGGATTTAACTAAAAAAAAAATATTAAAATATTAATTTTCAGGCTAAGACCTTCACCCCAAAACAGTTAAGGGGTATTTTCTAACGTATTTCATGTAAAAATGAAACCGTACTCCTAGAATATCATCAAGAGTTTCTCCTTTGTCCCCCCATGTCATTCCTTCACCTTCATGTCCACGCTGCAGTTTTTTCCCAGCAAAAGCCAAGCATCGCATCCCTTCCTTCCCCACTCCCCCCAAAATATCCCCCCCAAAACTGTTTTTCCTCCCCCAGGAGCAAATCCAGAGAGACCTGGAGAGCCTCAAGAAACAAAGGGAAGAGCTTTTGGAATTGAAAGCGAGTGGGGAGAGGCAATGCCAGGGGTATTTGGTAAGAAGCTGTTGCCGTCACCCAGGAAAAAAATGAGGTGCTGGACCAGCACGGTCCATGCTGTTGTCTTTCTCCATGTCCTACAGACACAGACAGAGGCCGAGAGGCGGAAAATTGTGTCCGAATTTCGGCAGCTGCGCCGGTTCCTGAAGGACCAGGAGCTCGTCCTCCTGGCCCAGCTGGGAGAGCTGGACAGGGAGGTGATGAGGAGGCAGGAGGAAGAGGAGGCCAAGGTGTCGGGGGAGATTTCGCTCCTCGACGTCCTCGTCTGGGAGATGGAGAAGAAACTCGAGCAAGCCGCAAGCGGATTCCTGCAGGTTGGATGCTCCACGGGGCAAGAAGGGAGAGGGTCCAGCATCGAGCCTGGCGTTGCCTTTGCTTGGAGCCTTCCCTCAAATCTGGGGAAGGGAAACTGAGGCTTTTTTTTTTTTCCTCTCTCTTTCTGTTCCAGGGTGCCAGAAGCACGGTGGGCAGGTACGTGCTCCTTCTCAGTGTGAGGGGTCATCCCAGCCACCATCCCTGTGGTTTCTGGAAGAGAACTGAAAGTTTTGGTGGTTCAGGCAGGGTCGAAAAGAGACCTGGAAGGACAAAAAGGTGCCCCTGAGCCCCAGGTTGGGCATGGCACGAGAGAAAGGGGAGAGGGCAACAGGGAGCCAAGTGTTCTCCTTCTCTACTGAGCTGCTTGCAGGCTCCAAGCCTGGGACTGAAGGATATTTTGGGGACATCCAGCTCACCCCTCATCCCCCACATCACCCGGGGTGCAGCTGGATGCTGATGGTCTCAGCATCGCAGCCTATGCCATCTCCATACGTCCCAGGACTAAAGGGAAGGGTTTGCATCCAGGTGGGAGATGGGCAGCGGCCGGAGGATGATGGAGACCTTCTCGGACCTGGAGTGGAGGCTCCGTGTCATTTCTCAACAAAACGACATCCTCAGAGAGGCGCTGGGGAGATTTCAAGGTATGGTGGAGATTATTTTTCTGCTTGGGGTGAGGCAGATCTGTCTGCTCCTTCCCTACCATAACATCCCCAAAAAAAACAGAGTGGGTACAAGCAAGCAGCTGGAGATCATGACATCCAATGTTGTTCTTCATCCCCTAGACGTTTTACCCTCTGAATTGGAGAAAGAGCTAGAACCATCTCTAGGAGGAGAGGGAAAAGGTGAGTCCTTGCAGACGAGGTCCTGCTTGGGGGATGCTGTTGCTCCAGCAGTTGTTTTTAGCTGAAATACTGCTTAAAGCACCTGGGAAACGATGGGTTGAGCTCCGTTTGGGCTCCCTGAAAACCCAAAAGAGCTTTCGCCCCATGCTTAGCACGAGAAAAACCATCAGGAGGATATTGAGACGTCTCTTCTCACGCACCCAGGAGAGGCAGATTGGTGGTGCTGGGGCTTGTTCCAGCCCCACCAGGGCTTTGGTGGGGTGATGCCTTCTTCCGCCACCCATTTTCTCCATCCCAAGCAGCGTTCGTGACTCTGGACCCCGACACCGCCCACGCGAGGCTTGTCCTGTCCCGGGACCGACGGGGGGTGAGGTGGACGGATGCAGGGCAGGATTTGCCCCCCGACCCCAGGCGATTCGACGTCTCCTGCTGCGTGCTGGGCCACCGGGGTTTCGCCGCAGGGAGGCACGGCTGGGAGGTGGAGGTGATGGCTGGTGGCACCTGGGCCCTCGGCGTGGCCCGAAATTCCCTCCCCAGGAAGGGCTGCTTGGAATTTCGGCCCGAGGAGGGGATCTGGGCCCTGGGGCGCTGCGGGAATCGGTACCGAGCTTTCGCCTCCCCCCCAGCCACCCTCCCCACGAGTGGGAATCCCAGGAGGATCCGGGTGGTTCTGGATTACGAGGGGGAGCAAGTGGCTTTCTACCTTGCCGCTCAACTCCCCCCTGTCTTTACTTTCCAAAAAGCCCGCTTTGGGGGGGAGAGCATCTTCCCTTTCTTCTGGGTGGGGAGAGGCTCCCACCTCCGCCTCTGCCCCTGAGTGCTGAGGGAAGGGAAAGGGGCTCCTCGATTTTGGGATGCTCGAGCATCCCCCCCGATGCAGGCAAGGGGAGCGGAGCACCCTGTGTTCTCCCAGGCTTTGTTTTGTGCTCGTGTCATTTTTACGAAGATTTTTTTCTAGATATAATCCTATATATATTTAAAAAAAAAAAAAAAGGGCAAACCATCAAACCATTGAATTTTCTTTCTGTATTTAATGTTATCCAGGGCTGCGGGAAGGACCAAACTTCATGACCACAACCCTGGGGGCTGTGGGATCAAATCTCCTGTGTCCCTCCGCAAGCCTGTGGAGGACAGCGATGTTGTCCCCATCCACCACGACCCTGGCTGCAGCTGGGTTTTCCCCTGTGCCCTACCACAAGCCAGCACAAGGAGCTGGGGTAGAAATGCATTTTTCCTCACTCAATCCTTGCTTGAGTGCCAAGGAAGAGGAAGGGGGGGCAGGTGTTTGCCCCCCAAGGCCTGGGGACCCAAGGCTGGACGTGGGGTGGCTACAGGGCGACAGCATCCTTCTCGCAGACCCATCTGGACTCGGCGTTGCAGCCCTCGGAGCGGATTTGGGAACCTTTCATCAGGGCGCAGCTGCCGCTGGTGGCCGAGCCCAAGATGCGGAACCTGCAGGAGGAAGGAGAAGGTCCCAGTCCTGGGGCTGGTGGGGACAGATAAAAAAAAACCCTGCTTCTCCTCGAAGTTTTCCCCCAGAAGCAGGGATCAGACCGAGTTCCCCCGTTTTTAGGGATGCAGCGATTCGGGGACAAAGCCAGGGGACGGGGAACTCACTGCCTGGTGTCCAGCACGGAGCCGTCCAGCCACGTCCAGGTGCCTTTGGCCCCTGTCACCGCCAGCCCGATCCAGACGTAGCCCCTTCCCTGCGTGACATCCTGGAGCACGTGCTATATAGGACGGGGTGTTGGAGGGCTCTGATCCCCTTTTGGGGAGCAGATGCCCTTTGTGGGGCTGCTTTGGGTCTCCCCATCCCTAGTGCAAGGGGCAGGTGCCCTTTCTGTGACTGTTTTAGGGTGCTCTGTGCCTTTTGGGGTGCAGCCGCCCTCCTTTTGGGTACTGGGCTACTGGGTTCAGGGGTGGGAGCTGGGATGGTGGGGACGTGGGTGCTGCTCGCTCCCCATCTCCCCTCCCCAAAAAGGATGATTATTAGCCCGATGGCGATGCTGGGTGCGGGCTGGGGGTCTCCAGCTGCCCCCCCCACCCCAATCCAGGGCCCTGCTTTACCATCTGCTCCTGGTTCCGGATGACGAAGAGGGCAGAACCCTTTTGGGCGCAGTCATCCCGGCTCCTCTGCCAGTCCCGGCTCTCGTGGGACACCCAGTAACACCAGTTCCCGTGCTGCAACCAGTCCCGGGGACACAGCCGGCACTCTCTATCATCTGAAGGGACAGGAGGCCCTAAGGATGCAGCCAGCCCCCATGGGCTGGATTCTGACCAAGGCACGGGGCTGTTTGATCCAAGAACATCCCAGCTTTGGGCACAACCCTTTTCCTTCCAGCATTTTGCTGCAGCGAAGACTCCCACGACCTGGAGCATCTTCTGCATCACGGGGCCATGCTCTTGAGTGGTTTTGCACCCCGAAATGGGCCCGGATGGCCAGGGTTACCCCAGGATCATGGGCTTACCCGTCTCGGGGGCGTTGCACAGGGCTGCTTTCAGCTGCAGCTGAAACCTCTCCAGGCAGCCTCTGCATCCAGTCCCCCAGTTTTCAGCATCGGTGGCTGATGAATTCAGAGTCACATAGCATCCTCCCGAGCCATGCCAGTGCCAGACTGCCAAAAAACAAGCAAACAAACAAACAAAAAAACCTGCTAAATCACTGCTGGTGTCTTCCAGGGCCACCCTGTCCCCGCAGGTGCCACCGTGCCGGTGCAATCCAAGGGAGGCTCAGCGATGCCCTACTCACCCCTTAGCCCCAAGATGATCACTGCTACGGCCAAACCGGTGCTCAAAGCCCATCCGGCACTGGTGATCAGGTACTGGCGTCGAGGGGATCCTGTGGGACGAGATAAGCCTGGATCGTGCCCACCCTCGCAGCCCCGTCGTGGCACGGGGCAGAGGGGACGGGGGGCACGGGGTCTCCATCCGGCCTCACGACGGCACCGCAGCCACACAGGAAGCTGCAGCTTGAAAAAAAAAACAAACCAAAACAAAACAAAAAGAAAAAAAAAAAAACACCTTCCTCGCCTCTGCTGCATGAGAAAGCAAATAGGGTCCCGGGTCTGTATTAATTGTGTAGGGCACGGGGGGATTTTCAAGCCTGCAAAGGATGGTGCGGCTCTGTCGGTGCCGATGCTGGCCGGAGTGATGCGATACAAAGCTGGGAGGAGATGGAAGGACTGGGAGATGTCCTGGGGTGCAGCGTGGCTGTGTTCTCCCTCATCTCACCCTCTGCCCACCCTGCGCCCCCCGAAACTGCACTCGAAGAGGTCGGGGGAGCCCTGGGAGTGTTGGGAGCTTCTGGGGCGAGCATCCTCCTGCTCGCATCACCCAGCCGAACGCGGTGCTCCTCGGGTCTCCCTGCCCTTCAACCCCACCGATTCTCCATCCCACACGTCCCTCTAAAACCAAGGGACCCTTCCCAACGAAGCCCCCTTCCCAGCCCATCTGTTGCCCCCTTGCCCGACCCGTATCCCCCCCAACCCCAGGCTGGAGAACTTGGATGGTCTTCAGCTACCAGCACCTGCTCTGTCCCTACCCCATAGCCCCTCTGCCACCCCACGGCCTCACCTGCCATCCCACCGCCTTCCTGCCTCCGTGGGGCACTCCGTTTCGCCCCAAACGTCAGCGTGGTGTAGCCCTCCTCATCCTCCATCACCCAGAGCCACGGCGACGAAGGCTGCAGCCACCAGGCCGGGCAGCCTCCAGCTCTCCGCCAGGGCATCGACGACGCCGCGACTGCAAAGGAAATGAGGCCTCGAGCGCTGCTGTGGTCTTCGGGGCAGCGCTCACCTCCCTCTGGCCCACACCCATGCTGGTGATGCTCTTCCTCCGAGCGCAGCACCCCGGGGAGGTGCAGAGGTCCAGGTCCCGGCGCAGAGCTTGGGTCTGTGCACGGGGATGCTCCGACGGCGACGCTCGGGGGCACGAAGCGAGACGCTTTTCCTTCTTCGCGTGCCTCGGTGGCACAAATTAAATAAATTGACTCGCTTCCAGCCCCAGTGGCACAAATAAGAGGGAGAACGGGAAACGGTACCTTGGCTCAAGCCTCAAGGAGCTCAGAACAAGGATGAGCGAGCACAATCCCAAATCTCCTCGCCTCGGAAAAGCAGCACGGACGTGGAGCGTGCTTGGAGGTGGAGAAGAGCACAGGGGCAGCGGGACACAGCTGCAGGGGGACGAATTGCCCCCTCACCTTGCTGGCTGCTGGATGAAACCCTCCCGAAACCACAGGACGAAGCGGTCCCTGGCCCCTTGCTGAAGATCCAAGCCGCATCCCGTGCCTGGAACAGCCGCTGCTTGCTCTACCGTGAAACCTCCCGAGGGCTCCGGATTTCCAGCAGCAGGATCCCGTGCACGAGACGACCACAGCACACACATCCACAGCGCAGAAAGGCTTTTTCCACATTTTCTTCCTCCTCCCCCACCCTCCACACCCCCCAAAAAATACATATTTTGCTGGTCCTCAGATTCTCCCTGTCCGCAGCCAGGGATGGGGAGCAGGAGGGAGAGGGATGCTGAGCACAAATCCTTCCAAAAGCTCTCTCTGCACAGCCGGAACTGTCCCCCCCTCGTCCCCCTTGCCTTTTTCCTGTGCCTCTGTGCAGCATCCCGGCCAGCAACCGGCTTCCCCGAGCTTCCAGCAGTGCTGCCCGGCCGGGGATGCGCTGGGAGCCGGGATCCTGCGGCCGGGACCGGGCTGATCTGATCCAAACCGGGCTGAGCATCCCGGTCCCAAACCCAGGGAGAGGAAGATTTGCAGCCCTGGGGGGCTGCAGGGTTTGGAGAAGGGGGAGATTGCATCGAAACGGAGAGGCTGGTGGGAAGTAAGCCCACGGGGAAGTGTCACCCACTCGCGATTTGGTCGTCGCCTTGTGCTGGAGGGAGTGCTGGCAACCGTGTGCCTGCCCCCGAAACAGGGCTTTCTGACCCCAAAAGAGACTGGATGGAAGAAGGGGGAGAGCTGGCGGCACCTGGTCCTCTGGGGATAAAGCTGGGCAGCACCAGGAGCAGCCAAAAAGGTGAGAAATTGGGGAGTGGGAGAGGAGCCACGGGGAGTTTCCCACATTTCACCCCAAAAGGGTGAGAATTGTCCTGGCTGGGGGCACATTCCGGTGTCTTTGGGCAACGGGGCTCGCTGTAATTCAGCTTCCACATTCATCTGTGTCCCCTGGGACTGGTTATCGACGTCCTGGTCATGGTGATCCCATCCCAGGGCAAAAACTAATGTGTTATCCACGTCACCCTGCAGGAGACAGGACCCGGAGGGAGGACGGAGGTCACCACGTGGAGCAGGAGGGTCCGGCTGAAGGCAAAGCGGGCGAAAGCACGGTGATAAAACCAGAAGGGGATAACGGTGGGAAAGGTCATGGGATGGAGCCAAGGAAAGCGGGGAATGAGTTCGCCCATCGCGACGGGAATGGGCAGATCAATGCAGAAGAAAGCCTCTACGAGTGTTCGCACTGCGAGAAATGCTTCCAGGAGAGGTCGGAGCTCATCTGCCATCAGCGGCTGCACCGAGGGGAAAAGGGTTTCAAATGCCAAGAGTGCGGCGAGGAATTCGGGAAGAGCTCGGACCTGAGCAGGCATCAGAAAAGCCACATGGCGGAGAAGCCCTACCAGTGCTCGACGTGTGAGAAGTTCTTCAAGGACAGGTCGACGCTCATCAGGCACGAGCGAGTGCACACCGGGGAGAAGCCCTACAAGTGCCACGAGTGCGGGAAGAGGTTCACCAGGAGCTCCGATATCGTCGTCCACCAGCGGATCCACACGGGGGAGAAGCCCTTCGAGTGCCCCGAGTGCGGCAAGAGGTTCAGCCAACGCTCCAACCTCTTCACCCACCGCATCGTGCACACCGGGGAGAAGCCGTTCGCGTGCCACGAGTGCGGGAAAAGCTTCGCCCGGAGGTCGGAGCTCACCATCCACCAGCGCACGCACACCGAGGAAAAGCCCTACCAGTGCTCCCAGTGCGAAAAGTCCTTCAGGGGGAGGTACGGGCTCTTCAGGCACGAGAGGCTGCACACTGGGGAGAAACCCTATGAGTGCTCGGAGTGCGGGAAGAGCTTCGGGCAGAGCGGGGACCTCATCACGCACCAGCGCTTCCACACCGGCGAGAAGCCCTACCAGTGCGGCGAGTGCGGGAAGTTCTTCTGCAACAAATCCAGCCTCGTCAAGCACCAGAAGTGGCACTCGGGGGAGAAGCCCTACAAGTGCCACGAGTGCGGGAAGAGCTTCGGGCAGAGCTCGGACCTCATCGCCCACCAGCGCACGCACACCGGCGAGAAGCCCTACCCGTGCGCCGAGTGTGGGAAGAGGTTCACCAGGAAATCCAGCCTCCTCGTGCACCAGCGAGGCCACAGGGGACGGAGGACGGGAGGCTGCCCGAGAAGCGGGAAGACCCCGGAGGAAAATCCCAGCATCGCTGCAGGAGACAGCTCGTCCCCGGGCACCGAGCGCGTGAAGCCCCTCGAGGAGGAATCCTTGAGCATCCTTGGGCAGCAGCGATGACGCAGAGGACAGAAACCTCCCAAGTGCCTGCAGCAGGAGAATCGGCTCGGCCAGAGCTCACATCCTGAGTTCACACTAAATAAGAAGGAACTGGATGAGTTTTAAAGCGTGGGATACTGTCCCATGTGAGATTCACCTATTTTTTTTCTGCGTCAGAGACTACTCGGGGGAAGAAAAGAGGGTGCAACGCTATGGGCCCATCATTGCTATGCCACAATAGGGGTTCATCGGTGATGGAAAAAGGCTAATTCTGCACATTATTGTGTGGTTTGCTTAACAACCCTTCACTTTGCTCCCCTGACAGCCTCATCTGAAGTCTGTTCCCTACCGAGAACCCTTCTATCATCCTACCCCATTTCCTTAATATCTTGCTGTTATGTCTTTTAAGGTCAGCTCACAATTCCTGAGAAATCTCCCCTGCTCCCATCCGAGCCACAGCTCAAAATAGAAATCCAGCTCAAAATAGCAATCCATAATCAACAGCAATCAATAATTAATAATCAAGAGCGCGGGCACACCCAGCCCTGAGCCGTTAAACCTCAATGTCCAAATGGGTTGGGGATTTTATTTTTTTTTATTAGCTATCTGCGCGTACGATAGAATCTATGGGAATTTTATATTGATAGGATACGAGACAGGAACAGGCCCGGGAGGATTTTCCCTCCACGGTTTTTAGGGTGGGGAAAAATCAAAAGGGCTCCACTGGGGGTGTCGGGGAGCATCCGCTCTGCCCGGTCGAAGGGAGAACTGAGGTCCCAGTGCCAAAAAATTAAAAATATTCAAAAAATTAAAAATATTTGTGGCCCGAAAGGAAAGAGGTAGAGATAATTTATATTGAAAAATGCAATAAATAATCTTTTTTCTAAAAAAAACCTTAATTTCTATTTTTTTTTTCTGGCGGGTGCTGTGTCATTACTACATGCGGGCGGACGGTCATCTGGGGGCGGGCGGATGGGGTGGACCACGCACCCACCCATGGGTCGCCGCGAGTGGACGGGGACCAAGAAACCCACCCATGGGTGACCGTGGGGAGGGTCGTGGCTCACACTGAGCACAAAGCCAGTCCCCCCCCGGCCCCCTCCCCACTCCGCACCAGTAGCAGCGGGGCTCGGGGGTGGGGGGGACACAACGGAAGGGGCGGGAGCAGCTTGGAGCCGCCCCGGGGAGGGACCGGAGCTCCCCGGCTCCCCCTCGCCCCCCCCCCGGCCCCGGGAGCAGAGCTGGGGACAGGGTCGGGGTCGTTCCCGGTGGCACGGAGCCTGTGGAGATCCCCAGCTCGCCCGGAGCCGGCAGAGAGCTGGGGGAAGTTGCCTGCTAACCATTCGCAGGTCGGGTTTTTTTTAATATATTTTTTATTTTTTAATTATTTTTATTTATATATTTATTTATCTGGTTGGGTTTTGTTTATTTTTTCTTTTTCTTTTTTATTTCTTAATTTTTTTTTTCTTTTTAAAATTTATTTTATTTCTTCCTCTTCTCCTCCTCCTCCTTCATTCCTATTCCTATTCCTATTCCTATTCCTATTCCTATTCCTATTCCATTTCTATTCCTATTCCTATTTCTATTCCTATTCCATTTCTATTCCTATTCCTATTCCTATTCCTATTCCTATTCCTATTCCTATTCCTATTCCTATTCTTATTCCATTCCTATTCCTATTCCTATTCCTATTCCTATTCCTATTCCTATTCCTATTCTTATTCCATTTCTATTCCTATTCCTATTTCTATTTTCCTATTCCTATTCCTATTCCTATTTTCCTATTTCTATTTCTATTCCTATTCCTCTTCCTATTCCTCTTCCTCTTCCTCTTCCTCTTCCTATTCCTATTCCTATTCCTATTCCTATTCTTATTCTATTACTACGATTACTTACTTTCTTACTTATTTTGCTCAGGGTTTCCTCCGTAGGCCTGTTTTACAGCTTGAAGAGCAGGCAGAAGGACCGGGGAGCATTGCTATCAGCCGAAAAAGCATCACATTGATGGTGAGACCCCCAGGATGGTCTCAGGATATGGGGGGGCTCCAAACACACAGGCACTGCCCCAAGCATGGGGTTGCCCAAGGGTGTCCCTCCTGCTCTGTGTTGACTGCTTCTCAGCACTAATCCCACCTCTGGGATAATTTAACTCCCCAAATCTTAATTTAATTCCCCCAATCTTTAATTTCCAGCTCCCCATTTAGCTACGGTGTTTTCCCATGCAAGGATTTATCACGCTTTTACTCTTCCTCCCCCCAGACCAGCAGCTTTTCCTGAAGCATGGCCAAAGCCCAGCCCTGTTTTGGACCCAAACGGAGCTGAGCGGATGGAGCAAGGTACGGGAACATGGGAAGACACTCAGCAAAGCGAGATGGAGACCCTGGAAAACCCTCGGCGAGGTGAGAGCTGTGCTCCCGCGTGGCTGTCCCAGCCTGCGAGCCCATCCTGGGGGTGTTTTCCTTAGAAATAACATCACTGCTTGCTTCTTCCCATAACCCAGCAGGATATGGGATGGAGAACGAGATGGAAAAGGGTCCCCGGTGGGAAGGACCCAAAATGAGCATCTCCTCATCAGGAAACTCAGGAGGAAATTGGTTTCGGCAGAGAACGGACGGCACAAAGGACTGCAGGCTGCAGGGCTGCGCGGGGAAGGACACGAGCATGGCTAAAGTCCTCGAGGAACCCAACCCCCCAGCCGAAAGCATGGCTCAAGAGAAGAAGTATTTCTGCAAGGAGTGCGGGAAGAGCTTCAGGCACAACTCCAACCTCATCGTGCACAGGAGGACGCACACCGGGGAGAAGCCCTACGCCTGCTGCGCCTGCGGGAAGCCCTTCAGCGACAGGTCGAACCTCGCCAAGCACCAGCGGCTGCACAGCGGGCAAAAGGTTTTTCGGTGCCGTGACTGCAGGAAAACCTTCGGGAATAACCCCGATTTCCTCGAGCACCAGAAGACGCACGCGGGGGAAAGGCCGTTTAAGTGCTCCGAGTGCGCGAAAAGGTTTTGGCACAGCACCAAGCTGGTGATGCACCAGAGAACTCACGCGGCGGATAAAATCTACAAGTGCCCGCAGTGTGAAAAGCGCTTCAAGGACAAATCCACGCTGCTCAGGCACGAGATGGTGCACACTGGCGAGAAGCCGTACGAGTGTCACGAGTGCGAGAAGCGATTCGCTCGGAAATCGGACCTGACCGTCCACCAGAGAATCCACACCGGGGAGAAACCCTTCGCTTGCGCCGAGTGTGGGAAGAGCTTCAACCACAAATCCAACCTCTTCACCCACCAGAGGAGGCACACGGGGGAGAAACCTTTCCGGTGCCAAGAGTGCGGGAAGAATTTTGGCCACCGGACGGATCTGCTGGTTCATCAGCGGACCCACACGGGCGAGAAGCCCTTCCGCTGCTCCGAGTGTGGGAAGTGTTTCAAGGGCAGGACCACGCTCATGCGGCACGAGAGGCAGCACACGGGCGAGAGGCCCTACACGTGCACCGAGTGCGGGAAGAGCTTCGGGCTGAGCGCGGACCTGGTGGTCCACCAGCGCTTCCACACGGGGGAAAAACCCTACAGGTGCGGCGAGTGCGGGAATTTTTTCTGCAACAGCTCGAGCCTCGTCAGGCATCAGCGGAAACACACGGGCGAGAAGCCCTACAAGTGCCATGAGTGCGAGAAGTGCTTCGCGCAGAGCACGGATCTCCTCGAGCATCGGACGACCCACACCGGGGAGAAGCCCTACCCCTGCCAGCAATGCGGGAAGTGTTTTGGCAGGAAATCCAACCTCATCGTGCACCAGCGAGTGCACGGACTCGGCAAACACCAGCGGGGTGGGAGAAGCTTCCAGGTGAATCTGGTCCGCCCCGACGGGCCAAGGGACGCCGCTGCTGCAGCACGCTCGGGGTGCACCTAAGCGCTTCGGTGGAACTGTTGGGCATCACTAGTGACACGGAGGAGAAAACCCCTGCAAATGCCTGGAGGAAAGAGGCAAAATGGTGGAAAATCTCAGTAGATCCTAGAAGCGACGGCGTGGAAGGAACAGCCATGGGAAGCGTGGGATCTCGGTTTTCCACAGCAGGGTCTGCAAGGATAGGGGGGGAATAACCTGTGTGTATGTTTTGGGGTGGCCAAAGTAAAATGTGAAACGGTTTCTTAAACGATGTGTATTATTGCAAGCACCTCGAATGGTCGTGGCATTCACTGCATGGCCCCTGCTCTTCTGGTGGTCTTTCCCCCGTCCCAGTGCAGCCCAGCTCTTAGCCAGGCTTCTGCTCATCACCCTTCCCATTTTTGTCCTTATCATGGTCCTTCTGCCTTCATCCTGGGCCTCCAGAAGCATCTGTAGGGTAGACACAGTCATCCCACAAGCATGGCCTGTGCAGGGCTCCAGCCCATAGCCCCACATGCAATCCAAGGCCATGGATGGCCGCAGTGACTGGCTGCCGATGGGCCCACCGCATCCTTTTGCACTGGGTGAGGCGTCCCATTGCTCTATGGGGCCATCCTGTCACCTTATCAGCTGATGGAGAGACGCCTACAGGGATGGCACAGAGCCTGGGCTTACCAAAAACCCTTTTAAAGCCCAGGGTAGACAAGACCCACACCACCATGACCACTGGTTTGCAGCCGGGGCGTTATTAGCACAACTCCAAACCAGCCACGCAAGCCAACCAGCCAACCAACCTTCAATATTAATGTTTTTTTTCAGATATTTGGCTACTAATGATACATTCACTGCCCCAGTGGATCATCTGGGGTCTAAGTGCATCAGAAATTACTAATTTAAAGTCAGAAAGTTATGGGATGGTCACGCCAAAGGTGAAGGTGGAAGCAACCATCCCAGTGATAACACAGCCATAGTGCCCCCACGGATCTTTGCTGTGGTGGCACCACGGGTTTTTTGGATGAAAAGAGGTGATGGGGAGAGGCAAGGCAACAGGGGGTAGGTCCTGGCACATATTGAGGAGAAAAGGGAAGATGAGGCCAAAGAGCCTCTTCGTGAAATATCTGAGCACCCCAAAGGCTCTTGACCATCTCTCTGACCAAATCCGAGCAGTTCCCAAGTTCAGGAGCAAGAATACACCCAGAAAGCAAGAAAAACCAAACCAACCAACCAACCAAACAAACAAAAAAAAACACAGGGGAAGCCTGATTTCCCCATAGACAGTTTTTAGGCAGTTTTCCTCCATAACACAGGGTTGCCAACATCCGTCCCCCCTCTCACATTTTTTTTTAATCCCTTCCTGCCCCGCAGGAGCAATTCCAGATTTAATATACAGCTATTTAAATAGCAGAAAAATACAAGGTAAACATTAAGAATAGGAACAGAGGGCTTTATTATTATTATTATTATTACTGAGGTTAAATACATAGAGTGGGGAGGGAATGATGTGCATGGGAAGACAGATTTCTATGGTATCTCGGGGTGCTGATGCCCAGGGCGGATGCCCCAGCCTGGGGAACGCCGCAGGATTTAAGAGCTTTGAAGCCAGGTGCTGGGATGGACAGACAGCCTGAACCCCAGCACAAGATGGTTTGACTGGGGGAGATGGGAGTGAGTGGATCAACGCACATCAAGCCCTTGAAGCAAACTCAATAATAAGAAATAATTAGAAAAAATAATAATAATTATATTATTTACTCTCATCAGCCTACTTTAGATCATTTATGTGTTTTGTGGTGTTTTTTAATTTTTCCTGAAGACTGCAAAGGTGGAAAGATTGGATAATACCGAGGCAAAGCACTATTTTTTCTTATCCGCGACGCGATGTCTTGCCCCGATCCACAGAACTCTGGGTGCTTACAGAGTTTTTTCTCCCCAGCGCTATCTCTGGTGTTCACCAGAGTTTGACCCCTCCTCAAACCACTTTGCGCACTCGGGGCACCGAGGCGAGCTCTGCTGCCGGGCGAGCTGCGAGTTCTGCTGGAAGCTTCTCCCGCACTGCCGGCATTTGCAGAGCCTGTCCCTGCCGTGCACTCGCTGGTGCACGAGGAGGTTGGACCTCCTGCTGAAGCTCTTCCCGCACACTGGGCACGGGTAGGGCTTCTCGCCCGTGTGCGTGCGCTGGTGGGCGATGAGGTCCGAGCTCTGCCCGAAGCTCTTCCCGCACTCGTGGCACTTGTAGGGCTTCTCCCCGGCGTGCAGCCTCTGGTGCCGAACGAGGCTCGACCGGTTGCTGAAGAACTTCCCGCACTCGCCGCACTGGTAGGGCTTCTCGCCGGTGTGGAAGCGCTGGTGGGCGATCAGGTCCCCGCTCTGCCCGAAGCTCTTCCCGCACTCGGTGCACTCGTAGGGTTTAATCCCTGTGTGCAGCCTCTCGTGCCTGAAAAGCGTTGATCTCCCCCGAAAGAACTTCTCGCACTCAGAGCAGTGGTAGGGCTTCTCCCCCGTGTGCGTGCGCTGGTGGACGATGAGCTCCGAGCTCTGCCCGAATCGCTTCCCGCATTCTTCACACTTGTAGGGCTTCTCCCCCGTGTGCATCCTCTGGTGCCGGAAAAGATTTGACCTGTGGCTGAAGCTCTTGCCGCACTCGGGGCACTCGAAGGGCTTCTCGCCGGTGTGCGTCCGCTGGTGGACGATGATATCGGAGCTCCTGGTGAACCTCTTCCCGCACTCGTGGCACTTGTAGGGCTTCTCCCCGGTATGCACCGTCTCGTGCCTGATGAGCGTCGACCTGTCCTTGAAGCACTTCTCGCACGTCGAGCACTGGTAGAGCTTCTCCTCCACGTGAACCCTCTGGTGGAGGTTGAGGTCTGAGCTCTGGCCGAACTCCGCTCCGCACTCGTAGCACTTGTAGCGCCGCTCGCCCACGTGCCGCCGCCGGTGCTGCAGCAACTTGGGCTTGTCCCCGAAGCACTTCCCGCACTGGGGGCACTGGTAGAGCTGATCTCCTGTGTGGACCTTCTCGTGGACGAGAAGCCTCGATCGGTGGATGAAGCTTTTCCCACACTGCTGGCATTTAAAGGGTTTTTCTCCCACATGGATCCTCTTGTGTCTGACGAGCAGCGACCTGTCTGGGAAGCGCTTCTGGCACTTAGGGCACTCGTAAAGCTTCTCCCCGGCATGCGTCTTCTGGTGGACAATGAGGTTGGAGCTCTGCCTGAAGCACTTCCCGCATTCGTGGCACCTGTAGGGCTTCTCTCCCGTGTGGATTCGCTGGTGCACGATGAGGTTGGAGCTCTGCCCAAACCTCCTCCCGCACTCCTCACACACGTACTTCTTCTCCCTGGCAGCGGCCCCACGCCGGGCTTTGGAGACGTCGAGGATTTTCACGTCCCCTCCACGAGGGATGAGGTGAGCCAAGGCCTTCATGGCCTCGGGAGCTGCCTCTGGCTCCATGCCCTCGGCACCGCTCCCTGCCCGTTTGCCGGCCGTGATGCCGGTGGCGATGCTGGCGGTGATGCCGGGCTCTCCCCTTCCTTCCGTGCATCCTTGTGCCGGGCCCGGTTCAGTCCTTGCTCTCCTCGGGGCGCATCCTGGTGTTGGGAACAAATGAGAGAAACGTCTTAAATCTGGAAGGGAAACGAGGTCACGGAGCGGGGTGGGGGATGAAAGCAGCCCGAGAGCAAGAGATGAGCCGTAGCAAGTCTGAGTGGTATTCTGGGGGTGAACTTGGGGGTCTAGGGGAGGTTTCCAGCGGGGGCAGTGCCTCACCTCCAAGGGGGTCTCCAGGGGTTTTTTCTTCTTGCATCCCTGGGGGGGTTGGAAGCTCTCCAGGCTGCTCCATGCAAGCTGGTTTCGGGAAAGGGAAGCCCTGCTCTACGGGTTGAAAGTGGCAAAAATATATCAAAGTTAGAAATAAAATCAAAAATGCAATTGGAAATAAGATTAGAAATAAAATTAAAAAATACAATTGGAAATAAGGTTAGAAATTAGAAATCAAGTTAAAAGGAGAAAAAAATAAAAAAATAAATATACAGTAAAAGTGCAATAGAAAATAGAATACAATTATAAATAAAATGAAAAAAGAAAACTTAAAAAAAAAAAAAACAGAAATGAAGTTAGAGATAAAATGGAAAAATAAAAATAGAAATAGAAAAATGGAAAGAAAGAACAAAATTAGAAATAAAATTAGAAATAAAATAGAAAAGAAAAATAGGAATAGTAAATACAAATAGAAGAAAGATTAGAAATAAAATTAGAAATAAAGTTGAAAAGAAAAAAAAAAAAGAAAAAAAGAAAAAATAGAAAATAAACAATAAAATTAGTAATGAAAAATAAAAATGGAAAAAATAAACATAGGAAAAAATAAAAATAGAAAAGAAAAAGTAAAAATAGACAGGAAAAAATAAAAATAGGCAAGAAAAAATAGACAAGAAAAAATAAAATCAGGAATAACATTAAAAAGAAAGAAGGAAAGAAACACAAAACCCAAACGAAGCCCAAGAACAAAAGTAAAAATAACCGCTCAAACAGCCCCAAACAC
>CM021746.1:19886-38234 GCA_011075105.1 Heteronetta atricapilla | reverse complement strand
GTGTCCCTCAGGTCCTTGCAAGCCACCTCCATGCCTCAGCCCCCATCCTGCTGCAGTCCTGTTTCACTTCCCGGCACCCAAATTCTTCATGAGATGGGCATGTAGGAACCACGGGGCCACCCCAGCTTCCCCCAACTCTCAGCAATCAGTAACCAACCTGTGCTCCCAGAAAACCAGCTCCACTTTATTGCACCTCATTTCAAAGCAAGCATGACAAACAAGCTGACACTCTGAAGCCAAATTCATTGGGGTTTATTTCTAAACATCGCAGCATTAAAATCAAGAGCAGACACAGTGGGGAAACTGGGGAAGGAAACGTGTTTGGAAGACACTGCATCTGATAGCAGTGGTCTCCAAACCCCATCATCCATCTCCATCCATGTGGGGTCTAACCATCCCAAAAAACCCTCATACCTTATCGTACTGACATCCCACCATCCCCATACCCATCCTCCTTCCTCCCAGCAGGGAGCCATCTCCCAGAATTCCATTGTCCTCCATTCCAGTGGAGATCCAGCACCACAAACCCCATCCACCTTCGTCCCAGTGGGATCCCACCACCTCCAGAACCCCATTGTCCTCCATTCTGCTGGGTTTCCACCATCCTCAAACCTCATCATCCTCCATCCTGCTGCTGTCCTACCATCCCCTAACCCAATCGTCCTCCATCCCACCATCCCCAGAGCCATCCGGGGACTGGGGACTGACTGACCACCACTTTCCCTAACCACTACGAGAAGCTGTGCCGTGACCAACAGCTGCATGCCTGGTCCTCCTCCATTCACAGATATGATCTTCAGAGGGCTGTTTGGCAGGAACAGTAGAGGTTGTGCTCGGAGCTGAAGGCACAAGCAGCAGCGAAACTCAAGTTCTAGGATGGATGGGATGTGGAGGAGCTGCGATGTCATGGGGATGGAGACCAAAAAGCCCCCAAGAAAGGGCTGGGCCAAACCAACTTACTCACTGTGCAGCTCCTTCCGGAGGTGCATCCGCAGGTGCTTCATGAGGGAAGAGCTGGACATGAAGCACTTGGTGCATTTGGTGCATTTGTAGGGTTTCTCCCCAGTGTGGATCCTCTGGTGGATGATGAGGGTGGAGCTGGCCCGAAAGCTCTTCTCGCAGTATGAGCAGTGGTAGGGCTTCTCACCCGTGTGGATGCGCTGGTGCCTGCGGAGGGTCGTGGTCTCCCGAAAGGCCTTCCCGCAGTCGGAGCAGACGTGGGGCCTGGGCCCCACGTGGCTTTTCTGGTGGAGGAGGAGGGCTGAGAGAACGGTGAAGCCCATCCCGCAGTCAGAGCACTGATAGGGTTTACCTACCAAATGCTTTTTCCGGTGTTGGTTGAACGTCGAGCTTTCAAAGAAGGCTTCCCCGCAGTCAGAGCAGGGATAAGGGGGCTGTCCCTGGTGGGTCCTGAGATGGGCTACGTAGGCTGAGTTCTTTGCAAAGATTTCCCTGCACTGGTGGCATTTATAGGTACCCTCCTCCAGGTGGCTCTTGCGATGCTTGCTGAGCGACTTGTTGGCCATGAAGCGCTTCCCACACTCGGGGCACTCATAGGGCCTCTCCCCCGTGTGTATGCGCCGGTGGATGATGAGGGTTGAGTTGGAAGTGAGTTTTTTCCCGCAGTCTGGACAGACAAAGATCCCATCTTCTGTGTGGCTCTTGCGGTGCTTGCTGAGCGACTTGTTGGCCATGAAGCTCTTCCCACACTCGGGGCACTCGTAGGGCCTCTCGCCGGTGTGTATCCTATGGTGGATTAGAAGAGCGGAGTTGGAAGTGAGGTTTTTGCCGCACTCGGAGCACTGGTACACGTTGCTCCCGTGGTGGAGCTTGCAATGCTTCTGGAGAGACCTGCTGGACGCAAAGCGCTTCTCGCACTTGGGGCACTTGTAGGGCTTCTCCTGGCAGGGGTTTTTCAGGTGGTCTTTGAGGTTGGAGCTACACACAAAGGTTCTCCCGCACTTGCAGCATACGGAGGGTTTCTCTGCCACATGGACCCTCTGGTGTCTGTTGAGGGATGAGCCACGGCTGAAGCTCTTCCCACACTTCCTGCACGCGTGCTTGTGCTGCCCTAGCTCTATCCTCGATGGGCTCTTGCGTGGATGCTTCCTCCCGTTGTGCCTGGAGGAAGCCGATCTCCATCCCGAGTGGCTCTTGTGGTGCTCGTAACCCAGGGAGATTTCATCTTTGGGATTCCTCACGGTCTCACCACACAGCTCCACCCACTCTCCCTCTTCCTCCTGTGAACTGTCCTCCATCTCGCTTGTCAACCCATCACCTGCCAGGACAGAGGGAGAGAAATCAGAAGAACCATGGCAAAGTGTCTGGGAGAAGTGGGAACAAAGACGGAAGAATGAAGGACAGGATGCCACACATTTTTACCGTGGAGGAGAACCATAAAAAGGAGGGCCACCAGCCTCAATGTTCAGGGGAGGGGGCTTGCTGATCCAGAAGCAGCAGCCCACTTGTCTCAGGAGAGTTATTAGGTATTTCTGGATGCCAGTGCTCAAAGGGTTCTTACGGCCTTGCATGCCTGCACCCCCTTCTCCCAACTCCACCCGTTTCCAGTATGGGACTGGGGTCCTGCTTGCTGGTGGCCTGGAGCAATGCCTGGCGTGGGGATGCGTCCCAGTGGGTGTCCCCAGCTCAGGGGGGAAAACAAGCCCCTTACCTGAGTAGGATGAGTTGGAGCTGGAGGAACTTGCCGCATCTCGGCAGCTTTTCCACCGCTTCCTCTTCCTCGCCCACAGCCTCATGATGGGTCTCACCGGTTCCTCATCCTCAGAGCTCTGGATGTCGGGGATCCAAACCTCTTCCTCTTGCTCCAGGTGAACGAGCAGATCAGGGCTGTACGCTGGGAAGACTGCTCAGTTAGACAGCAGCGGACTACTGGGTAGAGCACAGCCATGCATGAAGCCTCGTCACAGGGAACGTGGCTGTGATCTTATACCTGAGCCCTCTGCAAAGCAAAAAAGAAAATCCACGTGCCCAGGGCTCTCTGAGGAGGGCAGAGCTGGGTCTTCCCAGAGCAGTATCTACACCCAGACGCTCATCACTCAAGAGATCTCCAGGTGATTCAGGAGGCAGATGCACGTCCGAGGGCATAGGAAGCTTGAAGAGAGGAATCAGCTCCAAGACCACTTCTCAAGAAGACAGAAAAGCCCAACAGCAGGGAGAGCGGATGAGAAATGCAGAAACTGCCCAACTGAACAGATTCAGGGAGTAGGGAGCAGGAGGAAAAGGAAGGCTGGAGAAAGAGAAAGGAGAACAGGTTGTGACCCAGGCCTGGCAGATGGCCTGGATGCATCTCACCCAAGTCAGCTTCATTTACTTGGAGAAATATCTGCCACACTCACAAAGTAAGGGGCTGCCTCTTGTTAAAGCAGAGGCTTCACCCCGTTGAATGTCTCCTCCAAGAGCAGAACATTGCAGAAGGGCGCTCAAGGACAGAGCTGGACTGGGCACCACACAAAGAGCAGCGAGCCGCTCATCTGAAAGTGTGACTTTTGTCCTCTTATCCACTAAAAACACCAGTCTCCTTCAAGCCTGAATCATTGCCTCTCATTATTTCTTAGCTGGAGCAGCTCAGCTTGCCAAAGAAGGGCTGGTCTTCACATCAATACCATCTAGAAAACCAGCAGGAACCTAAGGTAAAAGGTTGAGTACTGATGCAGTGAAATTGCGTTAGAAAAGAACAACAAAGACAATAAAAGATCTGGGGAACCTGCAGGATGATGAGATTTAAATTTATCTGGGTCACCGATGACAAAGCAACTCTGCTTCCGTTTTGGTGTTGTTTTGCCCTTAAGATTGGAAGTTCCTAATAAGCACAATAACTTGGGATTTTTTTTAGAGCCTCAAAGTATTTCCTGGATACAACTCTGCTCCCAAACACTGGCTGGATAGCAACCAAGAAACAGCCCAAATCAAGGCTGTACCTGCCATTATCCACCTCGGGACCAACATCCACACATCACCTTGTGATGAGCAGAACCCCAAACCTTTCCTTGCCCATCCCAGTGCCTTAAATCCTCAACTTGAGTCATCTTGCAACTCACGTCTCCTGGCCGGAGGACCCCATGGACTTCATCACCCAGCTGTCAGGAGAGGGCACTGCGAGTCCAAAGGAGCCTCCCAGACCCATCTAGCAAAACCCCAAATTTCCTGTTTTTAACTCAATTCAACCCCAGCAGTTTTGCTCAAGCTGCAAACCAGGTGTTGGCTGGGGGTGTTTGAACCAACCGCAAGGGTTTTGGCATTTGAGCCAAGTTCTCAGCTAAGTTTCTGGCTGTGGATTAAGTAGAAATCCCTAATTACTAAAGAAATACCTAGTCATGCACGGAAAGCTCCCCTTGCAGGTTTCTCCCTTGCTGTCTGTATCCATCATTCTGCCTTCTTGTCCTGCTGGTATCTCTCTTGGGGATTTGCAAGGGAAGGGTGGAAAAGCAAAGGAAATGAGCAATCTCGAGCGTGCCAAAAGCAGAATCGGAGTAGAGAGGGCCTGAGCAGTGCAGGAGCAAATGTGTAAAGCAGGAAAAGGCTATGAAAAAGTGTAATTCGTTAGGGAAGGAGTCTTTTTATGGTGTGGGGTCCCCCCTGGTGGCAGGTCTTGTGCTCGCCCTTAGCAAGCTCCCCGCGTGGTCCTGAGGTTGAGAGGGAGAAGGGAAATTGTCCCTGGTGCGTGGCACGAGAATCTTAAAAAGTCCCGCTGCGAATTGGTCAGAATTCATCAATATTTCTTTTTTTTTGCTGTCACTTTAGAGGAGGAGCAGGAGGGCTTTGGCCCAGGGTAGCGTGGCCGAGCGGTCTAAGGCGCTGGATTAAGGCTCCAGTCTCTTCGGGGGCGTGGGTTCGAATCCCACCGCTGCCAGGTTTATTTTGTGGGAGCAGGGGGGAGCCCAGCACAGCTGGGGTACTGCTGGACCCAGTACAGGAGCTGCAGCCCATGCCCAGGGACACCCAGGGGCAGGATCCTGCTCCTGCCCCACGCTGCTCCTCCTTTCGCTGCACATCCTCGTGCCTCCAAGTAGTTGTAGGAAGGCGGCTGAGAGCTGAAGCCAGGGGGGTTGAAGCCATCCCAGGGCATTGCAATGGGTGATTTTCAGCCCAGGCAGCATTTCCCACCTTCCTCAAGCCCCCTGCCCATCCCTGCAGCCCAGGACCCGAACTAATTAATTTCTAGATCCACGCCAGCTTAATTAAAAGTACTTAATTACCAAAGCAAGCATCACGTAGCTACCCAGGAAAGCTCCACAAGTGGTGTATGGACAATTACAGTGGAAACACGATTGAATTTAGGGTTGATTCCACCTTCCCTTTTCCCCAGACATCACCTGGGCAAGGTCCCTTTGCATTTTTTTTTTCCCATATCCATAATTCCGCCTTCTTGGCCTGCTGACGTTTCTCTTAGGAATTTGGGAAAAGGGAAATTGTCCCTGGGGAGGGACAATGGGAAGGGTAGAAAAGCAAAGAGACAGGGATTCTCTCAAGCACCCCCAAAAGCAGAAACCCACCACAGAAGTGCTCGCCAAGACTTGCAATTAACAAAGCAAGAAAAAAAAAAAGTTGAAAAAGCAGCATTTTGTTCAAAAGGAGCCTCGCTGCTTGAAACCAGGAACGGAAGGGGCTCCACAATGCTCCGAGGGAATTTTGGGGATGGGGGCAGAGGGGTTCCCTACCTGGCTCCTGGTTCCTCTGCAGGGGGGTCGCGAGAGACCATTGCTTATCCGTGGCGATCACTATGACCTCTTCGAACGCCTCGGGCACCTGGAGGGAAGAGCCAGAGTAAATGAAGGTATGGAAAAGGAAATGTGGATGAGGGTTAAAAAAAGTGAAATAAAAGTGAAGATGGAAATGCGAAAGTAAGAATGTTAACTTGAGCGAAAAAGCAAATGAAAACGGGCGTAAGTGAAAAAGGAGGTGAATAAACATAAAGAAATGAAACAAGCATAAACGGACAAGGACAGAGGATAAATTGAAACGTGAACGAAAATGATAAAGAACATGAAAACCAAGACAAATGGAAATTTAAAATGAAATTTATGAATATAAAGAATAATAATAATAAAAAAATTATAAAGAATAAACAAAACCAAGCACAAATGAAATCAAGCGCAAACAAAAGCAAGCACAAACAAAATCAAACACCAAAAAAATATATATATAAATATTAAGGAAAAAAAATCAATAAAAATGGCTTTAACAACCCATCCTGGAGCTGGTACCCCCCAGTGAGCCCTCTACATCCCTTACCTGGGTAGATTCCATCTCTGTTACCCGGTTTCAGGTGCAGCCTGGGGACCACCTCTCTGTGTACCCTACAAAAAATTACATTTTTAGTAATAATAGCAAATTAAGCCTCCCCCACACCTCCACCCCCCCAAAACAAACAAACAAACAAACTTTTTTTGGGGGGTATTTTCAGAGATATTTGGTTAAACCCAGCCCGGAGGTTTGAGGGAGTTATTTTGGGGGGGGGGGGGGGCTCACCCCCCCCGACCCCCCCCCCCTCCAAGCCTTGATTTTGGGGGGGCTCCGCGTTACCTGCGCATCCCCGTGCTACCTGCGCGCCCTCCACCGCCGCAGCCTCCCCCGTGGAGGAGGAGTCGGGGGGGGGGGAGGGAGTGTTAGCCCACCCCCCTTCCCTTCTCCATATGCAGGGGAAGGGCTGGAGCCAGCCCTGAGCACGATTTTGGGGAGAAAAAAGTTAGTTTGGGTGGTTTTTTATTGGTTGGTTTTCTTTTTTTTTTTTTTTTTAATAATTATTCTTATTTTTTTTGCAACTCGGCGAAGCTGGGAGGGAGAAATTTGGAGGTGAGAAAAGCTCTGCCTGAGCCCCCCCAAAACCAGCCCTGCCCGAGGAGGAAATAAGGAAAAATGGGGAACATTTGGTTAAAACCCCAAAGTGGGTGTCAGCCAGCAGTTGCCAACACTCACTGCTGGCTTCCTTGGGAGATTTATTGCAGTTATTTGAAAGCACATCCCGGTGTCCCAATACAGATTTAATTCCCACACCTCTACCCCTACACCCGAATTAAAGGAAAAAAAAAAAAAAATACAGCACAAACTTTCCGTGATTCACTTAACCTCAACAAAATTTTAGAAAATTCAGAATTTCTACAAAAGCTTCTAAGGCGACTTTTTTTCCCCTTTCACCATCCCGTATTAAAGATTAGGGATTTCCCTAATCGATGTGGGATCTGAAATAAAACAGGCCTGGGGTGGAAAATTCAACCCAGCACTGAACTTTGCTCCCAAAGGCTTTGCTTCCTCGCTTTGAGCCCACAGCATCCTCAAACTCCAAAATTTTCCCTTTTTAAAGAAAGGAACTCGCAAGAAAACAAATCCTGGTGAAAAAGTAAAATAAAATAAAATGCACATTTCTGTTCTGCCCCATTTTTTTTTTTTTTCCAAAATAAAAATTGTCCAGATTCAGATTTCCCAGTTAGAGAAACCTTCCTGAAACCGTGGAGATATTTTAAATTGCATTGTGCACTTAAAGTGAGGTTTTTTAAGTTTTTTTTTTTTTTCCTTTTTTTTTTTTTTTTTCCTGCTTGATTTCATTAGCACCTTCAGCAGGCACTGACCCCTTTCTTTTACAGAAGAAAAACAAAAAAAAAAAAAGGAAAAGAAAAAAGGAAAATGAAATCCCCGACAAATGTTTGCCTTTAGGAGTGCAGTTATTTCTTTATCACCCTGATGAATGGGAGCTGCCTGGCTCTGCATTTCCCCCCTGCACTACCCCCCCCCCCCCCGCCCGCGCAAGGTCCGCCGAAACCCAAGGCACCCCAAAAAAATTAAAAAAAAAAAAAACCCCTTTTCATTTTAAAGGCCCATTTTCAAAAAAAAAAAAAAAAAAAAAAAAAAAAAAGCCTATTTTCAAGTGAGACCAAGAGCTTCCATCACTTCCATCATCAGGAGAAAATTATTCCTAAATCCCAGAGTTGCCCAAGTTGCCCAATTCCCGATTTTTTTGGTGTCTCCGGGGTTTCTCTTCCTCCGTGGGTTTTACCGTGATTATTTACCAGGCCAGAGCAGGGTAACCACCCACCCACCCAATTAAATATCCTTAAGATTTCAATCCTTTAACGTTACAGCGCTCAGTAAATCTGGCACAGGCGCAAAGCACCCCGTGCAATTTCAGCTCCCCATGCCCACTGCCTGCCTGGAAAGACTCTCAGGAAAAAATAAATAAATTAAAAAAAAAAAAAAATCCACCTTATCACCCCTGCTATCCAGGACCACCCCACAGGTGCCAAGTACCCTTTCTTCCAGAGATTGCCCATCTGATACATACCTAATGCAGCCCCATGCTGCTATTCAGCTTGGAAAGCATTCCCCAGTGCTATTTCTTGTCCCGGGGTGTGGGGGGGGAGAACACACTTTTTTTTTTTTTTTTTTTTTTGGGTGCCTGCTATTCCAGCTGGGGGGGATAAAAACTTAAAAAGCACAGGATGGCTGGAAGGGACATTTCCTATTTTCCATGTGCAAACATTCTTTTATTATCATTATTTTTAGGGGGAAAATTCACAACAGCCTTCCAGCCTGCATGCTGCTTGATCTCTTTATCTCTTTTTATTTTATTTTTCTCAGTTTTCTGCTATTTTACATGCTCACATGAGCCAAGAAACGGTGTTGTTTTATTTATTTTTTCCTCTTCCCTTGTATCTAAAGCTCTCTGCAGCCCAGTGGATAGCATACAAAGAAACCTGAGCTGCTTCAAGGACTTCCATCCCCAAAAAGATGACCTCGCCCCCATCCAGTGGCCTGGTTTGGGTGCACAGAGGGGCTGTGTCGTAAAAACAAGGCTCCCCGGTTGCAAGGGAAGAGGCCAAATCTCTCAGGAAGCATCTCCCAAAGGGCAAAACCACGCTTCCTCCTGCAGGAGCCACCAGGGCCATCGGGTGGGACCTGTGTAGCCAAGGAGATGTCATCCTTGCACTGCTCTAAGCCCATGGCCCATTTGGGAACGGAGGAGATTCCCACGTCGACAAGCCTTTAGCTCTGGGCTGGTCACCCTCATGAGTGGCCATGGCCTGGGGGTGAACCCCCAAAGTACCTCTGTTATAAATTAGAATTTATCACACCTCCGTAGCGGTGGTCTCTGCGCCTGGCTGGCAACCGGGGCTGCACCCACCTCCTGCGGTTCCTCCGCTGTTTCTGGTCTCGGGGAATCTTTCTCGTGCCCAAGGAAAAGCTGGCACTGCCCAAAAAGGAGGAAAAAAAACCCAAAGGAACTCCTCCTGGAGGGACATCACGATTAATGCCTGCGCTGCCAGCTTCAGATGTGAGCAACCCAAAGCACCTTGCACGCTTCCTTGTGCTAAGGGCCTTCAACACTTCTTTGCCCCCCTTTTTTTTTTATCCCCGTGCCTGCTCAGGCCCTGCAGCTTTCACTGACTTCCTCACAACTCTTCCTTATCGCCTCCTTCTGCGCCAAAAAAGTAATAAATTTTGGGTTGCCTTCCCAGTAGCACGCAGGGCTCAATTGTTCGACCACCTGCCTCCTTACCACAACATCCCCAAGGCCCCTCAAAGCACAAAGACACCTCCTGCTTTGCTAAAATAGTAAAACCTGGGCATTTTATCACATTTTATATCACATTTTATATGTTGATATGTTTTTATCAACATTTTATATGTTGCTGAGCCCTTGTAACCCTATAACCTCTAAGTCTGTATGACATCATCGCGGACCGTGGTTCCTGGATATCCAGAGCAGCTCAAGGAGAATCCATTGGGTGGTCATCGGATGGTCATCGCTTTTGTTTAGCTAAAATATGAACCAGTCACCCTGAACTCAGTTCTGTACCCTGGATGGATTCAGAAACTTCAGCCGGAAGAGATGCTTCGTGGTTTTAATAAGGTTTTTCCAAGGGGGTGTGTGATGTGTAGGGGCTGCTCCAGAGTGGGAGATGGGGCTGGTACCCACTGATGGTCCCTCGGGGCATCTCCTGCCCAGGAAAATGCATCTAAGATGCACACTTAGTGCAGGGAAGACTACATGCAAAAACCCCTTCCCATGAGGTTGGGGCCGAAGGGCGCATTTATGCTCCTAAAATTAGCATTAGGATCCATTTCCTGTATGTGAACCCAAAGGACGCGTTGTTTAAAACCCCCAGTCCCTCCAGAATAGGGTCAATGCAACCAGACTGTATACTGGGCAAAAAAAAAAAAAAAACCTGGGGGCTGCTGTAAAGTTTGAATACAACCCTGGGATTTATTATTATAATAATTATTGTTGTTGTCTGGGGGGGTCTCTCTGCAAGTTGCACTAAGCCAAAAAAAAAAAAAAAAAAAAAAAGAAGGATAAAAAGGATGCCAAGGACCATGCACATGGCTGCATCTCAAGAGCAGAGCCAGAGATTGGGATCAGAACGGTTTCTCCCCCCTGCAGGGGATAAATCTGCCGTGGGTCGGTGCCGGGGGGGGGGGCCGGGGGGGAGGCTGGGGCTTTGTGTAGGGCCCCCCGGAGGGATGCTTCTGCCCATTGTGTCGGCCCCGGCCATCCCGGCCCCATTAACTTGCCGATGGCCCATCCAGGCAGCTGCCCAGGGGCTTAACCCTTTCCTCCCAAGCTCATCCAGGACATTTGCCATCACTGCAAATTCATGAGCTTGCGCTCCCCGCACCCCCCCTCCAAAAATAGCTCTCCTCCCCCCAAAATGTTCCAGAGGCATCACCTTCTCCTACACAAACCCCAGTCCCCAAAATCCCTTTTCTTCCCAATTTTTTTTCCAGCCATGAACATTTTGTTTTTCCCCACTTTCTCAAGACTCTTCGAGGTGCCAAGGAGTTAAAACTATGTCATCACTACAACCTCATCTATCCTCCCTCAAATACAGGTTCGTCTGCCCAGACAGCCTTATTTCGGCTTCTCCCCAATGCCTCCAGCTCCTTTTCTCACCCCACACCAGGACGGTCCCTTTGGTGAACCCTTTGGTGCAGAAGGTGGAGCGAAAAATCAGCCACTTTCCCGTGATTTGATGACAAAACACAGAAATATTCAGCTGAAAGAAAAATAAAAAAGTATTTCCTCTTTTATTTCCTCGTTGCTTTCTCTGTTTTTAGTCATTTTTTGGATGCTTTCTGGGCATGTCCCAGTGCCAAGGGGAAATTTTGCATCTGGGCAGATGGGAGCAGCAAAGGATGCTCTTGGGGTTTTCATCCCTAAGACACAACATGACCTTGCTCCATGGCTCTGCAAGTGCATATTCCTGTATGCCACTGAATCCCCCCACCTCCCTTTGACTCTATTAACCCCAAACCTGCCTAAAATGGAATTTTTGTTCCCCCCCTTCCATTTCTTTAGAGAATCCAGCAGGCAAGATCCTCCCCTAGTGGCTCTTTTAATGTTACCTGTTGCTCAGCTAGCACTTGGTTTCTCTACTCACTTATCTCGAGGCTTGTGCTACCCCCTTAACTACAGGACTGGGCTTTCTTTGTTCTGCAAACACCTCCCAGGGCTTTTGTTGAGGGTTTTCCCTGCAAATGAAGGCTCCTTTTGCACACAGCTTTTGGCCCTGAGGCATATTCAGCTTCCTTACCAGCACCTATTTTATTCTGCTCATGCACTCTGAATTCCTGGGTGCATTTACATCCCATGAGACGTGGGGTACCTGAGCTTCTGGGGGGACCGAAGCCTGCACTCCAAGGGGCATTTAGAGCTCAGGAGGAGCCTTGCCTGGCTGTGAAGGTGGCATTAATTGCAAAGCTAGCAGTGCTTTGAGGAGGGGGGTTAATAGGGTGCAGCATGGAGCAGCAGCTCCTGAAGGATGGAGGAGCCAAGAACAATAACCCAGCCACAGCCAATTTTAGCCATTCCCAATAAAAGAGTTAGGAGGCAGGGGGATTTAAGTGGAAAGAGGAATGGTAGGCAATCAGCTCGAAGAGAATGACTGTTTAGGTTAAAAAATGCCATTAGCTATACTAACCATATTACCTGAAGCTGCAGTATATAAAGTCAAAGTGATGGATCATGGCTTGACCTCTGTCTTCTCCATTTGCTAACCCAGGGTGAGCCACCAGCAGCTCTTTCTGGATGCTTTCCTCTCATTCTCCCCTTTTCAGCAAAGGGCGAGTAAAATTCCCCCTCCAAAATCACCCACAAAGGTGTCACCAGCCAAAAACACCTCAAGGTTGCGATTTCTGGGAGCAAGGAGCTGGCTTGGGGGTGTCAGTTTAGGAGCAGAAAACCCCTTGGCTAGTTACTACACCCAGCAGGAGCTGAGATAGTTCTGCTGAGGTGGATGGAGAGGTGCAATCACGGATGGAAGAGCCTTGGGCACTTCTAGACAATGGCAGGGATTTCACAGCTTTGGTCATGCCCTGCCCTCTGGTGTGCACGGGGTCTTTTGCCCCGTGGAGAGTCTCTTCAAGGGGAAGCATGAAGGGAGCAGAGGTTCCTCCACGCTGGAGACACGCGGGGCTGGAAGAGGTGACTTCAGGCAGAGTTGGGCAATTGGTCCCACGCGGAACCAGGGACGGATCTTCTCCCCGCTCAACGGGGCCAGCGGGAAACTAAAGAGGAGGTCCTGGTTGTCAGCATTGAAAAAGGCTACCTTCTGTCCCTCAAAGTCCAAGTAAACCCTAATCATTCGGGGCGTCTGGGTGAGGAAGAGAGCTGTGTGGTCAGGAGAGGTCAGAGCCCAGTACTTGCCCCCGCAGTGGAAGAGAGCCAAGATACCGTCCTGCGGAGCGGGGTTGATCCACCCCTTCCTCTTCATGGACTCCTTGGCCACCCCCATTGCCCAGACCCCCCCTTCCTCCATCCCCACGTCCACCTCCCAGAAGCATCTCCCCGAGACGAATCCCTCCTGGCCCAGGACGCAGTGGTAGGTGTCGTATCTCTCAGGGTTGTCAGGCATGGGTTGCCGCATGTCTCCTCGCCGCACCTTCTTCCCATCCATGGAGAGGATGAGCTGGGGGTGCGCCGTGTCCGCGTCCAGAGTGACATGCACTGCAGGGAGAGAGCCAGATGAGCCTTTGGGATGTGTCCTGAGTGGCTCCGAGCTGAGATCTTTCCCCTTGCAGAAAGGCGTTGAGACCTCGCACGCTCGATGGTCAGAGCTTGGTGATCTCTCAACTCCAGCGTGGTCCCTGGGTGCTCTTTGGGAGCTGCTCCTGGTGGGTGGGTGGGATGTGGCTGCCCCCTCTCAGGAGCTAAGGGAGTCTGCAGTGTGGATGTGGGCCACAAACCCAAACACAATTAAATTTAGGGGTAGCCTTAATAAATAATCGTGCCTGTCTCTCAGGGAGAGAACCAAGAGCATCACCCAGGGGGTCTGGTTGGAGATGCAATGAGCTTACCCATTCTGCAACCCCATTCCAAAGGGAAGGGAACTTATTTAGTGGGACCAAAGAGGTGGGAAAGGACACTGAAAGCATCAGACCAGCAAAGGTGTGGAGGCAGAGACTCAAGGAGAGGCAAAGCACGGAACCAAGGTACCTTCTTCCACTGGGACAATAGCATTTCTCCACCCTGAAAGCAAACACACATGATCACAAGTGGGCTCTTCGGTGGAGAGGGATGTTGGAGGCTTTGCTGGCCCCCGGGGCTGTGCAGCAGTCCCAGGCACGCTTCAGGTTCATTTACTTGAATGTGATTTAATTAACACTACTGGTGCAGCATACACAGTGTGTCAAAATGATGACAGTGCTTTCCTTGATGGGGGGAAGAGCAAGGATTAAACTTACGCAGTTCTGCAGCTTGTTTCTCTGAAACAGGAAAACAAAATAAGCATGTTCTTAGTAGAAGCATTTGGGTCAAAACCCCACACATGAATCCCTGCATAGCCACCAATCCCAGGGGTATGTTCAGAGGTGCTTTTATGGTGCTCGACCACCCAAATCTGCTCAGGCAGAGATGCAGAGACAGGGAAAAGCAGGTGGGATGTAGCTTTCATGTAAAATTGGCTTGAAGAAGGGATTTTGTACACCCCAGTGGGATGGAAGCAATTGGCGGGGTTGGTGCCACCATCGTTTCTCTCTGATGGCCTCTGAGAAATTAAACTTAGATGGGGAAAGCTAGGGAAAGCTCTTCTCCCTTGTCCTGGGGCTTTAGCTGGTGGAAGAAGCAGAAGAACACTTACGTATTTCCATATCACGTTCCCCTGGTGGAGAAAAAAAAGACAGGAAAAATAAATAAATAAATGGGATTGCTGGGAAACACTGACTTGGTGCTGGCAGTTCCAGAATTTTTAATTGTTAATTTATCAGCTACAAGGTAAGACATTAGGAAACTGCAAGAAGGGGTTGTGGCTCTGTAATTTGCTCTTTTCCTACCCAAAACATGGGTAACTGAGCTGTTGGAAAGTTACGCAGGTTTGGGGGAAAAAGCTTAATATGACCGTTCTAAGTGGGATTTTGATGGACGGCCTGCTTTAATTTGAAGGAAAGGGTTTCTTTATCTCACTTGCGTGCCACTTCTCTGTTAGCAGTGTTGCCATTAGAGCTCACTATTACTTTAACACAGGAAAGAAGGAAGTTCATGTGTTTATTGCTTTCTTGGATTGATTTCGGGGAAAAAGGTGTAACTCTGAACTTTATTCCTCTGAAAAGAAGGAAGCTGGCCTCTTGAATGCCATACAGCTCACCAAAGACATAATTAAACTACCTAAGATACGTGCTTTGGAGGGACTTGAGGAACCACAACCTATCCTACCAGAGATTTATTACACCAAGCAAAAAGGGATCTGGTCTTCCCTAAAGTCACTTACCAAAACCAGCCAGTTCAGATGAAGTCACGCACTTCATTTTTTTTCCCCAAGACATCAGCAAAAAGCACTGCGTCCTCCCCACTTCCTTCCCCCAGCTCTCACAATGCCATTAAACAAGCGTCCAGATGCAGGGGTCGGTCTCCCCGCGGAATTACCCACAAAGACAGAAGAACCGTGGTACTTACGGATTTCTGCGCTGCGTTTCTCTGAAAAGCAAAAAGCAGAAAGAAAAACGTGAGCGGAAGCTTCTTTTCTGATAGATAATCCATGGGGGGGGGGGGGGACTGCTGGCGACAAAAGTCTGCTCGGGGTACAGAGAGTTGTAAAACTTCTTAACATTAAAAAAATATCTGAGAGATCTTGCTATCTGCAAGAGGGAAAAAAAAAAGACTTATTTTTTTGTGTACTTTCAGAATTTAAATGAAATCTGCCCCGTTTATTTCCTCTGTTCCTCAGAATTATTTCAAGCGGCTTTTCGTTGTGAAATTAGCCTGCGACCGCTGTTATCAAAGCGGAATGTAGGAGATGCACACGGACGCAAGACCAAGCAATGCCCAACCCTCTTCTGGTGCCAAAAAGAAAAAAAAAATCCCCTTTGAAAAGTGAAAATAAAGTTTCTCTTACCAAGTTCTGTGACGTATTTAGCTGTAAGAAAGAACAGAGAAAGTGGCACAGATTAAGAGATTTCTTCCACAATAATAATAATGCAATAATCTTGATAATAGATTAAGATTATTGATCATTAATATAACATATCAAGATGATTAATCTTAATAATATATCAAAGTTACAGAATATCCAACTTGGGATATTTTATGATTCTATTGACGGAGATTTTCAGTGCAAATCTGCACTGAATATCAGGACTGGGTGTTTTTTGCTTGGCCAGGACTGGCGAGCTTTGTGATATCACCTCCCCGTGGTTTACATCAGGGGCTCTGGTGGTCTTAAAAAAAAAAAAAAAAGGTGGGCTTACAGTGCCACCTGAAGGGTGGCATTTTCAGGATATTTCCACAGGAAATGGGTCTAGAGACTGGTATTTTAGGGCATTTTGGTTTGGTCCTAGGAGCCACAACCCCTTCTTGCAGATGCCTAATGCCTTACCTCGTAGCCGATAAGTTAACAGGAAGAAAATCAGCAAAGCTGAGCAGCCGGCCAGGGTAGCAAAGAGGGTCACCATCCAGGGAGAGACCTTTGGGAAAACGGCATCTGAAAGGGAAAACGGCCAAGGTGGAGTTAGTGCAGGACACGGAGTGCATTTATGTGCGTGGGTGTGTGAGCGCAGCTACACAAACACCGTCACGCTACGTGCTTACATGCAATTAGTGTAATGTGAGACCGTAACAGATACGAACGGGGAAAAAAGTCTCTAAAAATGCTCCCAAAACACTTTTGTACTTAATGCCCTGAATACATGGAAAAGTGGTGTCTTGCAAGTGCTTGCTCTCCTTTGAGCACCATCATCTTTGTTGAAATATTTAGACCAGAGGCTGCCATACTTCAATGAAAAATCTTTGCCTCAGAGCCGGTTCTAAAGAAAACTGAGCTGAAACAGACATTTTATTTAAAAAGTCCAGAAAACACCCTGATTTGATCCCTTGTGGTCCAGGAATCCCAGTTCAGTTCCTCCTCCATCTCCTCCTTTCCCTCTCCATCACACTCTCGTGCATGAAGTGCTGCAGCTGTAGGCACCGGAGTAGGGGAGCAAATGGTCCACCGCGTGTAAAAACAAGGGAAGCAAAACCTCATTTCCCTGGTTTGAGTTTTAAAAGCTTTAATTCCGGTGGCAGCTCACCTGATATGTAAATTGAGGAGTCCTTCTCCTGGGGAAGTCGAGTGTTCTGGACAGAACAGGACACGTTTTGCTTCGAGTTTTTGTGGACGATGATGGTCTTCTCCACCTGGAAGAAGCCGTTCTTGTCCTGGGAGGCAGATTCAGTGAAGGAGGGAAGCTGCTGTCCCTGGAAATCTCTCCACAGCATCTCAGGCTTCGGGTACCAGCCGGCTGCTCGGCATCCCACTCGGATTCCCCCGTCTTGGTAATCCTCCACGGACAGGAGTGGGCTGGAACCTGAAACTAGGAGGAAACAGGCATTTCCCAGACCAACAGCAGCACAAGGAGTGCCCATCCCAGAGGACGGATTTTCAAAACCCTCAAAGCTTTTCCCTTTTCTTGACAGCTGCAAAAATAGGGGGGCACTGATGAAAGACACCCATGTCGTTTCTGAGCTTGGGGTGGAATCCAGTTATGCTCCTTATTCCATTTGTCCTCCTTCCTCAGGGGAAACAAAGGCACAGAGGAAATAGAAAGGATTTCTGAGTCTTCATAGGGAAAATGGGTGAATCCAGGAGCCTTTCTTGTGGGCAATCCTGCCTTTGGGGTTTTACCTGCTACTTTCAGCTCCACAGTGGCTTCTTCATAGAAATTCCCATCTTTAATGAGACACTGGTACTGTCCCTCATCGCTCAGCCTGGTCCTGAGGATCCGCAAGGAAACGTTTCCATCGGAGACACCCCCTTTCAAAAACTCCGTCCTCCCCTGGTATTCGGGCATCTGGGAGGAGAAGTGGTCCTGCCCGCTGTGGTAGAGGTGCACGTAGATGGAAAACCGGGAGCGGAACCACCTCACCTCCATGCGCTCGGCGTTCAGCCTGGGGGAGAGGTGACAGGGCAGCACCACGTCCCCTCCCACGGTGGCCGTGATGGGGTGATCGGGCCCCAGGACTCGGAACTGGGCTGCAAAGAACAGGTTTAAAGGGTTCTGACTGGGGTGGTGGTGGCACGTCTGGGGGCAATCAGCAATCAAGCATAAGGCAGCATCGTGTTGGTGCAAGGATTGGGGCACCCACCATCGTTTGGGCATATCTCAAGTGATGCTCCCCAGAACTGTGACCCCCAGATTTGCTATTTATCCCACCTAGATTTTAAAATGAGCTTTCAATAAGGCACACAGCTTCTTCTCTGGGACTATTTAGGAAATACGTACACATGGCACTAGGGGACATGGTTTAGCAATGGGACTCAGGGAGTCATGTTGATGACTTGATGATCCTGAAGGTCTGTTCCAACATAAGTGATCCTAAAGGTCTGTTTCAACCTAAATCATCCTATGATTCTCACTATTGCCTCCTAAATGACCTCAATGGAAGGCTTAAGCCACTTTGGGTTGGGGTCAGAAGCCCTGAGTGACAGAGCAGGGCTGGAAGCACCAGTGGTTTCTTAATATCTCAGTAACAAACTGCTCCCACAGGCAACTTTTCAGCATATATCACTTTTTTGGTAGCATTAACAAACCTATATATATATATATATATATATAAATATATAGCAAATGACAAACTCCACGTAAGAGGCAGAAGGAAAGGAGATCCTTACCACAATCCAGCTTGCGAATGAGAAAACCAAAGAAAACCGTGGCACAAGCCAGGACAGAGCTGCTGCAAATGAGGCAAGAGGAAATCAACATCTTCACATCCAACTTCACTGGGGAGAGATGAAGAGGAAAAAAAATATATAGATATATAAAAAACAGTGAAATGAGCGTAAAGCTGAACATGGTGCAAAGAACGTCCATAAGAAAATGTTTTCCCAGAGGATTGCGAGAACCTGCAGAATGAGGCAATAGTTAAAA
>CM021746.1:3508-19786 GCA_011075105.1 Heteronetta atricapilla | reverse complement strand
AAAACATTTCGGCATCCGTGATGTTCCCGGTCCCGCAGTCACATCTCTGCAAGGGCTCAGCCTCCCTTGGAAGGTGGAAGGGAGTTATTCTGGGGGAAAATAAGCCATTTTCTCCAGTTCGTGATGTTCCTTAGAACAAGGAGGGAAAACCTGCAATTTAAATAATCTTTAGGGCGGGGACACCTAATTGGATGCAGCTTGAAAACAACCCAGCCCAGCTTCAGGTGGGGCTGGGGTCTTGTATTGCGGGGGATCCTCAAGCCCCCCTATAGCTTCTTGACCAACCCCCAGTCCTACATAGGAAGCTGGGGGTCCTCCAAACCCCAGGACCCTGCCGTACCTCTTCTGAACCCCTCCAGACCGCTGCTCCCCGGGGTGGAGGAAGCATCGCCCGCTTGGTACTGCAGCCCTGCCCCCCCTTCAAAGGGGGAGAAGGAGAGGGGGGTCAGAAGCCCCCCGAGGCTGTGAGGGCAGAGGCAAGCTCCTGCCAGCTTCCCCAGCTCACCAAAACCGCCCTCTGCTTCCTATTTTCTGAGCACAAAGGGTGGAGCTGAACCCGAGAGCCGGAAACCCATGGCTTGCAGGAGCCGCAGAGACAACCTCCCCGGGTCAAAACTGAAACCTCTGAGCTCAAAACAACTCTTCTGCATCCAGACCTCCCCCCTCCGGAGCATCACTTCTGCCCACCCGACCCAGCAGAGCGGAGGCGAATCCCACCCTGGCGCAGGGGTATCCCGCAAGGCAATTACACATCGGGGCACCTGTGGCACCCCAAAACCTTCATGCTGCAGGGGGTACGTTGCTCCCACTCCTGGCACGTGCTGAAAAGTGCTGCATTAGCACCTAGGTCAAGCTTTTGCAGTGAAAAATGCTGGGATGCACAGGCACGCGTGCTTCTCTGAGTGCCTGGGTGCACCCGTGTGGATGCGCACAACCCAGGAGCTGCAGACATTAGGGATGCAGCCGATTTGTGTCTCCTGCATGCTCCAAAACCTCCTGCTTTCCCCCAAAAACACCTTCCTCTTCTTTTGGGGCTGCTGCATACCAGGGGTGGTGCACCGGGGTCCAGCGGGGATGGAGTTAATTATCTTCCAGCAGCCCTGGAGTGCTGTGCTGGGGTAAATCAGTGCTGATAATGCCTGGACGGGCTGTTTGCACTGTATCAAGGTCTCCTTTGATTCTCATGTGCATGACGGGATGCCAGCAGGCTTGAGCTAACCACAGAGATACCGTTCCCAGCTTTTAAACAGAGAGGAGGGGGCTTAGGGGGGCAAAGTTTGTTTGAGAGCTGCCCAGGCACCCATCTACCCATGGGAAGTGGTGAGTGGCCTTCACAACACTTTTTTTTTTCTGCCTTTTTTTTTTTTTTTCCCTCATTTCTTTAATTTCTTTCTTCCGGTTCTCCTTCCCTTATGGAGCTATTTTTATCTTGGCCCCGGGTGGGAGGTGGTGAATCTGCTGCTGGGGGGTGGGGGGGAAGAGGAGGAGGAGGGGGAGGGAGGAGGAAGAGGAGAAGAGGAGGAGGCTTGTAGGGCATCCTAGAATGCCCTGGAAGTCCTCTAGGGCATCCTAGACAAAACCGGGGGTCAATGGGAGGATTTCTGGGGGAGCTAGAGGGCACTGGGTGGCCCTGGTAGACCTGTGGAGGATTTAATGTGCAGCGGAGGACCACAGGAAGCCTGCAGTGTTCAAGAGAGTGCAGCAGAGAGCACTGCGAGGCTGCTGGAGACCACGAGGCTCCAGGAAAAGTCCTTATTTTGCCTCTAGGGTGCCAGAGGAGGCTCGTAGGGCACCCTAAGGTGCCCTGGGCGGCCCCTAGGGCACCCACTGCTATTTGTTTGGGGTCGGTGTTGGCTGAGGGTTTGAACGGCCGTAAGTAACTCCATGATTCCCAGAACTACAGTGGAAGAAAGGCAACAATAAATAAATATATAAATAAATAAACAAACATAAAACCAGCTAAAGCAAGACATGGTTCTTGCCTCCTGTCCCGGTGGACTAGGAGGTGTGAAGGAGCGGGCGAGCAGCGTACAGCCACTGTCCAACTCTGGCTGCCGGCTGTACCTGGCAGGAGTGCCCTCCGGTACAGACACTGGTCACCAGCTGCTTAATTTTGCTTTGCTTTTCTTTGTTTTTTTCCTTCCTCTGCTTTGCTTTGTTCTTCCTGGCACTGTTTTGCTTTTCCTTCTCTACTTTCCTTTGCTGTTCCTGCCCCTGCTTTGCTCTTCTTTGCCTCAAATTGCTTTGCTATTATTTATTTGTTGTGTCTTTCCCGGCAGTGCTTTGCTTTTCCTTGTGCTACTTCCCTTTGCTTTGCTTTTCCTGGCTCTGCTTTGCCTTTCCCGGCCCTGCTCCCCTTGGTTTTCCTGGCCCAGCTTTGCTTTGTTTTCCTTTGCTTTTCCTGGGACACACGGAAACAAATTTTACAACTCGAGGAGAGTTATAAAGCAGGTAATTGCACAGCACTGGGTGAAAGGGGGATCACTCCTCCTAGCTTGCACACCAAGGGCTACTACCAGGGTGCTTATATTGATGAGATATTTACATATTCATTTCACACACCCCCTTAAGTCTCTTGCATATTCATTAGGTGTCCGAAGAATCATTAACATAGCTTCCCACCCCTATTCGCATGCACGCTATAGTCCTCGGATGGTCATCCAGCATACTCTGGTGGTATTTTGATGAAGGCCAGAGGTCTTCCTCGCTGCTAAACTTTTGATCCTGCCTCTCATTTACAGACTTCAGCAGTCCAGGTCAGCTCTTGGTGGTTACCTTTAGGGTCACCCTGTCCTTGTGGTTGATGTACAACACGCTTCCTGTTTCAGTCCTGTCCTTGTGGTTGACAGCACTCTTCCTGTCTCAGGGCTGTCCTTAGGGTTGATATACAACATACTTCTGCCTCAGTCCTGTCCTTACAGTTGATTTACAAAACACGTCTGAGTTGGTGTGTGGCGGTTTTACTCGGGTGGGCAGCCGAGTTCCACCACGGCTGCTCTCTCACTCCCCCATCCTCAAAGAGGAAGGGGGAGAAAATACAACACAAAGAGCTCAGGGTTTGAGATAAGGATGATTTAATTAAAGGGAAAAGGGAGAGGGGAAATATATATATATATATATGTATATATATATATATATATTAAAAAAATAGGCCTCACAGAGAAAGAAAAGCAGTTACTCTCTACGTCCCATCAGTGAGTGATGCTCGGCCACATCCTGGGAAGCAGGGCCTCAGTATGTGTAGCGGTTGTTGAGGAGGACAGATGCCACAACAAGAGTCGTCGTCCATCTGTGTCCCCCCCTTCCCCTTTCCTACCTTTTATTGCTGAGTGTGACGTCATATGGCATCAAATTGGTCGGTTTAGGTCAGCTGCCCTGATGATGTCCTCTCCCCATCATCTTTGAAGTCTCTTTTACTGAGCATCTGCAAGGGTAGGGCGTCCTGCAACCCCCCCCTGCTCGAGGTGGAACCCAGCTGTCCACATCTCTCCACAGTCCGGCACCTCTTGTCTCACTTTCCTGATGTTCCTCAATCTCGGCGTCCATCGACCTGGCGTCCCCTGTGCCAGGCATGGCATTCCCACTGCCCATTGTGGCGGTATCCCTGACACCCCCATGCCTGGCAGGTCAGGAGGAAAGTGAGGATGCACCAGGAAACAGCTTGAGGAGAGGGCCTGGGCCTCCAATTATTGCAGGGTGCTCTGCGGCAGAAGCCTTTGCCGGGGGGGACCCTTCCTCTTCCAGCTCTCAGCCTCCCTTCATAGGAGAGATGAGGAGGTTAAAGGTTTAAAGGTTGGACTAGGTGATCTTAGAGGTCTTTTCCAACCTGAACGATTCTGTGATCCTGTGTTCCAGTCCCGGCATCATCTTTGTCATCCTTCGCTCAGCTCTCCAGTAGCTTCATGTCTCTTTCGTGCTCGGCTCCCAGAACTGGACCCAGTACTCCAGGTGCAGCCTCACCAGTGCTGAGTAGAGGGGAAGGATCACCTCCCTTGACCTGCTGGCAATACTTGCCCAGGATGCTGTTAACCATCTTTGTGGCAAGGGCCCGTTGCTGGCTTCTGTTCCACTTGGTGTCCACCAAGATCCCCAGGGCCTTTACAGAGCTTCTTTACAGCTGGGAGTCCCCCAGCACGTCCTGGTGCCTGGGGTCGTTCCTCTCAGCACAACCCAAGACCTCCGCAGCTATGCCTGTGACCCCCCCTGAGCCCGTTTTGGGGTATTTGACCCCTGCCGGCACTCCCCACGAGCACACAAACAGTGTCCCCCCCCACGGCATACTCCACCCATGTCACTCGTCTACATCTACCCAGGTTCTCCTGCCCTGGATGCCTGGGTCCCTTCCTGGAGGCTGGCACAGATGGATGGATGGATGGACACAGACGCATGGCATGCACTGGCGAATTCTGCATCATCCCAGAGGCCCCCTTGAACATCCCAAATGATTGCCTTTCTTGTCCGTCCCTCTTTTATTGGTTACAGTCCTGCTCAGGCCTCGCCAGGACCCTGGGGTGGAGGGAGAGATGAAGACGTGGAAGGAGGGAGGGAGGAATGGTTGGAGGGAGAGAGGGGGAGGGAGGCATGAACAGAGGGAGGGGTTCGTGTTAGGGCCACCACGAAATCCATCTCCTCTCCACAGCCTTCTCCACCATCATGCCCTCCCTGTCCCACTGTCTCCAGTTTCTGTGTCCTCCACTACTGTCCCCCCATCCCCCATCCCCATGACTTCATCTGCTGTCCCCCCATCCCCTGTCCCTACGTCCTCCACTGCCACATCCTCGCCCCTCTTCTCCTTGTCCTTCTGCGTGCTCCTTGCTCGGTGGGTGGCCCTGGCCGTGGTCTTACGGCTGCTGCTGAAAGCCGTGGAGCCCTCCAGGAGCCGGGGCAGCAGAGCAGTCCCAGCGGTGTGGCACAGCCCCCGGCCAGCACAGGCGTAGAGCAGGGGGTTTAAGGCACTGCTGATGAAGGCCAGGGCGGTGGCTGGTGGGCGGATGGCCCTGGCCACCCTGTTCAGGGGCTCGCTGCCCTTCCGCAGCTTCGCCACCACCTCCAGCAGGCTGGCGATGTGGTAGGGTCCCCAGGTGACGGCGAAGGCGACCACCACGGCGGCCACAAGCCCGAGAGTGCGGCCCCGCCGTGCCAGCCGCGTGCGCCGCAGCCGCTGCAGCAGCAGCCCGTAGCCGACAGCCACAGCGGTCAGCGGCAGGGCCCAGCCCAGGCCCGTCTCCAGCAGGTTGTGGGTCACCAGCCAAGCCGTGGAGCTGTGTTTCCGCTTGCAGAGCCCATCTTCCACGTGACGGAAGGCGATAGACGGAGTGGCCAGCACCAAGGCCACCAGCCAGGTGACCGCCGCGGCCCCGTGGGCCAGTTGGGCGGCGCGGTCACCCGCCGCTACCGCCGACGACGGCCGGGACACCACCAGGCAGCGGTGCAGGCCGAGCAGGGCGATGAGGAAGACGCTGGCGTACATGGCAGCAGCACAGATGTAGTTGCAGCCACGGCAAGCAGCCAGGCCCAGGTCCCAGCGGCCGGTGCTCAGGAAGCGGATGTAGACGGGGCCGGTTAGGAGGGTGGCCACATCGGCCAGGGCCAGGTGGAACACCAGCAGCATGGGGATGCCACGGCGGCGGGTGGCAGCGCAGCTCCACAGCACGAGGGCGTTCCCTGGCAGCCCTACGACCATCGCTGCTGACAGCAGGGTCAGTCCCACTGCTGCGCTGGGGATGGGGACGGCTGTCCCATTGGAGGAGGGGGTGGACATTGCAGTGGGGGCTGTGGGGATGGGGTTAACCGGCGTCACTCAGAGCAAACTCAGCCATCCCTCCATCCCCCCATCTCTCCATCCCCCTCCTGCAATACTGCCATTCCCCAGAGCCCCTCCCTTCCTCGTCTGCCCTCTCCCTCCTTCTCCCCACCCTCTGAGGCCTCCTCCCCTTCTTCCCTTTCTACTTTCATCTCCTCCCGTATATCTTGGCATCCCACAGACCTCAAAGCTGACTCCCAGACCACCCAGTGGGCCAGCCACACCACCAAAGTCACTTCCCCAAACCTCCCAGCTGACCCCTTAGACATCCCAGTTTTCCACCAGTTCCCATAAACCTCCCAGTCACATTCCCGACCTGCTGGCACCCCCACCTCACAGATATTCCATGTGATCCTCAAGAACTTCAGTTGTCCACCCATAGCTCCCAGTTGTCTCAAGACTGCTCGGTGGCCCCCCAGACCTCCCATCCCACCAGCCTTCCCCCCAGTACCTCCGGGCCTCACATATCCCTTCCCAGAGCCCCTGGCGGAGGTGGTGGGTCCTCGGTGCCCCTGTAGCCAGCAGTGGTGTGACCGTTGGGTGCTACTCCCCCTCCACTCAGCCCCAGTCAGGAAACACTCACGCAAGAGGAAGAAGGCAGGGAAACCACAGACAGGAAAGGGGCACGTGGGGAAGAGTGATGCTGGGCTTTAACTTTCCCCTGCCTGGACCTGGGCAGGTGGTGGTGACACCACCAGCAGCATTGCCAACAGGCAGCAAGACCCTTCCAAAGGCCCTCCAGGAGGGGCTGTCTGATTGCTCCATTGCATGTAGGGTTGGTGGGAGCACGCTGAGATAGTGTGGAGGGCACGGGGAAGGTCTTCTCCTATGTGCTTACTAACAGGTGTGGTTAATACACCTTCTCATCCTTTCCTCCTAAAAGCAGCAGAGAGCGAAAAGGGCTGGCATTGCCCACTTCTAATCTCGATACCCTTTGGTCAGTCCACAGCACGATGGGAATTTGCTGGGAAAAATGAAGGGAGAAACGGTATGCTGTTGTCAGACATCTCTAATCTTACCTCTCTTGGGCTGGACAATGGCACTGATGTTGCCTTTCTTTGACAAACTTCATCAGCCAAGCCAGTTCTCGCTGGTTCCTTTATGCATACAGCCTTTTACTCCCTTATCTCTCTGGTCGTTAACATGCAGTTGTGCTGGCTAAGACCCACGGAACTAACATCCTTTACCTTGTTCCCTGTCCTCGTGCCACTGGCAGAAGAAGAAGCTGTGCAACTCGACCCTCTTCCCGTGGAACAAACGTGGCCTGCTGAGCGCGTGGTGGTGACCTTTGTGGACAGGAGAAGCTGCTCCTGCAGCAGTGAGATTTGCAGGGCTCGGTTTCTGGTGCCCTCCGCTCCCGCAAGTGTTGCAATAAGCTCACCTGTAGTACAAAAGACGCTGCCTGCATCTAGATTTTCTCGAGGTCTTCATGGCTATTGACACATTTTTGTGAGATGACAACGCTTCTCCCTCCCAGAGCCTTTTAGGAGAAGCTTCTTTCCCTTACTAAATGAACTGACTTCCTCTTCCATTTTTTCGTCTTGAGTATAGGGGTGAGTAATACCATCCACTGGTCTTTTGGTTTTGCTACTCTGTTATCTGGTCATCAGATTCAGAGACTTCCTCCTCCCCCTGAGGTTTTTGTCTCCTCCCCACCTCTTGCCCACACCCAGCCTTCTGGCTTTAGGGGGGGCTGGAGGGAATCTTGATGCTGGGCCAGCATTGCTCAGAAATAATCAAAGCATCAGCGTGACACTTGTAGCTACAAGTGCAGAGCACAGCGCTGTACAGGCAGTTGCAGGGAAAGTTAGCTCCCAACACTGCCAGACCCAGTACAAACGCACGCACCATGCTTGGGGGTTGACTTGCTGGAAAGCAGCTCTGGAACCCAACAGGTTTCTCAGGTTCCCCTGGTGGAACGTCCTGGGTTGATTTGCTGGAAAGCAGCTCTGGAATGGACCTGGGAGCCCTGGTGGGCAACAGGTTAACTATGAGCCCACAGTGTGTCCTTGTGGCCAAGAAAGCCAATGGCACCCTGGGGTGCATTAGGAAGAGCTAGGCTTGCTGTTGTCCGCAGGTCCAGAGAGGACCTGCCCCTCAGCTCAGCCCTGGTGAGGCTACATCTGGAGTACTGGGTCCAGTGCTGGGCTTCCCAGTACGAGAGAGACCTGGAGCTCCAGGAGAGAGTTCAGTGGAGGACTACTAAGAAGGATGAGAGCACTAGAGCATCTGTCATATGAGGAGAGGCTGAGAGAGCTGGGCCTGTTTAGCCTGGAGAAGAGGGTATCAATATCCTAACATATCAATATCTTAAGGGACGGTGTCAAGATGATGGGGCCAGACCCTTATCCAGCGGCTCCCAGTGACAGCAAGAGAACTAAGAGGCACAAACTGAAACACAAAGTTCCATCTGAATACGAGGAAAAACGTCTTTACTGTGCTGGTGACAGAGCACTGGAACAGGTTGCCAGCGAGGTTGTGGAGTCTCCTTGCGTGGAGCTATTCAAAACCCACCTGGATGTGACCCTGCACAACGTGTTCTAGGTGACTGTGTGATGGTCTCCAGAGGTCCTTCCAACCTCCACCATCCTGTGTTTCTGTGAGGGTGTTCAGGGTCCTGGAGCTCCCCTGGCCACCCTCACCCCTCACCGCTTCCAGCAGGAGAGGAGGAGAGGGGCGCTTGGTGATGAGGAAGGAAGCCAGGGGCTGGGCTGGGGCCACGAGGTGGGGCAGGGAGATGTGTGGGGGCGAGCACACAGGGCAGGTTGGGAATGGGATGCCCCTTGGTGTCTTTGGAGGGCTTTCTGGGACCCTGAGTGCTGGGGAATTGGGGTGGCCCTTGGTTGTCCCCTCCTGCAGCAGGTGGGGACACCCACAGCTGTAGTTGTTCCCCAACATCCAGGGGCTGGTGGCCTTTGTGTCCCTCCCTTGCCATGGGGTCTGCTCTGCACCCGCTGGTAGGGAGCACTGGGGGCAGTGACCAGCCTTTGGGGGGCACAGTGCTCCATGTGCCTCGAGGGGTGACTGTCCTCCAGATCCTTCCTCTTGCTCCTGTGTGGCCTGCTTGTCCCCCACTGGCCTGGCCCCGCTTTATCACCTCTGTAAATGCAGGTGGGTTGGGGACAGAGCAGGGAGCAGGGGGTCTCAATACAGTGGGGGGGCATCAGATGAGGGATTCCTGCACATCCCACCTGGACACGGCCCTTTCCTGCAAGGGGGGACCAGGGTGAGCTGTGCTTGCTGTCCACGGGGACTCTGTCCCTGCGGCTAGAGCCCTCACCTGTACCTCCACCACCACGCAGCACCGATGGCAATGGCAACGGCAAGGAGCAGCACCACGATGACAGTGACGACGGTGGGAGTCACAGTGGGGTTTTCTGGCACAGGGAGAGAGCGGAGGGCAGACATGAGCACACGGAAGCACCAGCGTGGGAGCCACCCCAACGCCCCCCATCCCCAGCACCGACCCCAGGGGATGAGGAGGCTGCGGGTGCCCAGGCTGCGGTGGCGAACGCGGCAGGCGTAGCTGTGCCCATCACGGGGAGCCACGGTCAGGACGCTGTGGACCTGGTAGGTGAGGTCGGCGTTGGGCAGGACAGCGCCGGTGTTGAGGGCCGGGCCCGGCGGCACCTCGTGGCCGTCCCGCAGCCAGGCCACGCCGATGGGCCGCGGGTAGAAGCCGGTGACGCGGCAAACCAGCAGGAGCCGGGCTGGGCCAGCCGTGCGGGCAAAGACGGTGGCAGTGGGTGGCTCTGCGGGGCGAGATGAGGGACAAGGGGAGCCCAGCAAGGGCACCAAGCGGCCCCGGCATCGGGGATGCATTGGTGTGGCCGTGCTGGGGCCACAGGGTGCTCACCTTGTCTCTCCAGATTTGCCTTCCCGTGCCTGCACAGGGCGCGGAGGTGGCTGGGGCAGGATTTGTAAAGGAGGTGCTCCACCATTTCCCTGACAGCCATCATCCCGTTGAGGTACTGGCCCACCAGCTTGGCCAGCGGGGTCGACTGCTGGACAGCCCAGTACCTTCTCGCCACCTCATACTCCACCAGGTTTCTGCCGCCCTCCCCAATTTTGGTGAAGGCATGGCTCGTCCCGTTGGGGTGAAGCTCACAGCCTGCGTGGAGCTGGAACACCATAGGGTCTGCGAGGAGCGGAGGTAGCAGAGGGGGGCAGTGAGCATGGGGACGTGGGTGTCCCGAGGAGGGGGCGGCTGGGAAGGTGTGGGCAGGGGCACCATGGGTGGTGGGGTTGTGCTTCCCAGACCTTGCACACCCTATGAGTTGTCAGGGTAGATCAAGCATAAGGGCTGGGTGTTTGAGCACCACTGTGCCCCCCTAAAGTGCTCCCCCAAGTTTCTACCTCCATGTTACCCCCAAATGTTCCCTCCATGTTTCCCCTTCCCTGATCAGTGCTGTGCAGGTCCTGCAGCCCTGAGCAAGCTTGGCAGCAGCTCCCTGGGCATTTCAGTACACCCCCTCCACACCCACCAAGTAGCTGGAGCCTCCCTTGCCCTTTGGAGGCTGTCACCCCCCCGGCAAGACCCTGCAAACCCTGCCCTGGTGGGAAGGGGTGCTGCGTCTGCAGCTCTCCCCGTGCTCACATTCCGCCTGCACCTCCGTGGCCATCTCGTGCATGAATCGGATCGCATTGCGCACGCCCAACTTGAAGGAGGACAGAATCTTCTCCATGTCACCCTCAGCCATGGCCTGGCGGACCCAGGGGTAGCAGATGTGGAGGTTCCAGGTGTCCTGGTCCAGCACGTAGACGAGCGTGTCTGCCAGCGCAGCCACCCCAGCCACCTCGGTGGAGCTGGCACTGGGGAGGAGGAAGGTCTGGAACAGCTGGAAAAGCTGTGATTCTGCTGGGAGAGGGGATGGGGCTTCAAGAGAGGAAGGGGAGGGGAGATGAGGGAGGTACACCCCACACCACAGCGGCCCGCCTTGCCCAAGGGACCCCTCTGGGCCCACCTGGTTCCCTGCTGTCATGGGAGGACGCTCAGCGTGTCCTGGTGCTGTGGCTCCAGGTGACAGCAGCACCCAAAGCAACCTCTCACCGGGGCAAACAGGAAGATGCTGGAAGGGGCCCACAGGACCACGAGGGGCCCAGACCCTCCCCTGGTGCCTGCGGGACAACACCTTTGGGGGCACCCCGGCACCCCAAGCCTGGCTGGGGATCCCCATGGCTGTTCAGGCACCTGAGCGCCTACACCAGTGCTGGGCAGGACAGTGAGCCCTGACCTGGAGGCACCTCTGGGTGCTGCGGGGTGGGGGGCAGCCCCTTGGTGCTGCAGGCTGTCCTCCCCACGTAGCGGAAGGTCTTAGCCATGCCTCCCTTGCCAGGGGACTCCTGTGGCGGAGGGACGGGTGGGTGGGGGTGTCCCGGAGCTCCCACTTACCTTCTGGTTCTGCCCACGTCCTGTGGTAGAGAAGCAGGAGGAGGAAGAGGAGGCGACGCGGCCGCATGGTGCTCGGGGTGAGGCTGAAGCAGTCAGGGCGGTGGGAGGAGGAGGAAGCACCCCTGGGGTCCCGGCAGCAGCGCTCCGCCAATGGGGCTGGAGATCGGGGAGCGCAGGATGGAGAGGAGCTGAAACGCCCCCATTTTGGGTTCCCCCTGCTCCACCTGTACCCCCACCTGCTTCACCCTGGGAACGGGGCTGCCCCCGGGGAGGGGGCGACGAGCAACCACACTCCCACACACCCCAACCCAGTGGCAGGGGGGTCCCCGCTCGGGTCAGGGCCCCCCTTTCCAGAATTGGGATGCTGCAGCACCCGTCAGGTGCTGGCCACGGGGACAACGCGGTGACAAGGGACCGCCTCGCCCCCAGCCCATCTCCCCCCATGCTCCCATCTGCCATCCCCAGCCCCGTTCCCCCAGCTTGCAGTTTCTCTTCCCCTTTCCCAGGGGCCCCGTGCTGGGGGCAAAGGCAGAACTGAAACGCAGGCAAGGGGAAGTTTGTCCCGCTCCGGCTGAGGGCGGGTGGTCCCCGTGCTGTCACCCCCCAAAGTCCCTTGGTGCCCTGAGGGAGCCACCTGGATCCCCGAGGGACTGCTGGAGCTCCTGTGAACAGCTCTGGTGTGGCCCCAGGAAGCTCAGCCTGCAGGCAGGGCACCCCATCACCCTCCAGTCACCTCCAGGCACAGCTGGGGCTGGTAGTTCCTGCTCGGATGTCCCCTGCTGTGGTGGTGGCACCTTGTGACACTGAGTCAGGCCCAGCATGGGGGGATGCTGCGGTGTCCCCGTGGGCTCAGACGTGGCCCCAAAGTTCCTGCTTCCTCCAGGGCTCACTCGCTGCAGTGTTCCCAAGGGGATGGCCGTTCCCGCGATGTCCCAGTCCCTCCTGACAGGGCCACCAGTGCCTGGCAGCTGCTGGGATGGCAAAGGGCGGCAGTGGTGCGGCTGGCGAGGGAGGGAGCAGAGGGACAGAGGTCCCTGCAGCCCCCTCAGGTGATGGCTGACCTTCAAAGCCCCCTTCAAGTGGCCACCGGTCCCCTCAGTCTCCTCAGGTGCCTGCTGCTGCTTGCAGTCCCCTCAGGTGACCGGCGGTCCCCGCAGGACCTCTTCGATGACTGTTCCTCTTCGCACCGCCCTCAGTGCTTGGCTCAGGGGATTGGGGGACCCTTGGCGCTTTGCCTCCCTCATTGCCTTGGGGTGCCACGGCAGCCTTAGGAGAACCCACCCAGCCCCCTAGACCCGGCAGCCCTGGGTGTCCCAGCCCAGCTCTTGACAGAGGGCACCTTAGGGCCCACCCCGAAACCTCAGCGCCAGCTCCATTGGCTGTCAGGGAACCCGGTGCCACCACCGATGTCAGAGTCACCCTGGGGAGAAGTGAGCAGCCCACGCAGCTCCATCTTCCAGCTGCTGTGCTTGCCTGTGGCCTTGCTGTGGATGCCATGCAGCCCCGCTGCCTCCTCCTCTTCCCCTTCCTCTTCTTTCCTGGGACATGGGCAGAGCCAGAGGGTAAGTAGGAGCTCACCCCAACCTGCTCCCCTTCCTCTACCGTCCCCCCCAGTGTCCTCCTTCACAGGGCCATGGTCAAGGTGGGGGGCAGAGCTGGGGCTGACGAAGTGGTGGGGGGCTGCAGGGGACCCCAAGAAGCTGTCAGGTCACGACAAAAGCGGCATCGCTTTCCCCAGCTCTCTCCCCCCCCCCTCTCCGGCAGGCTCTCATGTGCTCCAGCTGCGCCATTTCGTCACCTTCCAAAACGCCACGTCCATGCAAGTGGGGGGGCTTGGCCTCGTGGGGGACATTAACATTGGCTGCGTGGACAGACACACCTGGGACATCCATTACCACCAGCCCTGGCTGCGTCCAGCCCTGCCCAAAGGCGACTGGGATGTCATTGAGAGCTCCATCAAGTCATACCTGCGGGATTTCAACAGCCTGGTGCAGACGCTCATCACGCGCACCGCGATGTCCTGTACGTGCCCACAGTCGTGTGTCCCCCCCCCCCCATTTCCAAATGACCCCTCAGGCATGAGCCAAGGCTGCTGGGCAGCTCCACGAGCTTCTCCAGAGCCCTTGGGGATGGGGACGCAACTCAGGCGGACCCCCTAAGGTTCCCGAGGGGACCCAGCGCTGAACACCCCACATATCCCCTCTACCCTCCACCTCCTGTCTCCCCCCAGTCCCTTTCGTCTTCCAGTCCTCCATAGGCTGCAAGCTCCAGCCCAACATGACTAACAGATCCTACTTAGTCATCGGCTACGAGGGCCAGGACTTGCTCCGGTTCCACCTGAACGAGGGAACGTGGGATCGGGTGCCGGATAACGAGATATCAGCAACCGCTGAGCATTTCCTGAACAATGCCACCACCCTCAACGAGCTGATACAAGTGCTCCTCAACGTCACCTGTCCTGACATTTTGGAAAGGTTCATCGAGTACGGGCGGGCAGATCTGGAGAGACGAGGTAAGGCCCTCCACAACCCTGGCACAGCCACCCGAAAGTCGTCACCCCCCCCCCAAAAGTCGTCACCCCCCTCCAACAACAGGGGTAAGCAGTGCCCTTGCTGGGCTCCCCTTGTCCCTCATCTCGCCCCGCAGAGCCACCCACTGCCACCGTCTTTGCCCGCACGGCTGGCCCAGCCCGGCTCCTGCTGGTTTGCCGCGTCACCGGCTTCTACCCGCGGCCCATCGGCGTGGCCTGGCTGCGGGACGGCCACGAGGTGCCGCCGGGCCCGGCCCTCAACACCGGCGCTGTCCTGCCCAACGCCGACCTCACCTACCAGGTCCACAGCGTCCTGACCGTGGCTCCCCGTGATGGGCACAGCTACGCCTGCCGCGTTCGCCACCGCAGCCTGGGCACCCGCAGCCTCCTCATCCCCTGGGGTCGGTGCTGGGGATGGGGGGCCCCTGAGCCGCGCTGATGGAGCCGAGCAGGAGAGCTGACGGGCTTGTGTTCCTCAGGGAAATCCAACGCTGGGCTGATCGCAGGGCTTGGGGTTGCTCTGCTGGCAGCTGTGGTTGTGATCGGTGCCCTTTGGGCGCGGAGGTGCAGGTAAGGCCCCTTCTGCCCTGCTGTGTCCCTGGGAAATCCCTGCTGGGGAGCTCCCCAGAGCCACCCCGCCGTCCTCTCCTGTTTTTAGGAAGCGCCGTTAAAGGGAAGAATGGAGCCCAGCAGCTTTCTCCTGAGCTTTGTCTGCTTCAAAAACCCCACTTTGGGGCACAACCTCCCTCTGCTGTGACGAAGCTCCAGGCGCCACCAGGACCAAGATGGTCTCAGCAGGGAAGCCACAGCAGGGAACTATGTGGTACTCAAGCTGTGCTGTTATTTGCATAACGAGGATGCAAGCCTGAGACCTCCTCACCTGTTACACGTAATCACTTTGTACCTCATGGCACTACCTGTCCACCTGCCGAGGCTCCTTCTGGCACGCACAGCATTTTCTCCCAGGTTCGGTATAACAGCACTGTCAGCAGGCAGTACGCTGCACCCCTTCCAGCGCCACTTTCTAGATGTTTCTCTTAAAAGCTGCTTTTATTAACCGTATTCCAGAAATAGCTGTGCTTAACCTGAGCCGTTACACACAGGGTAAGCGCACGCAAGTTGTGTTTAAGGCACCGAGTAGCGCTGCACTCGGAGCTGATCTGAGGGAGCTGCAGGCAGAGATAAAACGACGATAAACCACTGATGTTTTTGCCACGAATACACATTATTTTATAAAGGTTTCCGCGGGCTCGGGGAGGGTTTGGCCAGCTTGGGCACAGCACTGCTGATATTATCAGTGCTGATTTCTGGGCTTCGGGCTAGTTGATAGAAGCAGTAGGAAAAGGCAGCCGAGCTCTGATGGGCATCGCGGGGCCAAGGATCCCGTGACTGTGGGGGTGGGAAGGGGCCCGGGTTGGGCTCCCCACGGGGCCGGGAGGCTGCAGCACATCGCAGGAACGGCCATCTCCTGGGGTACACTGCAGTGAGTGAGCCCTGGAGGAAGCAGGAGCTTTGGGGCCACGTCTGAGCCCATGGGGACACCGCAGCATCCCCCCATGCCGGGCCTGACTCAGTGTCACAGGGTGCCGGGGCTCAGCCCGCAGCAGCCCTGGATGGGCTGTCCCAGTGCCACCACCACAGCAGGGGACGTCCGAGCAGGGACTACCAGCCCCAGATGTGCCTGGAGGGTGATGGGGGCTGTGGGGACCAAGGGTTACCTGAGCCTAGAGCAGGGATCTCCTGCCCTGGGCGTGCTTGGAGCCATACCGGGTCCCTGTCCTAGCAAGTGGGGTTGTGGGGGGGCAGCACGGCCAGGGCCCTGTGGTGGTGAGGTGTTGTGGGGTAGCCTCCAGAGCCTCCCAGTATGGGTTGGTCTCCCCCCTCACAGCCTCCCCGTCGCACACAGGGGCAATGTGTCCTGTCCATGCGGCAGGGCGCTGGGCTCTGCTCCGCACTGCTGTGTTGGGGAGGAACGCGCGGGATGGGGGGTCCTGGGGCATAGAGGTGGGAATCGTGGTGTAGTCCTGGGGGTACCATAGGGCCGGGGTCACTCCGTGACCCCCAGGTGTCTCCGGCAGCCACCTGCACTCAGGCTGTTTTTGGAAGCCAAGGAAATTCCTCATCAAGACCAGTGGGGCTGGGCCGGAGCAGTTTCCCTCCCACGTAGGGCTGCACCCCCCCACCACATGCCCAGCTCAGTATCTGCCCTACAGCCTCCTATGCATTCCGTGCCCCCCCCTACACTGTGCTCACCACAAGCCCCATGTGCCCCCAGCTCTTGGGGACACCCAGCCCCAAATGTGTTAATACCCCCACCCCAGCCTCTCTTTCTCCCCCCAGCCCCATAGGTGCCCATGCCCCCCAGCTTCCCTCGTGTCCTCCAGCCCCACACAAGCCCCATGCGTCCTCCCAAGCCCCATGTGCCCCGTGCCACCTCCTAGCCCCCGTATGCGCCCCCCTGCCCTCTCCACACCCTATACTCACCAGCCCTGCACGTGAACCCCAGCACCTCACATGTCCTATGCCCCCCCCCTCACCCCCCCAGCCCCACAC
>JAACYQ010025511.1:0-21084 GCA_011075105.1 Heteronetta atricapilla | reverse complement strand
AGGAGCTGGGTCCCCAGGCTTGGTCCCGAGCGAGGTGGCGGATGTGCAAGTCCATGAGTCCCCAGGTGCCGCAGTGCGGACTTCTCGCTCTTTCCCCTGCAGCTGAACACTGTCTTTTGGTTCCACCATACCTGTGTCCCCGAGAAGGTCCACATCCATGAGGTCCATGGCCCAGCCCTCTGCAGCTCACGCCTGGGCTGGCCTGCCCCACGGTGTCCTGCCAGGTGCCTGGAGCACACTGGAAAACTTTGGCCTACATGCATTAGTTCTGGACAAAAGCAGCATATCCGCTGGGTGCCAAAGCCTCTTTGGGCATCACAGCAGAATCTTCAAGTCTGCGGTGCCCAAAGCTAAACCTTTTTCTTCACTGTTTATAAAATGAACATTAAAGTTAACTCTTCATAAGATAACGAGATCAAGGAAGTACATGCTAAGCATAGAAGACTATTATACTCAACTTTGTGCCCAAATCATGCTAATTGTCATCCCAGGGTGAGACAGAGAAGCTTAGGATATAAAAGTGTTTGGAGGTAGGGGTAAAAAAAAAATAATGATAGGAAAAAACTTAGAGTAAGGAAAATAAGGAGAGTTGGGGAAAGGGGGAATTGCATACATATAAGTGCTGTAGCAGGTCGCCACACATTTCCCCGTGGATTGTGAGGGCCATATCTTCTCCCCATTCCCTTCCACCATCTCAGGGTCCTGGGTAACTACAGCACAACTGGTCTTTTGCGCTATAGACTGAGGCAAAGAAGGCCTTAAGCACCTCAGCCGTTTCCTCATCTCTTGTCACTAAGTTTCCCCCTGCATCCAGTAAAGGATGGAGATTCTCCTTAGTCCTTCTTTTCATGTTCATGTATTTATAAAGACATTTTCTGTTATCTTTAACAGCAGTAGCCAGATTGAGCTCCAGTTGAGCTCTGGGCTGTCTAATTTTGTCCCAACACATCCTTACAACATCCTTAGAATCCTTCTCAGTGGCCTGCCCTCAAAAGAGGGCATAAGATCATAACCCCTCTTTTTTTTTTCCCTAAGCTCTAGCCACAACTCTTTGTTCATCCAGGCCAGTCTTCTTCAAAGCACCAGCTCAGCTTTGGGCACATGATGACAGACTGCTCCTGAGCCTTTAAGATTTCCTTCTTGAGGAGTGCCCAGCCTTCCTGGAGTCCGCTGCCCTTCAGAACTGCCTCCCAAGGGACTCTGCCAACCAGCGTCCTCAACAGTTCAAAGTCTGCCCTCCGGAAATCCAAGACAGCAGTTTTATTGGTCCCCCTCCTGACTTCGCCAGGAATAGAGAACTCTACAGTTTCGTGGTCAAGGCAGCTCCCAACCACATCTCCCAACAGTCCTTCTCTGTTTGTGAACAGAAGGTCCAGCAGGGCACCTCCCCTGGTAGGCTCACTAACCAGCTGCATCAGGAAACTATCTTCCGCACTCTCCAGAAACCTCCTAGACTGCTTCCTCTGAGCTGTACTGCATGTCCAGGATATGTCTCGAAAGTTGAAGTCCCCCACGAGGAGAAGAGTTGACAATTTTGCAACTTTTGCCAGCTGCCTGGAGAACTCCTCATCCATCTCATCTTGGTTTGGCAGTCTGTAACACACCCACATCAGGATGCCTGCCTTGTTGGCCTTCCCACCGATCCTAACCCATAGGGACTCAACCTTATCATTCCCAGTCTCAGACTCGAGTTCGACAACATCAAAACACTCTCTAATATAGAGAGCCACACCACCACCCCTTCTGTGCTGCCTGTCCCTTCTGAAGAGCCTATAGCCAGTCACTGCAGCACTACAGTCACAGGAATGGTCCCACCACATTCCAGTGATGGCAACCAAGTCATAGCTAGCCTGCTGCATGATGGCTTCCAGCTCCTCCTGTTTGTTGCCCATGCTGCGTGCATTAGTGTAGATGCACTTCAGCTGGGGCTCCCCTTCCTACCTCATTTAAAGCCCTCTCAATGAGCCCTGCCAGCTCCTATGCTAGTGTCTGTTTTCCCCTTCGAGACAGGTGGGACCCATCTGCAGTTAGCAGGCCAGGTGCCTAGTAAAGCACCCCGTGGTCCAAAAAAAAAAAAAAATATCTGTGTTGGCACCAGTCTCTGAGCCACCTGTTTATCAGGTGGGCTTTCAGAGTCCTCTCTGTACCCTTCTCTGCCACTGCAGGGATGGAGGAAAGCACGAGCTGTGCTCCCTCTCCATCTACTAATTGTCCCAGTCCCCTGAAGTCCCGTTTGATAGCCTTCAGGCTTCTCTCTTCAGTGTCATCTCTGCCAGCCTGGACTATCAAAAGAGGATAGTAGTTAGAAGGGTGAACCAGGTTAGGAAGCATTCTGACAATGTTCCTGACACTGGCCCCATGGAGGCAGCAGACTTCCCTACGGGTAGAGTCAGGTTGACACATAGGGCCCTCTGTTCCCCTCAGAAGGGAGTCACCTACAAAGATCACCCTTCTTTCTTTCTTAGTGGAGGCAGTCCTGAGGCGTGGAGTTGACCTCCTCGCCTTAGGCATCCTCCTGGGTAGACTGCTCACCTCATCCTCACCCACCGGTCTCTCAAGCTCCCAGGCATCAAACCTGTCGTGTAAGGGCACCTGGGAAGGCTGGGCTGGTAGGGAGGGGGGTGCCTGTGACATCGAGCAGGGACCCGTTTCCATTCCTCCTCATCTCCTAGGTCCCCTCCCTCTGCTCGGCAGGGCAGGGGGTCCACCGCCTTTTGGGGTGTCTCACCCCAGGGCCTTTCCTTCAGGGAGCTGCCCCACAGGTCTCCCGCTCGCACTCCATGATGGCCCCCCCCAGCCTCTTCACCTCCTCCCGGAGCTCCGCCACCAGGCTGAGCAGGCCATCCGCCTGCTCACACCTCACACACGCGGTGTCTCTGCCGCCCTCAGAGGGCAGCAACAGACCCGGGCACCCCGTGCATCCAGAGACCTGCCGCATTTTTGAGTGGGCACGCAGCCTGGGCGGCCACAGACCGCCTAAAAAGAGCTCTCCGCCTCGTGATGACCACGGCGGTTTACCTATAGGCAGGCAGCCGAAGACGAGCTGTTCTCGTGAGCGGGTCTGAATGCCCTGCCCTGCCTCAGCAAACCGCCGCTCCCCGTCCCGTCGCTACCTCCCTGGGGGCTGCCTTCGAGCAGCTGCCTGCTGCTCGTCCTGACGGGGCCTGCTTCTCTGATGGTACTAGCTCAGTAGGATGCAGTGAACATCACCGAAGGCTGCTCAGCTGTACCTCTGCAGCACGAGAAGGCAGCACGACAGACAATACTTCAGTGAGCAAAGCGATGGTGTTTCTGGGGGTATGTGGGCAGTTGGGTGTCTCCTGTACAGACTGCACGTACCACATGAGGGACATAGGAGTGTGTAGTTTCCTTGCTGTAATTCCAGACAGAATGAGGGTGGTGGGCAGAAACTACGGGCAAAGAGTTATGGAAAAAAATCACCAGATTATCAGCTGTGACTGGAGTCTTGCATGCCTCAGAGCTCTGTTAGGTAGACCTTGACAGAGCCAATGTTTGGCAAAATCCAGCCCCTATCTCTGCAAACCAGGCAGTGTTGCATGTTCCCTGTTCAACTGCAGATGTTTCAGAAATCCTAAGTCACTCCTGCAAACTGGAGCCAGGAAAGGCAAATAACTTTTTGAAAGTGCAGGGCAAGCCTTACACATTTCAATGCGTGTAGCTGAATTAAGTCTGAATGATTAATAGTGAAAAACATAGTTGCTTTTTTTTTTTTTTTTTTTCCTTTGGGAATATAAGAAAAAAGGTGGTAAATCCTTCAGATGTGTCCGTTAGTGAAAATTATTCCACAGATTCCTCACCTCCTCTTAAGCCCTATCTGCAGCAGTCTGAACCTCATCTGAACCTTCTTGAAAAGCAAACAGCAGGACCTGGCACACCTCCTGGTACTGGAACTACTTGCAGAAATGCTTGGCAACAGCTTCACATGTCTTCTTATTTTAAGGATGGCAGGTGAAGGCATTCTGGGACCCTTGGGTCTCAATGCTTTGTGTGCCTCTCTCCTTGCCATCCTGGGGGCTCATTCCTACTACAAAAAAATCTCCGTTGCAAGGAATGGAGACCCATCAGGACCCAGGACCTACCTGGAAGATGCAGCCCTTTGAGCTTTTCAGCCCCTGGCCACTACTCATAAATTGACTTGAACCAGAAATACCCCACACTGAGGAGAGATTTCAGGTCCATGTTTGTGTTTTGGGATCCGGCTGCTGCAGTGTGTGCCTGAAAGGGGCTATGCTTTTCCAGACTGCTTTCTTGTGTTACTCAGAAAGGGCAAATTAAGACATAAACTTAGTTCCATTGTTCAGTCAAAGTGGAGAGTACGCAAATTATCATTCTAATTAGCATAATTATTTCAGAGAGAGCAGAGTTTTCCCCAAGAACCTTTGCTCAGTAGCTTGGCAAAGTAAACATGTGGCTAATTCAGGCATTGGTGGCAGAGGAGCTGGGCGAGTGTGTCCTCAGGCCCCTAGGGAGTTAGGCTCTTGGTTTCTTCTCCTTACAGGATGTTCCCAAGGGCTTTCCAACCTGTCTTTGCTGAGGGTCAGCCTGAAGCACCACCCATCACCAGGCCCAGCAGGGCTGGCTCCGGCCCCTGCTCACAGCAGTTTTAACACAGCCAGCCTTCACCAGCTGCAGCGCTGTTGTGAATCCACTGCTGCTGGCTGTCCTGCAAAGCTTGTCCTTCCAGCAGTCCATGTTCACTCAGTAAACATAAAACTATCGCCTTGTATTTACTGCAAGAGAGAAAAACACGGTGCCATCTCTTTCCTTTCTTCTATTCTTGATGGCCCTTTCCCATCTCTGGTGCCTGAAGGGTTCATCAGCTCATACACCTTAAGCAGCTCTTCAGCCACTCATGGCTACATGCGTTAAGTCCCTCTGGACCAACTTTTAGCAGCATTTCATCAGAAGATGAGAGTTCCACAATGCACCTCACGTTGTGCGCAAACGCTCTCATCTGCCCCCCAGGAAGTAGGAGGAAAACTCCTCTTATGTGGCATAATGACCACAAGGACACCAGGGTTCTTTTAGGATCAATAACTTCAACAACCCCTTTATTGAGGACAGACTCCCTTCTTATACCATTAGCTGTTAGCTCTACAAGCGGTACTTTCCCACTAGCTGTTCATTGGTTAATAACTTTGTCCAGCAACAGCAAACATTTAGCCACCTCCATGTCTTAAGAGTTGGAGAAGGAGCAGTTGGAGACAGCAAGGCATCTCGTCAATCACCCTTCTTTGTGCCTTCTAATTTGTTTACATTCCTCATGGCTTCATCTTAACGAGTCCGATGTTATCACCCAACACTGAGCTTGTCGACCCCCATGGCGATACTCTCACACTCTTAGGTCCACCTGGGCAGACAAAGTCATATTTGTGAGCTGCAGATCTGCCTGGCTTTGCCACAGCACTGTAGCCATAGGCAGAATCTGATTTTCTGTCCCCTTCCCTTAGTGGGGTGAATGGGAAACATGCAGAACAACTCTTGCTCCTGGCTGGCCAGAGAGATTGGTAAATGGAAAAAACAGTTTTGTTTTCCCAGAGAATATCTCAGGATATTCTCTGAGTCTAATTCTATGATTCTAAAAGTTTTGTCTACCTCTGATAGAGACTTTTTTTTTTTTTTTTTAGTGATCCCAACCTCAGAGCCCTCTAGGGTAGATCCCCGAGAACCGTGTCCAGTTTTGGAGGTTGGTGCATGCCCAGTAGCCACCTCTGTCTCCATCTGATTGTATGTTTCGAGAAGTTTGGCCTTCCTGCATTAGTTCTGGAGCATGCCCATCTGGGGTCGCTACCTGAATTTTGGCCAAATTGGGAAGCACGTGCATGCCCAGTAGCTACCGATTCCTCCTCCAGGCATGCTTCCTGAAATGTTTTAGCCTCTTCCAGAGAGAGATTGAGATGTGGATTCGGTCCACAGAACCCTTCAGGCTAAGTACCCGAGAACTTTGGCCAGGTTTGGAGGGAGGTGCCTGCCAAGAGGCTTCTCTTGCCTCTGGCTGATCTGGTTTGCCAAAACTCAGGGGCTAGCTCCACACAGAGATTTAGTTTTGGATTCTGTCCTCAGCTGTTCAGGGTAGGTACCCGAGAACTTCGGCCAGTTTTGGAGGGAAGTACCTGCCTGGGTACGTTCACTTCTCTTCACTGATCACATTTGGAAAAGCTTTTGAGCTGGCTCCAAATAGACAACTGCTTCTCAAGATCAGCTGAAGAACCCCACCTTAGGTCTCTCACAATTTTGGTTCTTCTTTGGAGGTAGCTGCATGGCTGCTGGCTACCATTGCTTCCTCCAGGGAAGCTTCTGGAAATGTCTGGGATTCTGCCTGAGAGAGAGGACCTAACATTCACCTCCAGTCTGTGCATATATCCAGGCTTGCCCCTCCCCAGGTGCACAATCTGGCACTTACTCTCATTAAACTTCATACTGGGGGTGATTACCCAGTTCTCCAATTAGTCTAGGTCTCTCTGCAAGGCCTCACCCCCTTAACAGTCAGCAGCTCCACCCAATTTGGTATCATCCACAAACTTGCTTCAAAAAACCTTCAAGTCATTCATCCAAAACATCTATAAAAACACTGAAGAGGCCTGGTCCTAATCTGGAGTCCTGACGAACCCCACTAGTGACAGCTCACCAGCCTGATGTAACCTCATTTACAAGAGCCCTATGGGCCCGACCCTTCTGACCAGTGCTCACCCAACTTATGCTTTTATCTAACTGTATTCTGGTTATTCTATCCAGAAGGATACTGTGGGATGAAGCCCATCAAGCCCCATGGACTTGTATGCATCCAAGTGGAGCAGCAAATCCGGCACAAGTTTGGGGTAAACTGGAGTTTATCATTCCTGCAGTCACGGTCCTCCAACTCAGGGCAGCTGGGGTCCCAGAGACATCACTGGTGTTAAAGACAGCAGTGAAAAATGCATTAAATGTCTCTGCTTCATCTATGCCCATTTGTGAGGTTAAGTTTGTTGAGCAGGACTTCCCCTTGTGAAGCCATGTTTGCTCTGACCAGTGACCACATTATTTTTTGGGTGCTTTCAGTAGCTACCATGATAATCGTCTTTCCAGTTTAGCAGGCACTTAAGTGAAACTGACATGCCTTTAAGCATCAGGGTCTTCCTTCCTGCCCTTCCTGACAACTGGAACTATGTTTGCCAGCTGCCAGTCCACTAGGACCACACCAGGTTCCAAAGACCGTAGAGAGTTAGTGAGAGGTCTCACGCTGGCATCAGCCAGCTCTCAGAGTACCATGGGATGAATCCCAGTGGGCCCCACAGAGTTATATGCATGCAGCTAGAATAGCAAATCCCACACAGGTTCAGGGTTAGCTAGGAGTTTATCATTACTGCAGTCATGGTCCTCCAACTCGGGACAATAGGGCTCCCAAAGCCCAAACACACCACCACATCCCACCAAGCTGAGGACCCCCACACACCCTACCTCCAGGCAGGTGGGCAGGGACATTTTGCACATCCCTGAGCTGTGGACGTGGAAAATGAACAATGCTGAAGAGAGCCGCAAGAGCCCAGAGCACGCCTTGTCCTCCTTTTCCTCAGGCAACCCTTGCTGCCCTGGGGATGAGGAAGCAGAAGTAGCACCAGCACAAAGAGGACAGCTCTCATGTCATGCCTGCGACACCAGTCCCCCAGGACAGGCAGTGCTGCTGACATGCACTAACCCAGCATCTGTGTGGAGTGAGCCAGCCCGGGAAAAGGGACAGCAGGAGCTGCATTTACAGACAGGGAACATTTTAATTTACAGTTTTTGCCCCAAGAGTAAAGCTGAGGGTTTTTCATCCAAACACTATGGCCTCTGCAGCACATAGCCAGTCCACGGGGGCAAAGCCCATCACACTCGCCGCGCCTTCTTGTTTTTCTTCTTTTCTTCTTTGATGGCACTGTCGTGGGCTTTCCTCTTTGCAGCAAGTTTGTTCGCCTGTGGAGAAAGCCCCCCAGACCCACAGTCAGGTCAGTCTGCCACTAAGAGCTGCGCCACCCTCAGACCCACCAAACCTATTCTACTCCCGGGGGAGGGAAAGGAGGAGCAGTGGCACCTCCTGAGTTTTACTTGCTGAACACATACTTTGGCCCTGAGGGAGAACAGGAAGACTGCTCTGTTAGGGTTGAGCTCCTGCAAGCCTGGTAATGCCAGGCAAGAGGCTTGTATGGCCTCAGCCTAGCACACCTGCCATCTATGTCCTCACCACCTCCTCAGGTACAGGGAGGAGAGTAGGGAGAAGAGCTGAAAATCCTCAAGTATCAGCAGTGTTTGTAGGCCTGATGAACCTGGGACCAGCCTGTGACAACACAGGCTCAGCCCTGAAGAGCAGCTTCAGCTCTGCCCAGACTCACAGCAGGGCAGGGAGCTGCGGGCTGCACAGGTACGGGTGAAGCTCCCTCCTGCAGCCAGGGCTGGGGAAGCACAAGGTTGTCAGAGGCTGCTCCCTCCCCACAAGATGGGGACAGACCAGGATTTAGTGATCCAGAGCTGCAAGCCAATTTGGTAAGACCTAGCACAGGGATCCTTGTCTCAGGGCATCCCTATCCTCATACCTCTCGGACTTTGCGTTTCTTGCCAAACATGATCTTCTTGTAGAGGTATTTCTCCCTCTTCTTCATCATCATGATGGCCAGGCGCTTCTCCTCGTTTTGCTGTTCCTGCTCCAGGCGCTGCTTGTCCTCCAGCCGCACCTTGCCAGCGGTCACCTTCACAGGAAGCGCCTGCAGGGAGACAAGAGCTCAGGACCCTGTGTGCTGGGTGCCCACCCTTCCCCAGGGACAGACATTTCAACACACAGTGGGACCAAGTGTACCCTCTGCAAGTTTGCAGAAGACATCAAGCTGAGTGATGCACTTGGTACACCGGAAGGATGACACCTAAAGGGATGTGGACAAGCTCAAGAAACAGATCGATGGAAACCCACTGAGGTTCAATGAGTTTAAGTGCAAGGTGCTGCACCTGGGCTGGGGCAATCCCAGACTTGACAACAGACTGGGAGAGGAACTCATTGAGAGCAGCCCTGCAGAGAAGGACTTGGGGGTTCTGGTGGATAAAAGGCTCGACATAAGCTGGCAATGTGTGCTTGCCGCCCCTAAGGCCAACTGCATCCTGGGCTGCATCACCAGAGGAGTGGGCATCAGCTGGAGGGAGGGGATTGTCCCCCTCTGCTCTGCCTTTGGGAGGCCCCACTTGGAGTGCTGCGTCCAGGTCTGTGGCCCCAGCACAGGAAGATGTGGGGCTGTTCGAGCGGGTCCAGCGGAGGGCCATGGAAGTGATCAGAGGGCTGGAGCACCTCTCCTATGACAAAAGGCTGAGAGAAGTAGGGGTGTTCAGCCTAAAGAATAGAAGGCTCCAGAGAGACCTCATTGCAGCCTTTCAGTACTTAAAGGGAGCTTAATAAAAAGACTTTTTACACAGGCAGATAGTGATAGGACAAGGGGAAAGGGTTTTAAATTCAGAGAAGATTTAGATTAGAGGTTAGGAGAAAACTTCCCTCAGAGGGTGGAGGCACTGGCACAGGTTACTCAGAGAAGCTGTGGATGCCCCATCCCTGAAGTCATTCAAGGCCAAGTTGGATGTGGCCCTGGGCAACCTGGTCTGGTTGGTGGCATCACTGCCCTTGGCAGGGGAGCTGAAACTGGATGTTCTTTAAGGTCCCTTCCAACAGAAGCCATTCTCTGATTCTAGGATTTCCATGCCATTTGGTAGAGGCACAGAAGAGCCACAGCACCCTCTGCTCACCCACAGACCAGGCAGCAGGAGGCCAGCCATGGGATGCAGGTGCTGAGTGTCAACAGGAGCTACAGCCCATTAGCATGGGCTCAGGACCCAGGGGCTGCTGCAGCAGCAGCTCAGCCACAGCAGTCTCAGAGCGGGGACATGCTGCAGTGAGCTGAACCCTGGCAGAGAGAGCGCTCACAAAGGCTGTCCTCTCCTGGAGCTCCTGTCCTGCTGCCAGGCACCTCACCTTGTTGCTCTGCGTCTTCTGCTCTTCCATCTTCTTCAATTTCATCTCCTCTTCCTTTTCAGACTCCTCTTCCTCTTCCTCCTCCTCTTCTCTATCGTCGTCATCCTCCTCCTCTTCCTCCTCGTCCTCCTCACTCTCGTCACCTACAGAGAGACCACTGCAATCAACTGGGAGCGTACCGACACTGCAGTGGGTAGAGCTCTGCCGAAGCAGCAGTGCTGCCTGGCTCCCCTCCTCCTCAGCCCCAGCAGCTATGTGTCACCTGGGTCCTCGCCCCGCTGCATGGCCAGCAGTTTCAGCTTCTCAGGAGGAATGTAGTCTCCCTCCTGCTCCGTCACGAAGGGTGAGAGGTGTGGGGGCAGCAACACACCAGGGAAATAATCAGCTACGGGGAGGCACAGCTTAGCATTGACCGAGTCAAAAACCCACTGAGGCTGCAGGTAATACCTGTGGGACAGAGCGGGACATGGTTGGGGGTCAGACTGTGTCCTCCTGCCCCAGGCTGTGGAGCCCAGGGGGCTGCAGGACTGCAGCAGAGCAGGATGTGAGGAGACAGAGCGTGGGACAGCTCGGGAGAGCCACTAGCCCAGGTGGCCATTCTGGGGACAGGTAACCTGCCTCACCTGCCCACAACCTGCTGCTCCACCCGGGGCCGGTCAACAATCTGGTGGGTGATGGAGGGGTCGCTCACGTCGTAGGTGGCACCGATGCACAGGGACTTGTCCCAGGACACTTGGCCACCAAAGCACCTGCCAGCCAAATACAACAAGCGGTCACACCGGAGAGGCCCTCAGGGTCACCTCACCTGTGGGACACGAGGCAGATTGGCCTCAGCAGTCCCACTGGAGGGGACAGGGAAAGTAGGGCTGCTGAGGAAGGCTGCTGATGAAGGAAGTACCGGATGATGAAGGCCAGTGGCTCTCGAGGAACCTCCCTGTTGAGGAAGAAGCGCAGCCCTTCAAACAGCTTCTTGTGTTTCTCCAGGGCCTCTTGCTCCTTCCTCCTCGCGTCCATCTGCTCAGCAGTCTCCTGCTCAGAGCAAAGCATTCAGTCTCTTCCCTCACCCACCACCTACCAAGCCCCTCACTGCACGGGAGGGCTCCTGAGTGCTGTCCCCATCCTCCTGCCAGTCCCCCCGCTCCCATCCCACACAGTCCCAGCCTTCACTCAGCCACGAGATGTGCTACAGACAATCGCATGCGACCAGGGCTGAGCCACCCCGCCAGGCTCTTACCCCCTCCACAGGGAACTCATCCATCTCCACCTCATCCTCCTGGGCCGGTGCCACCACGCGCACCAGGCTGGCACTCAGAGCTGACAGTTTCTGCAGCAGGAAACCAAGAAGACGTAAGAGGCAGGCTCACAGAGGAAATCCCCCAAGGGCAGGCACCAATTGCCTCCTTTGGCCAGCCCAAAGGGGTGATCAGGCTCTGCTCCTCGGTCCCTGCACCATGAGTTCTCCACACCAGGACGGGTCAATGGCCAGGACACCAAGGCCACACAGGTCCCTGCACACAGGCTCCTAACGGTGACCCTAGTGGCAGCAGCGTCCCTCACCTCCAGGTAGCTCTCTGAATCCATGGCGTACTCCTTGCCCTCTGCAGGCTTTAAATCAACCTCAGCCTGGCCATCGATCTGAGGAGAAACAGAAAGATGGTGAGACAGCTCCCACGCCTGGAGCACCCAAAAGTCCTCTGCTCCAGCCCTTCCACCACCCACACTGGTCCTGCAGGGGCTCTGCTCTCTGCAGCAGGTGCTGCCACCAGCCTGGTGCCCCCGGGGCAGGCAGCGGCCTCACCTTGGGTGGATAGTGCAGGTTGAGGGAATGGTAGAGGCGGAAATTGACGAAGCCCAGCAAGGTGGTGTAGAACTCAGTGAAGGTGGCCATCACGCGGTAATCCACATCCGTGGGGTGCTGCGGGCACGCAGGGAGGGTGAGAACACGAGGATGAAGGACCAGATCCCCTCATCAGGTACAGGGCCCCAGTCTCCCAGCACCAGCTTGGGGCATGAAGCTGCCAGGAGATCAGGCCACAAGCCCCGCTGCTCACTCGCCCCCACTCTGGCCCCATCTGCAGACAGAGGAAGGTCCTGCCCTCCTCAGAGACAGGTCTAGAGATTGATGCCCACCACCAGAAACAGGACAGGGAGAGCTCTCCAGGCTGCGGGGGAGGCAGGGGACACCACCATAGGCCGTACTAATGACCACAAACTCAGAACACCCCAACCCAAACGAGCCCTGGACAAATGTGGAACAAAAGGAGAGCAGAGCACTGCAGCGATAGCTCTGTGTGCCAGTGGTGCTGTCAGGGCACGCTGCCCATGCTGGCCCAGCATCACCCTCAGCTCCCACAGAGCCCCGCCGGGATGGCTGCGCCATGAGCTCGCTGCCTCGGCCAAGAAGACGCGGGGTCTGACTTGCTTTGGCACCTCCAGCCGAGTTAACTACCAGCTAATCTTTAATTGCTGGGTAAAGCCAATTTTAGTAATTGACAAAAGGAGGAACGTAACAGCTGGGGAGCCTGGTGCAGCCAGGCACCAGGGCCATGGACACTGCCATCCCCGACAGAAGGGGGCTGCCAAGCTGGGCCTCATGGACTCCACCACAGGCTGGGCACTGCCTGATTTGTTCCTCTAGCACAAGGGGGAGGGAGACGTCCCCACCACCCCTCCACGGCCCCGGGGAAGGGAACAGCAAAGCAGCAGCAGCAAAGGTCCCACTGTGCCCGGGTACTCACGTCGTGGGCGAAGGCGTAAGGGGTGATCCAGGTGACGGGCTGCCCCAGCACCTCTGCCTGGTAGTAGATGCCCTTGATGGAGAGAAAGACCTGGCGGGGAACAGAGTGATGGATGAAGGCCTGGGGCGTTCCCTGGTTCTCATCAGCCTTCCCCAGGCAGCAGGGGTGTGAGGGAGCATCGGGGACAGCCCGGCAGGACTCGTCCCTCGCTGGAGAACCCACCTTGCGCAGGGAGCGGGACGCGATGACGTAGTTGAGGAACTCGACGGCCAGGCGCCGGCAGAGCTGGATGGTCTGAACATGGCACTTGCCCGTCCGTGGGAAAGTGGAGAAGAGGAAGCACATGGAGAGGGCATCGTCCAGGTCCCGCAGCGCATCTACAAAAGTTGGGTACCTGCGGCCGGGCAGGAGGGGAAGGTGGCATCAGCCCCAGAGCCACCAGAAACCAGCTGGGACTGCAGCAACTGGCGGAGACCTCACTTGAGAAAGGAACAGGCTCTCACAGCCACCTTGGGGCATCTGGGTGGTTTGTGGGGATGGAGCAATGCTGCTGGGCAGCCAGGCCCTCATAGGAGCCTTCCAGCAGCTCCCCGGGGTTCAGGACTGCCTTGGGAGCCAGGAACCTCCCTAGGAAAGGGATGACAAACCCAGCTTGTGCGGCTTGATGTGCACGTCCTGCCCTGGGCCAACAGCCTTGAGCAGGTGCTGGGGGCAGCAGAATACACCATGGCCCTGCAGCTCGAGCAGCATGCCCCAACTATCTGCCCTTCACAGCACGAGTCTTGTCAGGGAAGCATTTGTCTCCCAGGGTTGTTTCCTCTCTCCCCTCTCCTCGCTGGCACGGTTGGGTCCCAAACACCGCTACGATAGGAGAGGTTTGCCAGAGCACTTTCTGTCTCTCATGAGTCCTGTCCTGTCCTCTCCCATTGCCACCGGCCAGTTGCATTGGCATGGCTGGCCTCTCTCCAAGGGTGATCCTGGAAAGCGCTCAGGAAGAGCAGAAGAGCTCCTAGCATCGTCTTGGAGATCCTGGAGCCACCTGTGATGGCCAGCAGCTCCCTGATAGCTCACACTTGGTTCCTGCTGGCATGCAGCATGCTGCAGCCTTCTCCACTGACCAAGAACACCAGCTTGTGTCCAACAACACCCAGAACAACGCCCAGAACTGCGGTGGGATCTGGGTTCCTGAGGAAGGACAGACCCAGAAAAAGCTCTGCACGCCGCAGATGGTTTCTGCTGAGGAAAATCCCCCCCCAGTGAGATGAGCTCACCGCTCCTTCACGATGTGGTCAAGCTTGTAGCAGGGCTTGTTGTCCTTCAGCCGCTCTACTGTGCCCCACTCGCTCTTGCCGTACGCCTTCCGCAGCTTGCGGACGAAGATCTGCAGGCAGAGGGGGAGCTGAGCGCCAGCGGGGGGCAAAACGCCGTGTGCCCCCCTAGGCCCTGGGGCAGGACAGCTACCTTGTACTCCCGGAATTTGTTAACGATGGGCTCGTGGAGCAGGAACTTGATGTCCTTGAGGAGATAGAAGGTCCTGGGGGCCGTGGAGCCTTTGTTCACCTTCTTCTTGTGCTTGGGCTCGTGGGGGTAGATCCCCTTCAGGATGCAGAGGCGCCTGGGAGGCGGTGGGGGTAGAAATCAGCAACCGTGAGGCCGGGTCTCAGCCCGGCTTGGCATAAAACTGCAATAAAACAGCACCCCCGGCCCCACGCACCTGAAGTCGGGCAGGCTGAGCTGCAGCTTCTTCCGCGCCTTGTTGCGGGTGATGTAGTTGGTGGCCGAGCCCCGCTCGTACTGGAGGGGGGAGAAAGACGGCAGCGGCGTCACGGGGGGCACCGGGACACGGCCGGGCACCGGGGGGGATGGAGCCGGGGGAGAAGAACCGGGGGGAAAAGGGAGGGGGAAAGCCCGGGTCACGGGGAACCGTGGAGTGAGGAGGGACCGGGGAGAGGGGGGGAACCCTGGGGGAAATGAGGGGGAAATGAGGGGGAACCGGGGACCGGGACCAGCCCTCGGTGCGTGCCTGTGCCGTTCCCGTCCTCCCCCCAGGTACCTTTTTCTTTTCCAGCCCCCCCATGGCTCCTCCACCGCCGCTGCCCGCGTGGTGCCGCCGCTCCCCAGGCCCCGGGCTGCCCCCGCCCCGCCTGCGCGGGGCCGCAACGCGCCGCCTGCCCCGGCCGGAGCCGCTGCCCTGCGCCCGGCCGCGGGGTGCGGGATGCGGGGAGGGGGTCTCGGGGGACTGGGGGGGATCGGGGAGCCCGGAGGGCTCGGGGGGTGGAGGGGGGCGGCTCGGGGCAGGCACGCCGCGGGCAGCCCAGGGGGAGGAGAGGAAAGAGGCGGGGGGAACGGAGAGGGGCGGGCACCGGGGCTGGGCCCGGGATGGGGTCGGGGATGTTCGGGGGTGGGCACCGGGATGCAGCGGAGATGGGGCCGGGGTGGCACCGGGAGTGACACCGGGACCGATACCGGGAGTGACACCAGGAGTGACACCGGCACCGGGGCTGCTCCAGGCTGGGCACCGGGCTGGGCACCGGGGTGGCACCGGGACCAACATCAGCACGGGCATCGGGACTGAGCCCGGGGTGGGCACCGGAGCTGACACCGACACCAACCCCCGGGCCGGCCCCGGGCCCGCCGCCCGCTCCGCCCCTCCCCAGCCGTCCCCGTCCCCGCCCCGTGTCCGCCCGGTGCCGCCCGGTGCCGGCCGCCCCCCCGCCTGCCGCTGCCCGGGGCGCGGCGCCCTGCCCGCCCTGCCCCGCTCCGCTCCCGGCTCCGGGCAAAGTCCCCCCGCTGCCCGGCCGGGCCCCCGCCGCCCCGCCGCGATGTGGCTGCTCCTCGTCCTGCTGTCGGCGGCCGCGCTGCCCGCCCGGGGCTGCCGTGAGTACGGGGAACCCCTGGCCGGACCCGGGGACCCCCCTCCCCGCCGGCCGGGCTGCGGGCGGCACCGGGCTGGGTCCCCTCCCCGTTCCCACCTCCTTCGGCTTTGCCTCTCCCCGGCTCTTCGGTGACTTTCGGGGGCTCAGCTGCTCGGGGCGGGGGGCGTGCAGTGGGATGGGGGTGTCCCGGTGGGGAGCACGTCCCCACTGCCACGCCGCGTCCCCCCGAAAGGCCGGTGTCGGGCTGGGGACTGTCACCCGCCACTGTCCTCACGCCTCGGGGGTCCCCCGGGGACAGGGGCGCCGGGTGAGGCGGCCGTGCGGGTGCTGAGCGCGAGGCTGCTGGGGCTGGCGGCGGAGCCGGGGCTGGACACTGACCCCGGTGTCTACGTGGGTCTGCGCCTCGCCAGTGAGCATGACCTGAGTGCCGAGCGGCGCTACCTGGAGCGACTGCAGGACACCTTCCAGGGACGCTACGGCCGGTAGGTCCCCTGCGACCCCCGTGTGTCACAAGGGGACGTTCGCTGACCCCATTTCTGGTCCTACTGATGCCAAATCCCTGCAGGAGCCTGGACTCAGCCAGCCACTCGTCCCACGGCCATCACCACCGGGATGCCGAGCACAGCACGTAGGTGATGGGGTTGGGGACGGGGACAGCGTGGGTTCCCCCGCAGCGGGGTGGCAGCTCCCCAACGCCGATCCCGCTGCTTGCAGGGACACCAGGGCAGCAGCGCAGTGGCCGGAGACGGGGCGGCTGGCGCTGTACCTGCTGGGGCTGCGGGCCACCTGCCCCCCACCAGACCCCGGTCCCCAGCGCTTCCTGGTGACGTGGCTCAAGTACTACCTGGAGAAGGACTGGAGAGGTGGGGATGGCCCCAGAGGGCGGCCACGGTGGTCACCCAGCTGGGTGCTGGCATCCCTGGCTCTGGCGGGGCCACCAGCTGGCCCTGGTGACAGTGGTGTCCCGTCCCCAGGATCCCGGCGGCATGGCCACCCCCTCACCAGTTACTACCAGTACAGCCTTGGCGTGCTGGCGCTGTGCGTCCACCATAAGCGGGTGCGTGAGGAGGTGATCCAGCGGCTGCTGGTGGCCGAGCAGCACAGGCGGTTCCGGCACGCAGGCAGCAGTACCGTGGGTAAGGGGCCGCGGGACCCTTGGGGACCTAGAAGGACACACCGGTGTGGGTGTGCGGCACCCAGGGTGACACGGGACATCCCCACAGACACAGAGGCGGTGATGGCACTGGCCTTCACCTGCCTGGAGCGGGAGCAGCTCGTCAGGTCCAGGCTGGCAGCAGAGCTGCGGGCAGCCGTGCGTGGCATCAGAGCAAGGTTCGTGGCGGCGCAGAGCGAGGACGGCTTCATCGGCAATGTCTTCAGCACCCCCTTGGCCATGCAGGTGGGTGCGGGTGCAGGTGCATGTGCGAGCTCAGGAGCATGGGTGCCTGCGGGCACGTGCAGGGTGCAGGTGTGGGTGCAGGTGTACGGCACCATGGCAGCACCATGCCCACGGCACTGTGCCCTGACCCGTTCCTCCCCTCGCTTTGAGCCTGAGCCCTGCCCTGAGCCCTTCCTCCCTCTTCTCCCAGGTCTTCATCGCCACCGACAAGTGCAGGACGCAGGCAGCGTACGGCCAGGCCATGGCCGCGCTGCTGCAGCACCTGGACGCCTTCACCAGTGCCGCGGCCATGGCCCAGGCACTGCCTGTGTTGTACGGCCGCAGCTACCTGGACATCGCCTCCATGCAGTGCAAGGAGGAGCCGGGTAGGAGCTGGGGCCAGGGTGGGGACAAGGGGGCTGGCACAGGGCTGGCACCGATGCCACCGTGGTGGCTGTCCTTGTCACAGACACGTTGACACCCCTCACCCTCGAGCCACTGCCTGTGGGGCCGGGGAACATGATGGTGCGGCTGGTGGTGGAGTGCCCGGTGCCACCGTGTCCCCAGCACCTGCTCTATGACCTCCCGGTACCCGTGCCCACCGGTGCCTCCCTCCTGGACCTGCTCAGGGCAGCCCCAGCGCAGGGACCCCAAAATTTCACGTGCGTAACCCCATGTGCCGGGGTGGGCCCAGACCCTGGCAGGGCGCTGCCACCCTGTCCCCTCCTGCCACGTCTCTTGGCAGCCTTGAGACCCCCAAGCGCCTCACCCCCCTCTGCCCCTTAGGTTTGAGACCCAGGACACCTCCCAGGGCCCCTTCCTGACCTCGGTGCTGGGCCTGGCAGCACAGCCGCAGGAGCGGCACTACTGGCAGCTGCTGGGCGGCCTCGGCACCAGCCTGCAGATGGGTGAGTGAGTGCTGGGGGGGTGACGGGGATGTGGCTCTGTCTTCACGACCTCACCGCCACCCCGGCCACTGCGTCTGTCCGCAGGTGTTGCTGACTACAGACCGGAGGACGGGGAGACCGTCATCCTGCGCCTGAGCAAGTGGTAGGCGGGGGGGGGCCCCGCTGCTGCCCCAGCTGATGGGGACGATGACAATGAAACTCTGCAGCATCCCCCGGCTGTGCTGTGCTTTCTCTGTGCGCCGGTGAGGGTGAGGATGAGGACAGTGGGATGGGCACACCCGGGCTCTCTGCTTGGGCACTGGCAGCTCCTTGGTCCTGTCCCTGCTCTGGTGGCTGACAGCCCCTGGGTTTTGGGGTGTGCAGTGCCCAAAGGGGTGCTTGTGGGGCAGCTTGAAGCTGTGAGCAGCGGGACAAGGCACGAGCAGGGAGAGTCCCCTCCACACACCTCCTAATTTTAGCAGCTGGGGGTGACAACATCTCCCCCCACCCCAGGGGCTGGGGGCAATGGCATCGGTGGGGACCGTGGTGGCCCCAGCGTGGGGACCGGTGCCAGGGCACTTCTGTCTGAAACATGCATGGAAACCCCGTGAGATTTAATCCCCTCCCAGAACGAGACCGGGGCGGGGGCAGCTGGCAGGGAGTGGTGCCAGGGCAGGCGGTGCGCTGGGCGGGGATGCCGGTGCCCGTGCCAGGCCGGCGAGCGATGGCGCCCGCCCCGGCATGAGTCAGCCGGGGACACTGACGCAGCCCTGCCGTCACCATGGAGGCCGCCTGTGCTCCCACCGCCTCCGGTCCTCCGGCTGCGGGCGGCTCCAGGGGGGAACACGCAGCCGCTGCCGCCGGTTCCCAGCTCGCCGTGCCGCTCCCCCGGTTTTCCGCAGGCCCGCACTGCCGACCGCGGTGACGTGCGGCGGGCCGGTGGGGAGGAGCCTCGCTGCCTTCGCTCCCCGCCATCAAACTTTCCTCTTGCTCCTCGGTGCCGGCGCTGCTTGCACATGGCACCCTGCGGCTGACCCCTCTGCGGGGCCCACCCTGGGCAGGTGACGCCGACGCCGGGAGGAGCCGGGGACACCGCACGCACCGGCACGGCCGGCGTGGCAGCGGTGCCCATGTGCCCCCGGCGCCCCGGCGGTGATGAAGCAGCGATGACGGCCACCGGCGGGACCCTCCAGCCCCGCAGACCTGACCCGGGGTGGCAGCTGTCGGGGCCGCCTCTGCCGCTGGTCCTCACCGTGCTGGCCTGGCTGGGCACTGGCACAGCCCTGGCCGGCCTCAACAAATGGATTTTTGCTGCCCACGGCTTCCGCTACCCGCTGCTGCTGTCGTCCCTGCACATGCTGGCGGCGGTGGCACTGGGGTACCCGCTGGGGTGGGCGCGGGGCCCACTGCCATCCGTCCATCCTCGTGCCAGGATCTACCTGCTGAGCCTCACCTTCTGCGGCAGCGTGGCCCTGGGCAACCTGGGGCTGAGCCTGGTGCCGCTGGACGCGGCGCAGGCAGTGCACGCCACCGCCCCGCTCGCCACCCTGCTGCTGTCAGCGCTGCTGCGGGGCCGCCGGCACCACCCTCTACAGTACGCGGCCATGGGGCCCGTCTGCGCCGGGGCCGCCTGCAGCATCGCCGGTGGCGTCCACTTCCACCAGCCCGGCGGCTGCGTCCTCCTCGCCGCCACCGTCCTGCGCGCCCTGAAGTCGCTGCAGCAGAGTAAGTGCCGCCCGCGCGCTCCCGGGGTGTCCCAGTGCTGGTGGCGGTGCTGTGCCCAGGGTGTGCCATCAGCACCCCAACCACTGTGGCGCCCTCGTCCCCTCCGCTACCCTCGATACCGGTGTCACCGCTGCTTCTGGTGGTGGAGATGTCCCTGTCCCAGTGCCCCGCCCTGGCCTGGTGACACCAAAGTGTCCGCTCACACCAGTGCCATTCCTTGCCCACCCTGGTCCCAGTACCATCTGGCCCCAGGGCCACCCCAGCTCCAGTGCCACCCTGCCCTCAGCATCACCCCCTGCCCACCCTGTCCCTGCTGCCACCCCAGTGCCACCCTCACCCCCTGGCTTCCTGCCCTGGGGGCTGTCCCATGATCCTGGCCCAAGGTGACCCTGGTTCGCTGGCAAGGAGCAAACACGTCGGTGTCCCCGTGGTGGCACACCGGCCAGCTCCAGGGACATTGACCCGTGTGCTGTGGCCATGGGGGTGGCAGTGCCTTTGGCCAGCACAGAGGCACACAGGCTGCTCCCCTCTGTCCCTGTCCCCTCCCAAGGGGGTGGCTGTGTCCGCAGCCCTTACAAATCCCCCTGCTGAGTGGCATCATCCCTGTGCACCGAGCAGCATTGTCCCCACGTGGGGCCCCTGGGCGCTGTGGGAGCAGTGGGGCCACCCGGGCCGCGATGTCCTTGGCAGGCAGCAGCGAGGAGCCGTCTGGCCCCGAGCTCACTTGTTTTTCGGCTGGGAAGGGAGCGTTTCCTCCGCCGCGGTGGCTGGAGCCTGTGACTCACGCAGGCACCGCAGGGTCGGGCGCTGGCGTCAGGATGAGCGCTGGGCACGTGCTGTGACGTCCCTGTGGTCCCCGGGCTGGGAGGCACCCCAGGACCCCGCGAGCTGCCTCAGCAGGGCCAGGAGCAGCTCCTGTCCCTGCGTCCCCACAGACGGGGCTGCTCCCACATCCCCCTTTGCAGTGATTTTCGGGGTTTCTCTCGGGATTTCAGCACTGGGTGGGGAGCTCTCGCTGACTGTCCCCCCTGTCCCCAGGCCTGCTGCTGCAGGAGGACCGGCTGGATGCTGTCTCCCTGCTCTGCCTCACCGCCCTGCCCAGCTTCTGGCTCCTGTTCGGGGCGGCCATGGCGCTGGAGGTGGCCCCAGCCTGGGAGGGCGTCCTGCGCTACGACGGCTCCCTCTGGGGCTGCATCCTGCTCAGCTGCCTCGGCTCCGTCCTCTACAACCTGGCCAGCTTCTGCGTCCTCTCCCTCACCTCCGCCCTCACCATCCACCTCCTGGGCAACCTCACCGTGGTGGGCAACCTCCTGCTCTCCCGCCTGCTCTTCGGCAGCCGCCTGAGCGGGCTCAGCTACCTGGGCATCGGGCTGACGCTGGCCGGGATGTTCATGTACCACCAGCCGCAGCTCGTCGCCAGGCGCTGGGCAGCGTGGCCGGGACGCAGCCCCCCCCAGGCGCGAGTAGGGATGGGGCGGCCACGGGGACAGCGGGA
>JAACYQ010025510.1:0-21079 GCA_011075105.1 Heteronetta atricapilla | reverse complement strand
AGGAGCTGGGTCCCCAGGCTTGGTCCCGAGCGAGGTGGCGGATGTGCAAGTCCATGAGTCCCCAGGTGCCGCAGTGCGGACTTCTCGCTCTTTCCCCTGCAGCTGAACACTGTCTTTTGGTTCCACCATACCTGTGTCCCCGAGAAGGTCCACATCCATGAGGTCCATGGCCCAGCCCTCTGCAGCTCACGCCTGGGCTGGCCTGCCCCACGGTGTCCTGCCAGGTGCCTGGAGCACACTGGAAAACTTTGGCCTACATGCATTAGTTCTGGACAAAAGCAGCATATCCGCTGGGTGCCAAAGCCTCTTTGGGCATCACAGCAGAATCTTCAAGTCTGCGGTGCCCAAAGCTAAACCTTTTTCTTCACTGTTTATAAAATGAACATTAAAGTTAACTCTTCATAAGATAACGAGATCAAGGAAGTACATGCTAAGCATAGAAGACTATTATACTCAACTTTGTGCCCAAATCATGCTAATTGTCATCCCAGGGTGAGACAGAGAAGCTTAGGATATAAAAGTGTTTGGAGGTAGGGGTAAAAAAAAAATAATGATAGGAAAAAACTTAGAGTAAGGAAAATAAGGAGAGTTGGGGAAAGGGGGAATTGCATACATATAAGTGCTGTAGCAGGTCGCCACACATTTCCCCGTGGATTGTGAGGGCCATATCTTCTCCCCATTCCCTTCCACCATCTCAGGGTCCTGGGTAACTACAGCACAACTGGTCTTTTGCGCTATAGACTGAGGCAAAGAAGGCCTTAAGCACCTCAGCCGTTTCCTCATCTCTTGTCACTAAGTTTCCCCCTGCATCCAGTAAAGGATGGAGATTCTCCTTAGTCCTTCTTTTCATGTTCATGTATTTATAAAGACATTTTCTGTTATCTTTAACAGCAGTAGCCAGATTGAGCTCCAGTTGAGCTCTGGGCTGTCTAATTTTGTCCCAACACATCCTTACAACATCCTTAGAATCCTTCTCAGTGGCCTGCCCTCAAAAGAGGGCATAAGATCATAACCCCTCTTTTTTTTTTCCCTAAGCTCTAGCCACAACTCTTTGTTCATCCAGGCCAGTCTTCTTCAAAGCACCAGCTCAGCTTTGGGCACATGATGACAGACTGCTCCTGAGCCTTTAAGATTTCCTTCTTGAGGAGTGCCCAGCCTTCCTGGAGTCCGCTGCCCTTCAGAACTGCCTCCCAAGGGACTCTGCCAACCAGCGTCCTCAACAGTTCAAAGTCTGCCCTCCGGAAATCCAAGACAGCAGTTTTATTGGTCCCCCTCCTGACTTCGCCAGGAATAGAGAACTCTACAGTTTCGTGGTCAAGGCAGCTCCCAACCACATCTCCCAACAGTCCTTCTCTGTTTGTGAACAGAAGGTCCAGCAGGGCACCTCCCCTGGTAGGCTCACTAACCAGCTGCATCAGGAAACTATCTTCCGCACTCTCCAGAAACCTCCTAGACTGCTTCCTCTGAGCTGTACTGCATGTCCAGGATATGTCTCGAAAGTTGAAGTCCCCCACGAGGAGAAGAGTTGACAATTTTGCAACTTTTGCCAGCTGCCTGGAGAACTCCTCATCCATCTCATCTTGGTTTGGCAGTCTGTAACACACCCACATCAGGATGCCTGCCTTGTTGGCCTTCCCACCGATCCTAACCCATAGGGACTCAACCTTATCATTCCCAGTCTCAGACTCGAGTTCGACAACATCAAAACACTCTCTAATATAGAGAGCCACACCACCACCCCTTCTGTGCTGCCTGTCCCTTCTGAAGAGCCTATAGCCAGTCACTGCAGCACTACAGTCACAGGAATGGTCCCACCACATTCCAGTGATGGCAACCAAGTCATAGCTAGCCTGCTGCATGATGGCTTCCAGCTCCTCCTGTTTGTTGCCCATGCTGCGTGCATTAGTGTAGATGCACTTCAGCTGGGGCTCCCCTTCCTACCTCATTTAAAGCCCTCTCAATGAGCCCTGCCAGCTCCTATGCTAGTGTCTGTTTTCCCCTTCGAGACAGGTGGGACCCATCTGCAGTTAGCAGGCCAGGTGCCTAGTAAAGCACCCCGTGGTCCAAAAAAAAAAAAAATATCTGTGTTGGCACCAGTCTCTGAGCCACCTGTTTATCAGGTGGGCTTTCAGAGTCCTCTCTGTACCCTTCTCTGCCACTGCAGGGATGGAGGAAAGCACGAGCTGTGCTCCCTCTCCATCTACTAATTGTCCCAGTCCCCTGAAGTCCCGTTTGATAGCCTTCAGGCTTCTCTCTTCAGTGTCATCTCTGCCAGCCTGGACTATCAAAAGAGGATAGTAGTTAGAAGGGTGAACCAGGTTAGGAAGCATTCTGACAATGTTCCTGACACTGGCCCCATGGAGGCAGCAGACTTCCCTACGGGTAGAGTCAGGTTGACACATAGGGCCCTCTGTTCCCCTCAGAAGGGAGTCACCTACAAAGATCACCCTTCTTTCTTTCTTAGTGGAGGCAGTCCTGAGGCGTGGAGTTGACCTCCTCGCCTTAGGCATCCTCCTGGGTAGACTGCTCACCTCATCCTCACCCACCGGTCTCTCAAGCTCCCAGGCATCAAACCTGTCGTGTAAGGGCACCTGGGAAGGCTGGGCTGGTAGGGAGGGGGGTGCCTGTGACATCGAGCAGGGACCCGTTTCCATTCCTCCTCATCTCCTAGGTCCCCTCCCTCTGCTCGGCAGGGCAGGGGGTCCACCGCCTTTTGGGGTGTCTCACCCCAGGGCCTTTCCTTCAGGGAGCTGCCCCACAGGTCTCCCGCTCGCACTCCATGATGGCCCCCCCCAGCCTCTTCACCTCCTCCCGGAGCTCCGCCACCAGGCTGAGCAGGCCATCCGCCTGCTCACACCTCACACACGCGGTGTCTCTGCCGCCCTCAGAGGGCAGCAACAGACCCGGGCACCCCGTGCATCCAGAGACCTGCCGCATTTTTGAGTGGGCACGCAGCCTGGGCGGCCACAGACCGCCTAAAAAGAGCTCTCCGCCTCGTGATGACCACGGCGGTTTACCTATAGGCAGGCAGCCGAAGACGAGCTGTTCTCGTGAGCGGGTCTGAATGCCCTGCCCTGCCTCAGCAAACCGCCGCTCCCCGTCCCGTCGCTACCTCCCTGGGGGCTGCCTTCGAGCAGCTGCCTGCTGCTCGTCCTGACGGGGCCTGCTTCTCTGATGGTACTAGCTCAGTAGGATGCAGTGAACATCACCGAAGGCTGCTCAGCTGTACCTCTGCAGCACGAGAAGGCAGCACGACAGACAATACTTCAGTGAGCAAAGCGATGGTGTTTCTGGGGGTATGTGGGCAGTTGGGTGTCTCCTGTACAGACTGCACGTACCACATGAGGGACATAGGAGTGTGTAGTTTCCTTGCTGTAATTCCAGACAGAATGAGGGTGGTGGGCAGAAACTACGGGCAAAGAGTTATGGAAAAAAATCACCAGATTATCAGCTGTGACTGGAGTCTTGCATGCCTCAGAGCTCTGTTAGGTAGACCTTGACAGAGCCAATGTTTGGCAAAATCCAGCCCCTATCTCTGCAAACCAGGCAGTGTTGCATGTTCCCTGTTCAACTGCAGATGTTTCAGAAATCCTAAGTCACTCCTGCAAACTGGAGCCAGGAAAGGCAAATAACTTTTTGAAAGTGCAGGGCAAGCCTTACACATTTCAATGCGTGTAGCTGAATTAAGTCTGAATGATTAATAGTGAAAAACATAGTTGCTTTTTTTTTTTTTTTTTTTCCTTTGGGAATATAAGAAAAAAGGTGGTAAATCCTTCAGATGTGTCCGTTAGTGAAAATTATTCCACAGATTCCTCACCTCCTCTTAAGCCCTATCTGCAGCAGTCTGAACCTCATCTGAACCTTCTTGAAAAGCAAACAGCAGGACCTGGCACACCTCCTGGTACTGGAACTACTTGCAGAAATGCTTGGCAACAGCTTCACATGTCTTCTTATTTTAAGGATGGCAGGTGAAGGCATTCTGGGACCCTTGGGTCTCAATGCTTTGTGTGCCTCTCTCCTTGCCATCCTGGGGGCTCATTCCTACTACAAAAAAATCTCCGTTGCAAGGAATGGAGACCCATCAGGACCCAGGACCTACCTGGAAGATGCAGCCCTTTGAGCTTTTCAGCCCCTGGCCACTACTCATAAATTGACTTGAACCAGAAATACCCCACACTGAGGAGAGATTTCAGGTCCATGTTTGTGTTTTGGGATCCGGCTGCTGCAGTGTGTGCCTGAAAGGGGCTATGCTTTTCCAGACTGCTTTCTTGTGTTACTCAGAAAGGGCAAATTAAGACATAAACTTAGTTCCATTGTTCAGTCAAAGTGGAGAGTACGCAAATTATCATTCTAATTAGCATAATTATTTCAGAGAGAGCAGAGTTTTCCCCAAGAACCTTTGCTCAGTAGCTTGGCAAAGTAAACATGTGGCTAATTCAGGCATTGGTGGCAGAGGAGCTGGGCGAGTGTGTCCTCAGGCCCCTAGGGAGTTAGGCTCTTGGTTTCTTCTCCTTACAGGATGTTCCCAAGGGCTTTCCAACCTGTCTTTGCTGAGGGTCAGCCTGAAGCACCACCCATCACCAGGCCCAGCAGGGCTGGCTCCGGCCCCTGCTCACAGCAGTTTTAACACAGCCAGCCTTCACCAGCTGCAGCGCTGTTGTGAATCCACTGCTGCTGGCTGTCCTGCAAAGCTTGTCCTTCCAGCAGTCCATGTTCACTCAGTAAACATAAAACTATCGCCTTGTATTTACTGCAAGAGAGAAAAACACGGTGCCATCTCTTTCCTTTCTTCTATTCTTGATGGCCCTTTCCCATCTCTGGTGCCTGAAGGGTTCATCAGCTCATACACCTTAAGCAGCTCTTCAGCCACTCATGGCTACATGCGTTAAGTCCCTCTGGACCAACTTTTAGCAGCATTTCATCAGAAGATGAGAGTTCCACAATGCACCTCACGTTGTGCGCAAACGCTCTCATCTGCCCCCCAGGAAGTAGGAGGAAAACTCCTCTTATGTGGCATAATGACCACAAGGACACCAGGGTTCTTTTAGGATCAATAACTTCAACAACCCCTTTATTGAGGACAGACTCCCTTCTTATACCATTAGCTGTTAGCTCTACAAGCGGTACTTTCCCACTAGCTGTTCATTGGTTAATAACTTTGTCCAGCAACAGCAAACATTTAGCCACCTCCATGTCTTAAGAGTTGGAGAAGGAGCAGTTGGAGACAGCAAGGCATCTCGTCAATCACCCTTCTTTGTGCCTTCTAATTTGTTTACATTCCTCATGGCTTCATCTTAACGAGTCCGATGTTATCACCCAACACTGAGCTTGTCGACCCCCATGGCGATACTCTCACACTCTTAGGTCCACCTGGGCAGACAAAGTCATATTTGTGAGCTGCAGATCTGCCTGGCTTTGCCACAGCACTGTAGCCATAGGCAGAATCTGATTTTCTGTCCCCTTCCCTTAGTGGGGTGAATGGGAAACATGCAGAACAACTCTTGCTCCTGGCTGGCCAGAGAGATTGGTAAATGGAAAAAACAGTTTTGTTTTCCCAGAGAATATCTCAGGATATTCTCTGAGTCTAATTCTATGATTCTAAAAGTTTTGTCTACCTCTGATAGAGACTTTTTTTTTTTTTTTTTAGTGATCCCAACCTCAGAGCCCTCTAGGGTAGATCCCCGAGAACCGTGTCCAGTTTTGGAGGTTGGTGCATGCCCAGTAGCCACCTCTGTCTCCATCTGATTGTATGTTTCGAGAAGTTTGGCCTTCCTGCATTAGTTCTGGAGCATGCCCATCTGGGGTCGCTACCTGAATTTTGGCCAAATTGGGAAGCACGTGCATGCCCAGTAGCTACCGATTCCTCCTCCAGGCATGCTTCCTGAAATGTTTTAGCCTCTTCCAGAGAGAGATTGAGATGTGGATTCGGTCCACAGAACCCTTCAGGCTAAGTACCCGAGAACTTTGGCCAGGTTTGGAGGGAGGTGCCTGCCAAGAGGCTTCTCTTGCCTCTGGCTGATCTGGTTTGCCAAAACTCAGGGGCTAGCTCCACACAGAGATTTAGTTTTGGATTCTGTCCTCAGCTGTTCAGGGTAGGTACCCGAGAACTTCGGCCAGTTTTGGAGGGAAGTACCTGCCTGGGTACGTTCACTTCTCTTCACTGATCACATTTGGAAAAGCTTTTGAGCTGGCTCCAAATAGACAACTGCTTCTCAAGATCAGCTGAAGAACCCCACCTTAGGTCTCTCACAATTTTGGTTCTTCTTTGGAGGTAGCTGCATGGCTGCTGGCTACCATTGCTTCCTCCAGGGAAGCTTCTGGAAATGTCTGGGATTCTGCCTGAGAGAGAGGACCTAACATTCACCTCCAGTCTGTGCATATATCCAGGCTTGCCCCTCCCCAGGTGCACAATCTGGCACTTACTCTCATTAAACTTCATACTGGGGGTGATTACCCAGTTCTCCAATTAGTCTAGGTCTCTCTGCAAGGCCTCACCCCCTTAACAGTCAGCAGCTCCACCCAATTTGGTATCATCCACAAACTTGCTTCAAAAAACCTTCAAGTCATTCATCCAAAACATCTATAAAAACACTGAAGAGGCCTGGTCCTAATCTGGAGTCCTGACGAACCCCACTAGTGACAGCTCACCAGCCTGATGTAACCTCATTTACAAGAGCCCTATGGGCCCGACCCTTCTGACCAGTGCTCACCCAACTTATGCTTTTATCTAACTGTATTCTGGTTATTCTATCCAGAAGGATACTGTGGGATGAAGCCCATCAAGCCCCATGGACTTGTATGCATCCAAGTGGAGCAGCAAATCCGGCACAAGTTTGGGGTAAACTGGAGTTTATCATTCCTGCAGTCACGGTCCTCCAACTCAGGGCAGCTGGGGTCCCAGAGACATCACTGGTGTTAAAGACAGCAGTGAAAAATGCATTAAATGTCTCTGCTTCATCTATGCCCATTTGTGAGGTTAAGTTTGTTGAGCAGGACTTCCCCTTGTGAAGCCATGTTTGCTCTGACCAGTGACCACATTATTTTTTGGGTGCTTTCAGTAGCTACCATGATAATCGTCTTTCCAGTTTAGCAGGCACTTAAGTGAAACTGACATGCCTTTAAGCATCAGGGTCTTCCTTCCTGCCCTTCCTGACAACTGGAACTATGTTTGCCAGCTGCCAGTCCACTAGGACCACACCAGGTTCCAAAGACCGTAGAGAGTTAGTGAGAGGTCTCACGCTGGCATCAGCCAGCTCTCAGAGTACCATGGGATGAATCCCAGTGGGCCCCACAGAGTTATATGCATGCAGCTAGAATAGCAAATCCCACACAGGTTCAGGGTTAGCTAGGAGTTTATCATTACTGCAGTCATGGTCCTCCAACTCGGGACAATAGGGCTCCCAAAGCCCAAACACACCACCACATCCCACCAAGCTGAGGACCCCCACACACCCTACCTCCAGGCAGGTGGGCAGGGACATTTTGCACATCCCTGAGCTGTGGACGTGGAAAATGAACAATGCTGAAGAGAGCCGCAAGAGCCCAGAGCACGCCTTGTCCTCCTTTTCCTCAGGCAACCCTTGCTGCCCTGGGGATGAGGAAGCAGAAGTAGCACCAGCACAAAGAGGACAGCTCTCATGTCATGCCTGCGACACCAGTCCCCCAGGACAGGCAGTGCTGCTGACATGCACTAACCCAGCATCTGTGTGGAGTGAGCCAGCCCGGGAAAAGGGACAGCAGGAGCTGCATTTACAGACAGGGAACATTTTAATTTACAGTTTTTGCCCCAAGAGTAAAGCTGAGGGTTTTTCATCCAAACACTATGGCCTCTGCAGCACATAGCCAGTCCACGGGGGCAAAGCCCATCACACTCGCCGCGCCTTCTTGTTTTTCTTCTTTTCTTCTTTGATGGCACTGTCGTGGGCTTTCCTCTTTGCAGCAAGTTTGTTCGCCTGTGGAGAAAGCCCCCCAGACCCACAGTCAGGTCAGTCTGCCACTAAGAGCTGCGCCACCCTCAGACCCACCAAACCTATTCTACTCCCGGGGGAGGGAAAGGAGGAGCAGTGGCACCTCCTGAGTTTTACTTGCTGAACACATACTTTGGCCCTGAGGGAGAACAGGAAGACTGCTCTGTTAGGGTTGAGCTCCTGCAAGCCTGGTAATGCCAGGCAAGAGGCTTGTATGGCCTCAGCCTAGCACACCTGCCATCTATGTCCTCACCACCTCCTCAGGTACAGGGAGGAGAGTAGGGAGAAGAGCTGAAAATCCTCAAGTATCAGCAGTGTTTGTAGGCCTGATGAACCTGGGACCAGCCTGTGACAACACAGGCTCAGCCCTGAAGAGCAGCTTCAGCTCTGCCCAGACTCACAGCAGGGCAGGGAGCTGCGGGCTGCACAGGTACGGGTGAAGCTCCCTCCTGCAGCCAGGGCTGGGGAAGCACAAGGTTGTCAGAGGCTGCTCCCTCCCCACAAGATGGGGACAGACCAGGATTTAGTGATCCAGAGCTGCAAGCCAATTTGGTAAGACCTAGCACAGGGATCCTTGTCTCAGGGCATCCCTATCCTCATACCTCTCGGACTTTGCGTTTCTTGCCAAACATGATCTTCTTGTAGAGGTATTTCTCCCTCTTCTTCATCATCATGATGGCCAGGCGCTTCTCCTCGTTTTGCTGTTCCTGCTCCAGGCGCTGCTTGTCCTCCAGCCGCACCTTGCCAGCGGTCACCTTCACAGGAAGCGCCTGCAGGGAGACAAGAGCTCAGGACCCTGTGTGCTGGGTGCCCACCCTTCCCCAGGGACAGACATTTCAACACACAGTGGGACCAAGTGTACCCTCTGCAAGTTTGCAGAAGACATCAAGCTGAGTGATGCACTTGGTACACCGGAAGGATGACACCTAAAGGGATGTGGACAAGCTCAAGAAACAGATCGATGGAAACCCACTGAGGTTCAATGAGTTTAAGTGCAAGGTGCTGCACCTGGGCTGGGGCAATCCCAGACTTGACAACAGACTGGGAGAGGAACTCATTGAGAGCAGCCCTGCAGAGAAGGACTTGGGGGTTCTGGTGGATAAAAGGCTCGACATAAGCTGGCAATGTGTGCTTGCCGCCCCTAAGGCCAACTGCATCCTGGGCTGCATCACCAGAGGAGTGGGCATCAGCTGGAGGGAGGGGATTGTCCCCCTCTGCTCTGCCTTTGGGAGGCCCCACTTGGAGTGCTGCGTCCAGGTCTGTGGCCCCAGCACAGGAAGATGTGGGGCTGTTCGAGCGGGTCCAGCGGAGGGCCATGGAAGTGATCAGAGGGCTGGAGCACCTCTCCTATGACAAAAGGCTGAGAGAAGTAGGGGTGTTCAGCCTAAAGAATAGAAGGCTCCAGAGAGACCTCATTGCAGCCTTTCAGTACTTAAAGGGAGCTTAATAAAAAGACTTTTTACACAGGCAGATAGTGATAGGACAAGGGGAAAGGGTTTTAAATTCAGAGAAGATTTAGATTAGAGGTTAGGAGAAAACTTCCCTCAGAGGGTGGAGGCACTGGCACAGGTTACTCAGAGAAGCTGTGGATGCCCCATCCCTGAAGTCATTCAAGGCCAAGTTGGATGTGGCCCTGGGCAACCTGGTCTGGTTGGTGGCATCACTGCCCTTGGCAGGGGAGCTGAAACTGGATGTTCTTTAAGGTCCCTTCCAACAGAAGCCATTCTCTGATTCTAGGATTTCCATGCCATTTGGTAGAGGCACAGAAGAGCCACAGCACCCTCTGCTCACCCACAGACCAGGCAGCAGGAGGCCAGCCATGGGATGCAGGTGCTGAGTGTCAACAGGAGCTACAGCCCATTAGCATGGGCTCAGGACCCAGGGGCTGCTGCAGCAGCAGCTCAGCCACAGCAGTCTCAGAGCGGGGACATGCTGCAGTGAGCTGAACCCTGGCAGAGAGAGCGCTCACAAAGGCTGTCCTCTCCTGGAGCTCCTGTCCTGCTGCCAGGCACCTCACCTTGTTGCTCTGCGTCTTCTGCTCTTCCATCTTCTTCAATTTCATCTCCTCTTCCTTTTCAGACTCCTCTTCCTCTTCCTCCTCCTCTTCTCTATCGTCGTCATCCTCCTCCTCTTCCTCCTCGTCCTCCTCACTCTCGTCACCTACAGAGAGACCACTGCAATCAACTGGGAGCGTACCGACACTGCAGTGGGTAGAGCTCTGCCGAAGCAGCAGTGCTGCCTGGCTCCCCTCCTCCTCAGCCCCAGCAGCTATGTGTCACCTGGGTCCTCGCCCCGCTGCATGGCCAGCAGTTTCAGCTTCTCAGGAGGAATGTAGTCTCCCTCCTGCTCCGTCACGAAGGGTGAGAGGTGTGGGGGCAGCAACACACCAGGGAAATAATCAGCTACGGGGAGGCACAGCTTAGCATTGACCGAGTCAAAAACCCACTGAGGCTGCAGGTAATACCTGTGGGACAGAGCGGGACATGGTTGGGGGTCAGACTGTGTCCTCCTGCCCCAGGCTGTGGAGCCCAGGGGGCTGCAGGACTGCAGCAGAGCAGGATGTGAGGAGACAGAGCGTGGGACAGCTCGGGAGAGCCACTAGCCCAGGTGGCCATTCTGGGGACAGGTAACCTGCCTCACCTGCCCACAACCTGCTGCTCCACCCGGGGCCGGTCAACAATCTGGTGGGTGATGGAGGGGTCGCTCACGTCGTAGGTGGCACCGATGCACAGGGACTTGTCCCAGGACACTTGGCCACCAAAGCACCTGCCAGCCAAATACAACAAGCGGTCACACCGGAGAGGCCCTCAGGGTCACCTCACCTGTGGGACACGAGGCAGATTGGCCTCAGCAGTCCCACTGGAGGGGACAGGGAAAGTAGGGCTGCTGAGGAAGGCTGCTGATGAAGGAAGTACCGGATGATGAAGGCCAGTGGCTCTCGAGGAACCTCCCTGTTGAGGAAGAAGCGCAGCCCTTCAAACAGCTTCTTGTGTTTCTCCAGGGCCTCTTGCTCCTTCCTCCTCGCGTCCATCTGCTCAGCAGTCTCCTGCTCAGAGCAAAGCATTCAGTCTCTTCCCTCACCCACCACCTACCAAGCCCCTCACTGCACGGGAGGGCTCCTGAGTGCTGTCCCCATCCTCCTGCCAGTCCCCCCGCTCCCATCCCACACAGTCCCAGCCTTCACTCAGCCACGAGATGTGCTACAGACAATCGCATGCGACCAGGGCTGAGCCACCCCGCCAGGCTCTTACCCCCTCCACAGGGAACTCATCCATCTCCACCTCATCCTCCTGGGCCGGTGCCACCACGCGCACCAGGCTGGCACTCAGAGCTGACAGTTTCTGCAGCAGGAAACCAAGAAGACGTAAGAGGCAGGCTCACAGAGGAAATCCCCCAAGGGCAGGCACCAATTGCCTCCTTTGGCCAGCCCAAAGGGGTGATCAGGCTCTGCTCCTCGGTCCCTGCACCATGAGTTCTCCACACCAGGACGGGTCAATGGCCAGGACACCAAGGCCACACAGGTCCCTGCACACAGGCTCCTAACGGTGACCCTAGTGGCAGCAGCGTCCCTCACCTCCAGGTAGCTCTCTGAATCCATGGCGTACTCCTTGCCCTCTGCAGGCTTTAAATCAACCTCAGCCTGGCCATCGATCTGAGGAGAAACAGAAAGATGGTGAGACAGCTCCCACGCCTGGAGCACCCAAAAGTCCTCTGCTCCAGCCCTTCCACCACCCACACTGGTCCTGCAGGGGCTCTGCTCTCTGCAGCAGGTGCTGCCACCAGCCTGGTGCCCCCGGGGCAGGCAGCGGCCTCACCTTGGGTGGATAGTGCAGGTTGAGGGAATGGTAGAGGCGGAAATTGACGAAGCCCAGCAAGGTGGTGTAGAACTCAGTGAAGGTGGCCATCACGCGGTAATCCACATCCGTGGGGTGCTGCGGGCACGCAGGGAGGGTGAGAACACGAGGATGAAGGACCAGATCCCCTCATCAGGTACAGGGCCCCAGTCTCCCAGCACCAGCTTGGGGCATGAAGCTGCCAGGAGATCAGGCCACAAGCCCCGCTGCTCACTCGCCCCCACTCTGGCCCCATCTGCAGACAGAGGAAGGTCCTGCCCTCCTCAGAGACAGGTCTAGAGATTGATGCCCACCACCAGAAACAGGACAGGGAGAGCTCTCCAGGCTGCGGGGGAGGCAGGGGACACCACCATAGGCCGTACTAATGACCACAAACTCAGAACACCCCAACCCAAACGAGCCCTGGACAAATGTGGAACAAAAGGAGAGCAGAGCACTGCAGCGATAGCTCTGTGTGCCAGTGGTGCTGTCAGGGCACGCTGCCCATGCTGGCCCAGCATCACCCTCAGCTCCCACAGAGCCCCGCCGGGATGGCTGCGCCATGAGCTCGCTGCCTCGGCCAAGAAGACGCGGGGTCTGACTTGCTTTGGCACCTCCAGCCGAGTTAACTACCAGCTAATCTTTAATTGCTGGGTAAAGCCAATTTTAGTAATTGACAAAAGGAGGAACGTAACAGCTGGGGAGCCTGGTGCAGCCAGGCACCAGGGCCATGGACACTGCCATCCCCGACAGAAGGGGGCTGCCAAGCTGGGCCTCATGGACTCCACCACAGGCTGGGCACTGCCTGATTTGTTCCTCTAGCACAAGGGGGAGGGAGACGTCCCCACCACCCCTCCACGGCCCCGGGGAAGGGAACAGCAAAGCAGCAGCAGCAAAGGTCCCACTGTGCCCGGGTACTCACGTCGTGGGCGAAGGCGTAAGGGGTGATCCAGGTGACGGGCTGCCCCAGCACCTCTGCCTGGTAGTAGATGCCCTTGATGGAGAGAAAGACCTGGCGGGGAACAGAGTGATGGATGAAGGCCTGGGGCGTTCCCTGGTTCTCATCAGCCTTCCCCAGGCAGCAGGGGTGTGAGGGAGCATCGGGGACAGCCCGGCAGGACTCGTCCCTCGCTGGAGAACCCACCTTGCGCAGGGAGCGGGACGCGATGACGTAGTTGAGGAACTCGACGGCCAGGCGCCGGCAGAGCTGGATGGTCTGAACATGGCACTTGCCCGTCCGTGGGAAAGTGGAGAAGAGGAAGCACATGGAGAGGGCATCGTCCAGGTCCCGCAGCGCATCTACAAAAGTTGGGTACCTGCGGCCGGGCAGGAGGGGAAGGTGGCATCAGCCCCAGAGCCACCAGAAACCAGCTGGGACTGCAGCAACTGGCGGAGACCTCACTTGAGAAAGGAACAGGCTCTCACAGCCACCTTGGGGCATCTGGGTGGTTTGTGGGGATGGAGCAATGCTGCTGGGCAGCCAGGCCCTCATAGGAGCCTTCCAGCAGCTCCCCGGGGTTCAGGACTGCCTTGGGAGCCAGGAACCTCCCTAGGAAAGGGATGACAAACCCAGCTTGTGCGGCTTGATGTGCACGTCCTGCCCTGGGCCAACAGCCTTGAGCAGGTGCTGGGGGCAGCAGAATACACCATGGCCCTGCAGCTCGAGCAGCATGCCCCAACTATCTGCCCTTCACAGCACGAGTCTTGTCAGGGAAGCATTTGTCTCCCAGGGTTGTTTCCTCTCTCCCCTCTCCTCGCTGGCACGGTTGGGTCCCAAACACCGCTACGATAGGAGAGGTTTGCCAGAGCACTTTCTGTCTCTCATGAGTCCTGTCCTGTCCTCTCCCATTGCCACCGGCCAGTTGCATTGGCATGGCTGGCCTCTCTCCAAGGGTGATCCTGGAAAGCGCTCAGGAAGAGCAGAAGAGCTCCTAGCATCGTCTTGGAGATCCTGGAGCCACCTGTGATGGCCAGCAGCTCCCTGATAGCTCACACTTGGTTCCTGCTGGCATGCAGCATGCTGCAGCCTTCTCCACTGACCAAGAACACCAGCTTGTGTCCAACAACACCCAGAACAACGCCCAGAACTGCGGTGGGATCTGGGTTCCTGAGGAAGGACAGACCCAGAAAAAGCTCTGCACGCCGCAGATGGTTTCTGCTGAGGAAAATCCCCCCCCAGTGAGATGAGCTCACCGCTCCTTCACGATGTGGTCAAGCTTGTAGCAGGGCTTGTTGTCCTTCAGCCGCTCTACTGTGCCCCACTCGCTCTTGCCGTACGCCTTCCGCAGCTTGCGGACGAAGATCTGCAGGCAGAGGGGGAGCTGAGCGCCAGCGGGGGGCAAAACGCCGTGTGCCCCCCTAGGCCCTGGGGCAGGACAGCTACCTTGTACTCCCGGAATTTGTTAACGATGGGCTCGTGGAGCAGGAACTTGATGTCCTTGAGGAGATAGAAGGTCCTGGGGGCCGTGGAGCCTTTGTTCACCTTCTTCTTGTGCTTGGGCTCGTGGGGGTAGATCCCCTTCAGGATGCAGAGGCGCCTGGGAGGCGGTGGGGGTAGAAATCAGCAACCGTGAGGCCGGGTCTCAGCCCGGCTTGGCATAAAACTGCAATAAAACAGCACCCCCGGCCCCACGCACCTGAAGTCGGGCAGGCTGAGCTGCAGCTTCTTCCGCGCCTTGTTGCGGGTGATGTAGTTGGTGGCCGAGCCCCGCTCGTACTGGAGGGGGGAGAAAGACGGCAGCGGCGTCACGGGGGGCACCGGGACACGGCCGGGCACCGGGGGGGATGGAGCCGGGGGAGAAGAACCGGGGGGAAAAGGGAGGGGGAAAGCCCGGGTCACGGGGAACCGTGGAGTGAGGAGGGACCGGGGAGAGGGGGGGAACCCTGGGGGAAATGAGGGGGAAATGAGGGGGAACCGGGGACCGGGACCAGCCCTCGGTGCGTGCCTGTGCCGTTCCCGTCCTCCCCCCAGGTACCTTTTTCTTTTCCAGCCCCCCCATGGCTCCTCCACCGCCGCTGCCCGCGTGGTGCCGCCGCTCCCCAGGCCCCGGGCTGCCCCCGCCCCGCCTGCGCGGGGCCGCAACGCGCCGCCTGCCCCGGCCGGAGCCGCTGCCCTGCGCCCGGCCGCGGGGTGCGGGATGCGGGGAGGGGGTCTCGGGGGACTGGGGGGGATCGGGGAGCCCGGAGGGCTCGGGGGGTGGAGGGGGGCGGCTCGGGGCAGGCACGCCGCGGGCAGCCCAGGGGGAGGAGAGGAAAGAGGCGGGGGGAACGGAGAGGGGCGGGCACCGGGGCTGGGCCCGGGATGGGGTCGGGGATGTTCGGGGGTGGGCACCGGGATGCAGCGGAGATGGGGCCGGGGTGGCACCGGGAGTGACACCGGGACCGATACCGGGAGTGACACCAGGAGTGACACCGGCACCGGGGCTGCTCCAGGCTGGGCACCGGGCTGGGCACCGGGGTGGCACCGGGACCAACATCAGCACGGGCATCGGGACTGAGCCCGGGGTGGGCACCGGAGCTGACACCGACACCAACCCCCGGGCCGGCCCCGGGCCCGCCGCCCGCTCCGCCCCTCCCCAGCCGTCCCCGTCCCCGCCCCGTGTCCGCCCGGTGCCGCCCGGTGCCGGCCGCCCCCCGCCTGCCGCTGCCCGGGGCGCGGCGCCCTGCCCGCCCTGCCCCGCTCCGCTCCCGGCTCCGGGCAAAGTCCCCCCGCTGCCCGGCCGGGCCCCCGCCGCCCCGCCGCGATGTGGCTGCTCCTCGTCCTGCTGTCGGCGGCCGCGCTGCCCGCCCGGGGCTGCCGTGAGTACGGGGAACCCCTGGCCGGACCCGGGGACCCCCCTCCCCGCCGGCCGGGCTGCGGGCGGCACCGGGCTGGGTCCCCTCCCCGTTCCCACCTCCTTCGGCTTTGCCTCTCCCCGGCTCTTCGGTGACTTTCGGGGGCTCAGCTGCTCGGGGCGGGGGGCGTGCAGTGGGATGGGGGTGTCCCGGTGGGGAGCACGTCCCCACTGCCACGCCGCGTCCCCCCGAAAGGCCGGTGTCGGGCTGGGGACTGTCACCCGCCACTGTCCTCACGCCTCGGGGGTCCCCCGGGGACAGGGGCGCCGGGTGAGGCGGCCGTGCGGGTGCTGAGCGCGAGGCTGCTGGGGCTGGCGGCGGAGCCGGGGCTGGACACTGACCCCGGTGTCTACGTGGGTCTGCGCCTCGCCAGTGAGCATGACCTGAGTGCCGAGCGGCGCTACCTGGAGCGACTGCAGGACACCTTCCAGGGACGCTACGGCCGGTAGGTCCCCTGCGACCCCCGTGTGTCACAAGGGGACGTTCGCTGACCCCATTTCTGGTCCTACTGATGCCAAATCCCTGCAGGAGCCTGGACTCAGCCAGCCACTCGTCCCACGGCCATCACCACCGGGATGCCGAGCACAGCACGTAGGTGATGGGGTTGGGGACGGGGACAGCGTGGGTTCCCCCGCAGCGGGGTGGCAGCTCCCCAACGCCGATCCCGCTGCTTGCAGGGACACCAGGGCAGCAGCGCAGTGGCCGGAGACGGGGCGGCTGGCGCTGTACCTGCTGGGGCTGCGGGCCACCTGCCCCCCACCAGACCCCGGTCCCCAGCGCTTCCTGGTGACGTGGCTCAAGTACTACCTGGAGAAGGACTGGAGAGGTGGGGATGGCCCCAGAGGGCGGCCACGGTGGTCACCCAGCTGGGTGCTGGCATCCCTGGCTCTGGCGGGGCCACCAGCTGGCCCTGGTGACAGTGGTGTCCCGTCCCCAGGATCCCGGCGGCATGGCCACCCCCTCACCAGTTACTACCAGTACAGCCTTGGCGTGCTGGCGCTGTGCGTCCACCATAAGCGGGTGCGTGAGGAGGTGATCCAGCGGCTGCTGGTGGCCGAGCAGCACAGGCGGTTCCGGCACGCAGGCAGCAGTACCGTGGGTAAGGGGCCGCGGGACCCTTGGGGACCTAGAAGGACACACCGGTGTGGGTGTGCGGCACCCAGGGTGACACGGGACATCCCCACAGACACAGAGGCGGTGATGGCACTGGCCTTCACCTGCCTGGAGCGGGAGCAGCTCGTCAGGTCCAGGCTGGCAGCAGAGCTGCGGGCAGCCGTGCGTGGCATCAGAGCAAGGTTCGTGGCGGCGCAGAGCGAGGACGGCTTCATCGGCAATGTCTTCAGCACCCCCTTGGCCATGCAGGTGGGTGCGGGTGCAGGTGCATGTGCGAGCTCAGGAGCATGGGTGCCTGCGGGCACGTGCAGGGTGCAGGTGTGGGTGCAGGTGTACGGCACCATGGCAGCACCATGCCCACGGCACTGTGCCCTGACCCGTTCCTCCCCTCGCTTTGAGCCTGAGCCCTGCCCTGAGCCCTTCCTCCCTCTTCTCCCAGGTCTTCATCGCCACCGACAAGTGCAGGACGCAGGCAGCGTACGGCCAGGCCATGGCCGCGCTGCTGCAGCACCTGGACGCCTTCACCAGTGCCGCGGCCATGGCCCAGGCACTGCCTGTGTTGTACGGCCGCAGCTACCTGGACATCGCCTCCATGCAGTGCAAGGAGGAGCCGGGTAGGAGCTGGGGCCAGGGTGGGGACAAGGGGGCTGGCACAGGGCTGGCACCGATGCCACCGTGGTGGCTGTCCTTGTCACAGACACGTTGACACCCCTCACCCTCGAGCCACTGCCTGTGGGGCCGGGGAACATGATGGTGCGGCTGGTGGTGGAGTGCCCGGTGCCACCGTGTCCCCAGCACCTGCTCTATGACCTCCCGGTACCCGTGCCCACCGGTGCCTCCCTCCTGGACCTGCTCAGGGCAGCCCCAGCGCAGGGACCCCAAAATTTCACGTGCGTAACCCCATGTGCCGGGGTGGGCCCAGACCCTGGCAGGGCGCTGCCACCCTGTCCCCTCCTGCCACGTCTCTTGGCAGCCTTGAGACCCCCAAGCGCCTCACCCCCCTCTGCCCCTTAGGTTTGAGACCCAGGACACCTCCCAGGGCCCCTTCCTGACCTCGGTGCTGGGCCTGGCAGCACAGCCGCAGGAGCGGCACTACTGGCAGCTGCTGGGCGGCCTCGGCACCAGCCTGCAGATGGGTGAGTGAGTGCTGGGGGGTGACGGGGATGTGGCTCTGTCTTCACGACCTCACCGCCACCCCGGCCACTGCGTCTGTCCGCAGGTGTTGCTGACTACAGACCGGAGGACGGGGAGACCGTCATCCTGCGCCTGAGCAAGTGGTAGGCGGGGGGGGCCCCGCTGCTGCCCCAGCTGATGGGGACGATGACAATGAAACTCTGCAGCATCCCCCGGCTGTGCTGTGCTTTCTCTGTGCGCCGGTGAGGGTGAGGATGAGGACAGTGGGATGGGCACACCCGGGCTCTCTGCTTGGGCACTGGCAGCTCCTTGGTCCTGTCCCTGCTCTGGTGGCTGACAGCCCCTGGGTTTTGGGGTGTGCAGTGCCCAAAGGGGTGCTTGTGGGGCAGCTTGAAGCTGTGAGCAGCGGGACAAGGCACGAGCAGGGAGAGTCCCCTCCACACACCTCCTAATTTTAGCAGCTGGGGGTGACAACATCTCCCCCCACCCCAGGGGCTGGGGGCAATGGCATCGGTGGGGACCGTGGTGGCCCCAGCGTGGGGACCGGTGCCAGGGCACTTCTGTCTGAAACATGCATGGAAACCCCGTGAGATTTAATCCCCTCCCAGAACGAGACCGGGGCGGGGGCAGCTGGCAGGGAGTGGTGCCAGGGCAGGCGGTGCGCTGGGCGGGGATGCCGGTGCCCGTGCCAGGCCGGCGAGCGATGGCGCCCGCCCCGGCATGAGTCAGCCGGGGACACTGACGCAGCCCTGCCGTCACCATGGAGGCCGCCTGTGCTCCCACCGCCTCCGGTCCTCCGGCTGCGGGCGGCTCCAGGGGGGAACACGCAGCCGCTGCCGCCGGTTCCCAGCTCGCCGTGCCGCTCCCCCGGTTTTCCGCAGGCCCGCACTGCCGACCGCGGTGACGTGCGGCGGGCCGGTGGGGAGGAGCCTCGCTGCCTTCGCTCCCCGCCATCAAACTTTCCTCTTGCTCCTCGGTGCCGGCGCTGCTTGCACATGGCACCCTGCGGCTGACCCCTCTGCGGGGCCCACCCTGGGCAGGTGACGCCGACGCCGGGAGGAGCCGGGGACACCGCACGCACCGGCACGGCCGGCGTGGCAGCGGTGCCCATGTGCCCCCGGCGCCCCGGCGGTGATGAAGCAGCGATGACGGCCACCGGCGGGACCCTCCAGCCCCGCAGACCTGACCCGGGGTGGCAGCTGTCGGGGCCGCCTCTGCCGCTGGTCCTCACCGTGCTGGCCTGGCTGGGCACTGGCACAGCCCTGGCCGGCCTCAACAAATGGATTTTTGCTGCCCACGGCTTCCGCTACCCGCTGCTGCTGTCGTCCCTGCACATGCTGGCGGCGGTGGCACTGGGGTACCCGCTGGGGTGGGCGCGGGGCCCACTGCCATCCGTCCATCCTCGTGCCAGGATCTACCTGCTGAGCCTCACCTTCTGCGGCAGCGTGGCCCTGGGCAACCTGGGGCTGAGCCTGGTGCCGCTGGACGCGGCGCAGGCAGTGCACGCCACCGCCCCGCTCGCCACCCTGCTGCTGTCAGCGCTGCTGCGGGGCCGCCGGCACCACCCTCTACAGTACGCGGCCATGGGGCCCGTCTGCGCCGGGGCCGCCTGCAGCATCGCCGGTGGCGTCCACTTCCACCAGCCCGGCGGCTGCGTCCTCCTCGCCGCCACCGTCCTGCGCGCCCTGAAGTCGCTGCAGCAGAGTAAGTGCCGCCCGCGCGCTCCCGGGGTGTCCCAGTGCTGGTGGCGGTGCTGTGCCCAGGGTGTGCCATCAGCACCCCAACCACTGTGGCGCCCTCGTCCCCTCCGCTACCCTCGATACCGGTGTCACCGCTGCTTCTGGTGGTGGAGATGTCCCTGTCCCAGTGCCCCGCCCTGGCCTGGTGACACCAAAGTGTCCGCTCACACCAGTGCCATTCCTTGCCCACCCTGGTCCCAGTACCATCTGGCCCCAGGGCCACCCCAGCTCCAGTGCCACCCTGCCCTCAGCATCACCCCCTGCCCACCCTGTCCCTGCTGCCACCCCAGTGCCACCCTCACCCCCTGGCTTCCTGCCCTGGGGGCTGTCCCATGATCCTGGCCCAAGGTGACCCTGGTTCGCTGGCAAGGAGCAAACACGTCGGTGTCCCCGTGGTGGCACACCGGCCAGCTCCAGGGACATTGACCCGTGTGCTGTGGCCATGGGGGTGGCAGTGCCTTTGGCCAGCACAGAGGCACACAGGCTGCTCCCCTCTGTCCCTGTCCCCTCCCAAGGGGGTGGCTGTGTCCGCAGCCCTTACAAATCCCCCTGCTGAGTGGCATCATCCCTGTGCACCGAGCAGCATTGTCCCCACGTGGGGCCCCTGGGCGCTGTGGGAGCAGTGGGGCCACCCGGGCCGCGATGTCCTTGGCAGGCAGCAGCGAGGAGCCGTCTGGCCCCGAGCTCACTTGTTTTTCGGCTGGGAAGGGAGCGTTTCCTCCGCCGCGGTGGCTGGAGCCTGTGACTCACGCAGGCACCGCAGGGTCGGGCGCTGGCGTCAGGATGAGCGCTGGGCACGTGCTGTGACGTCCCTGTGGTCCCCGGGCTGGGAGGCACCCCAGGACCCCGCGAGCTGCCTCAGCAGGGCCAGGAGCAGCTCCTGTCCCTGCGTCCCCACAGACGGGGCTGCTCCCACATCCCCCTTTGCAGTGATTTTCGGGGTTTCTCTCGGGATTTCAGCACTGGGTGGGGAGCTCTCGCTGACTGTCCCCCCTGTCCCCAGGCCTGCTGCTGCAGGAGGACCGGCTGGATGCTGTCTCCCTGCTCTGCCTCACCGCCCTGCCCAGCTTCTGGCTCCTGTTCGGGGCGGCCATGGCGCTGGAGGTGGCCCCAGCCTGGGAGGGCGTCCTGCGCTACGACGGCTCCCTCTGGGGCTGCATCCTGCTCAGCTGCCTCGGCTCCGTCCTCTACAACCTGGCCAGCTTCTGCGTCCTCTCCCTCACCTCCGCCCTCACCATCCACCTCCTGGGCAACCTCACCGTGGTGGGCAACCTCCTGCTCTCCCGCCTGCTCTTCGGCAGCCGCCTGAGCGGGCTCAGCTACCTGGGCATCGGGCTGACGCTGGCCGGGATGTTCATGTACCACCAGCCGCAGCTCGTCGCCAGGCGCTGGGCAGCGTGGCCGGGACGCAGCCCCCCCAGGCGCGAGTAGGGATGGGGCGGCCACGGGGACAGCGGGA
>JAACYQ010025509.1:0-30000 GCA_011075105.1 Heteronetta atricapilla | reverse complement strand
GCCTGGGAGACTTGGAGGCGGCTGCAGTTTTACCCGATCCCCCCCCCTCCATGCTTGCTGCCTTCCCTTGCCTCTTCTCGCTGGGTTTTGGCATTTTCCAGCACCCCTGGGTCCGTCCGTGCAGCATCTTTGGCAGGGCCGGCATGCACCGAGCACACTGCGGGGCTCCCTGCTCCGCTTGCACGCACCCTCCTGGAGCTCGGCGGCTTCAGGGAGCCTCAAAATCAAAACTGAAGCACCCCTGGGGGAAAATCTCTTAGTGCTAGGGCAGTAGGGGCAGCCAAAAAAGCAGCCGTCCCACAGGAGATGAGGAGAGAAACAGGAGCAAGGGGGCAGGGGACGGCGACCCCCCGCCCTGGGCGGTGCTCGGGGGTCTCTGGGGCAGCCCCGAGGGCATTTTGGGGGAGAACTGGAGCCGCAGTGGTGTTCGACGAGGCAGCGTTAGGCAAAGAGGAGCTGAAGATGATCTGTTTCTCATGTTTTATTTAAAAAAAGAAAAGGATAAAGTATAAAAAAATAAATATTTAAATAAAATTCTATATATATATATTACTGCAAATCTTATTAATTATTATTATTATTATTAACGTTATTAAAACAGCTCTGAGCGCTCGGCGCACGCGAGGCTTTCCACCGTGCCAATAAATATCCTTGGCAGCCCGGCCCCGGGGTCTGTCCCTGCGTCCCCACACCAGCCCCAAAACCCCATCCGTGCAAAACCCAGTCCCGGGCCGGGCCGTCAATACATTCAGAGGCGCTCAAAGCTCTTCCTGTGAGAGCATTGCTTTCCCGAAGCAGTCGGATGCTCCCTGGTGTCGTGGCCACCAGCTCTGTCTCCAGTGGGTGGCCTTGTCCCATGTGGCAGGACCCAGCCCTGGCCACCGCGGTGCCCCCAGTTCGGCCCCTTTTTGGGGGGATCCGGCCCCAAAACGTGCAGTGGGAGCACATCCCCATAGGCCTGACAGCTGCAGGGGGTGCGAGCCCCGCACTCCTGGACCCCGATCCCTTTCTCCATGAAAGCGGGGGCTTTCGGTGGGCCCTGGAAGGCCTGCTGGCAGAATCGAGTTGCTTTTTCTTCGTTTTTTTCACAAATTTTGCTAGGAGCTGCAAGCCAAGGGGCTGAACGCTCCGTTTCCCCGTGGTGCTGCGGAGGGGACGCCAGGGCACAGGGGACACCGGGGCGCAGGGGACAGAGTCTGGCCCCGCTGCCCCGTGCAGTGCCTGCACCCTCCTGCAGCCCTCGGGCGGACGGCAGGCTCCATTGCTCTGCTCAGTGCGGGAAGCGCCGCCGCAAAGGGGCAAATAAATTAAGGCATGGAGAGGCGGGCCGGGGCCAGCACAGCATCAGCAGGAGGTAATAAATAGGAAGGCGAGAGGTGAGGAGGAGGCAGGTCTCGGGGTCTTGCTCTGCCGTGCTGTGAAATGGGCGCAAGGCAGGGCGGGGAGGTGTCCTCCGCTGTCCTCAGCTTCACGGGGGCGAGAGGAGCCGGGCCTGGGGCTCACGTGCGGCTGAGAGGAGCCGGGCCTGGGGCTCAAGCGGGGCTGAGATGAGGTAGCAGGATGCGTGCCGCCTGGGCGATGACCTGCACGTACTTCCTGAGCACCTGGCAGCCCTGCTGCTTCTTCTTGAAGGTGCTCTTGCCCTTGCTGCTCTCCCCGTAGCTCACGTCCACCTGGAAGACGTTGTAGTTCTTGCAGAGGAGGCAGGTGAGGTTGGAGATGAGGCCCCGCGTGGTTTTGGTGGTGTTGTGGAGCCGGTCGAGGAGCTCCTTGGCGGTGGGGTTGAGCTCCTCCTGGTCGCGCGTGATGTTCCCCAGCGAGGCGTTGAGGAAGGCGAAGAGCTTGTACATGGCCACCATCACCTCCTTCTTCTCGCTGGTCCGGTTGACGTGGAAGGCCGGGAAGAAGATGCCGCTGGGGGTGCAGAGCTTGTCGCTCTCGCTGCTGAACGGCTCGCCCTGGCACTTCAGCTGGGGGGAGAGGCGAGCGTCACCCCGGGGACCCAGCCGCCCTCACGCCTCCCCGCAGCCCCTCACGTCCCCCTCGGCCACCGGCTCGCGCCGCAGCTCGGCCACCCCGTGTCCCTCCCCCCACCAGCTCCGTCCCCGCTGGTGTCACTTACGTAGAGGCTGAAGAGGTCCTGGGCGGTGGCGTTGAGCAGCGCGACCTGCTTGCGGGTCTGCTCGTGGACATTGGCGCGGCACAGGCTGTTCCCGGGGCAGCCGGGGCCGTTCACCAGCAGCGCCCGGCCGGCCACCGGCCTCCGCTGCAGCAGGAGCAGGGCCACGAAGGGCACGACGCCTGTGCGGGGACAGAGGCGACGTCAGCGACCCCGTGGGACCCCCCCCGGCACCGGCCCCACCAGGCGAGGGTCTCCCCGCTTCGCTGCCCCCGCGCCCCTCACCTGCCCCCCCGGCCGGGGCTCCCCCGCCTCCCGTCCCCGCGGGGCGCCCCGTGGCATTCCCACATTTCGCAACCGGCCCCGGTGACGACCTGTGGGGTTTAATCAAATATGCAAAGTGATTTCCTCCCCGTTATCCTCCGCTGCTGCTGGAGCGAGGCCCCACCCCGGCCCCGGCTGACTCAGCAGGGGCTCCCGCAAGGAAACCTGCCTCGGGGCCGGCCTCCGGCCCCCCCCGGCCCCCGCGCTGCCTCAGTTTCCCCATCTGCGAAGTGGGCGCAGCCGTGGCGGGGAGTGGCCGCGCAGCTGCCGGAGCCTCCGGCCAGGAAACCCCTGGATGAGGAACAAGCGAGCGCTTGAGCCTCTGGGTCACCCCAATCGGGTGACAGCAGGGTGCTGCGGCCCCCTCGGCACCCCCAAAGAGGGTGTCCCCTGTGCCGGGAGGACAAGCCAAGCTGAGTGCCGTCTGGGATGGGTGTCCCCAGCCCTGGCACTGAGCTCGGTGTCACCCGTCCCCAGCTCCCGGGGGACAGGGTGCCCCGGGGGTCCCCGCCAGGCTCCAACCTGCACCCCGAGGACCGGGTCCCACGTGGTGCCCCGGGGCTGCTGCCGAGCAAAGTCCCCGGGCTCTGACAAGCGCCGAAGCTGTCCGCACTTGTAAGAGCCTCCGCGTTGCCGCAGGTCCCAGGTAATACAATAATCGCTTTATTTACCCTCCTGCAGCTACACCCGTGCCCGGATGGCAAAGGACTTACCTGGGCGTGTCGCAATCCCCAGCCCGACGCTGCTCCCATCCCACGCACTGCGGGGAGGAAGGGGACCGAGCCCCCAAAGGGCCGGCGACGGCCCCGTTCCCCCCGGCATCCCCCCCAGCCCGCTTTCCTCCTTGTGCCCATTTCACAGGCGGGCAGAGCGAGGCCGGGTGCACGTGTGCGGGGCCCCGGGGCTGGCGCTGCCCCGGCCGGCGCGGAGCCGCACGCTCCCGAGCCCTCCCGCGCTTGGCAGCTTCCCCAGCCCTCCCTCGCTCCCAATTAAGCAGCGGACCCAGAAGGAGGAAAAAGCAGGGGAAAAAAAAAAAAAAAAAAACAGGGGCGAAAAAAAAAAAAAAAAAAAAAAAAAAAGCAAAATTCCCCCCCCCTACACCCACCCCAGCGCTTTTTGGAATTATTTAGAGTTATATAAGTGGCCAGATGTTGGCCGAAAAGCGCCAGAAAGGCATTTCGCTCCCCGCTGCCAATTCCCAGAGATGCTAACCCCGGGGAAAGCGGCGCGTCGGGAGGGCTGCGGGCTTTGCAGCGCGGCGCATGTTTGTTTGCTTGGACATCACCGAAATCAGAAAGGGGTGGGGAAGGGGAGAGAAGGGGGAGAGAGGAGGAGGGGAGAGGTTTGCCAAGGATGGTTTCTTGTTGCTTTTTTCTTCTTTTTTTTTTTTCTTTTTTTTTTTTTTTTTTTTACCTGCTGGAATGAACTTCATTGTGAGCTGTGTCCCGGGAGCAACTTAATAGAGATTGGTGTTGGCAGAGGACGTTTTCAGAAATTCATGTTCATACTGGGGGACTTCTGTGGGTTTATATACCGGTCCTCCAGTGAGCCTGTGTTGTAAGAAAGGGGAGGAGGGGGGGGGCGAGGGGGGGAGAAACAGAGGCTATCGTTGCTTCTATTGAAATTGTAAATCAGGAAGTAAAGGGCTCTGGAAAAACGTGATTCTTAGAAATAAACTTCTGATAAAGTTGATGTCACCGGGATTGCGGTTTTTTTTCACGCACGGGCTGAGGGGAGGGGATTGCGGTTGGGGGGGGGGGGGCGGCTCGGTTGGGGGAAAAAAACAAAGCACCCGAGCGTGGCACCCGAGCGCGTGGGTCCCATGGGCGTCGCGAGGGGACGGCCACCGGCGCTCGCCTCGACGCGCGCAGCGCGCCGTGACTCATGTTTCCGCAAGCACTTTCACCCCCGGACCCCCCCGGGCCGGTGCTTCCCCACAGGGTGGCCGAGCTCAGCCCCCAGGAAAAACGTGTAAAAAAACAACCCCCCCTGCCCCCCCCCCAAAAAAAAAAAAAAAAAAATTAAAAAGAAAAAAAAAGAAAATTTTAAAAAAGAAAATTTAAAAATATATGGGTTTTTTTTCTTTTTTTTTTCTTTTTTTTTGGGGTGGAGGTGGAAGGCAGCGGTGCCCCCCCCCACCCGGGTTGGGTCATGGATGCGGTGCCCTCAGCATCCCCGTCCGCTTTTGGGGGAGCGGCTGCGAGCGGAGCACATGCACCCCTGGCGCAAAGGGCGGTGGGGAAAGAAAAAGGGGGGGAAAAAAAAGGGAAAAAGTAGTTTTTAAATTTTTTTTTTTTTTTTTTTTTTTGAATTCTTTTTCCACTGGGATAAAAGGCAAACCCACCCAGCGGGAACAGCCGGCCCGGCCCCCGGGGTTAACCCTTGCATTGGCCCCACACGCCACCGGGGAGGGTGCCAGCACCCGTGTCGGTGTGACACTCGTGTCCCTGTGCCACCCGTGTCCCTGTGCCCCCCTTGGGGGGGACCCATCCCACAGCTCCCTCTCCCCGGGATGCCGCGGGGCTGCTCGCTCCCCGGTCTGGGCTCGCAGCAGGTTAAAGGCGCTTTCATGTTTCTCGCTCCCTGCGTGTATATATAGGATTATTATATTTATATATATTTTTTTTTTTTCTCTGGGGGCACGCCAAGCTGAAACTTTTAATCAGGTTTAGCAAGTTTGTGCCCTGTTTGCGCTGGCAGCATGAAACCTGCTGGGGTGACAGTCGAGGAACGGTGACGCAACAGCCTGCGGCCACCCCGCTGCCCCCCGCGGCACGGGGGGACATGCCCGGGGGACACGGGAACATCCCGGTAGTGCTGGGTGTGGCGTGGGTCAGGTGAGAGCCTCAGCACCAGCACCCTTGGGAGTCCGCCCCGCCGTGTCCGCCTGTCCCCAAATCACCGTGTCCTGGGGATGCTGCCACAATTGGTGCCACGTGTGGCGTGTGCAGCATCACCGTCGTGGCTCCGGCGATGCTCGGTGCAGCCCCCGGGCAGGAGAGCACCCCCAGGCATCATGTTTTAGAGCAATTCCCCCCAAAATAATAAAAAGGAGATAACTTCCCCAAAATATCCCCCCACCCAAAAGAGCATTTCAAATATATATATATATATATACCCAGGATTTTTGCCATGAGAGCCATCCGTCCACGCGAAGCTCCAGCTCCGAGTGGCCGCAGGTGACTCGGTGCCGCTGATTTATCGGGGCACCGGCACGCCGGCCCCGGCATGCTGCACAAGCCCAAGCAGCCGTGGGGGCTCGGCGTGGGGTTCCCCCCCCCCCGAGACGGGCAGGGCAGCACGGTGACTCAGGGGCTCGGGCAGCACCGGCCTCGGGATCCGGTGTCGCCCTCGGCGTCACGTAGCCACCGCCTGCCTCAGTTTCCCCATCAGTAAGGCAAGGAGGGCGAGCCGGGGCTCAAGGGCGGGTGTTCGTGCTGGTGCTGCACCAGTGAAATCCCAGTTTAGCCTTACTGGGATGCTGGGGGGGGAAGAGGCTGCAAAAATGGATGGGGATAAAGGGAGGTGCAAGGGATGGGGAGGACGAGACTCGTCGCAGCCCTGAAGCCTCGCTCGAGGCTCGTGCTTGTGTGCAGCGAGCAGCATCTCATGGATAAATTCATTCTTAATTATCCGTATCACTTAATTAGCTGGGAAAGTGGCGTTTCTTCATTAACAGCAGTAGGGAAATCTGGGGGTAGGGCTGTCGCAAGCCCCAGCTCCGCCGTTTCCTGCCCTTTCCCTGAATTTTTCTGCAGGATCTGGCCCCTGCGGATGCGGTGCTGTGAGGCTGGGGCTGATTCACCTGCGGGGAGCTCCTGGCTCCCAGCTGCACGTGGGTGCGGGGGGAGACGAGCCTGGTCATCCCCATGTCCCCCAGCTCCTGAATCAGCCCCAGGTTCCCTGGCCAAAATAATTAAAAAATGAGGAGGGAATCAGGGAAATGACCCATGCAGAAAAATGGGACTTTCCCAGCACCTGAGCTGCAGAAGATGGGAGCGGGGAGCTGGGCTGAGCTGTTACGTTTAATCCCATGCAACATGTCAGCTATATAGGCTCCCCCATAGGTTCCCCTATAGGAAAACCTGCCCCCACCCCATCTGCAGGCACGGCCAGGGCGGATTTCTGACGGCATCCAGGAAATTCGGCTGTTCCAGTGGCTTCTGCGGCAGCGGGGCTGCGGCTGCCCCGACGCCCCCTCTGCGCCCCGGGCAAGGGGAGGTGACCCGGGCAGGGGGTCCCGGCGGACGCCCACCCACCCCGGGGATGATGCACTCGGAAAAAGCCCAAAAGAGGGAATGGGAACGTGCTCGGCGGCGGGCAGTGACACAATCCTATCGGCATCTCGGCCGATGGTGGCCCCGCTCCCACGCGACGGCTGGGATTTTTGGGGGGGGTGATGGGGAAGGGGGTGGGGGGAATTGGCCCCAAAATGTGGCTGGGTGCTGGAGGGGAGGGGGCAGAGAGGTGGGGCACGGGGCCGGGTGATCCCACGTGTAGGGCCAGGGCCTCAGATTGGGGCTTCTTGGGGCTGGGTTTGGCAGGCGAGGCTGCGGCAGGCGCTGCCCTGCTGAACAGTGCTCTCTGCTGTCCGCGGCTGTCACCGCCACGGGACACGGGACACGGGGACCCGGGGGCACGGGGACACAGGGACACAGGGACACAGGCAGCGCTTCTCACCCCGCTCCTGCCCCATCCCCTTCCGTGACCACCCCTCCATCCCCATCCCCATCCCACCCGAGCCATCAGGGGTCCCAGCAGCCCCGACGTCCTCGTCCCACGCTGTCCCCAGTGGGGGACATGCAGGGACCCCAGCAGCAGATGCAGCCCCCTGGGGGGGTTGGGGGTCCAGCTGGTGCTGGGTGCTGGGTGCCAGGGGTGCTGAGTAAGTTGTGAGTAAGGCGGCACCCCTGTGCCGGGGAAGCCCGGGCTGAATAACGGCAGGGGACGAATTCCCCTCTGAGTCATGGAGGGACCTTTCTGTGCTCGGATCCCTGTGCCCCACCAATGTCACCCCCCCATGGGTGTCACCCCACCGGTGTCACCCCCATGGGTGGGCACCCTGCTGCTTGCCACCATCCCAGCCAGGCTGATGGTCCCCATGGATTTGGGGACAATGAGAAGCGCCCTTGGGGACAGTGACCAGGACCGGTCCCCGCCGTAGGGTGACTCCTCCGAGTGCTCCCCACGGAGCCACCGCCGCGTTTCGCAGGAGCCCCAACCTTTGAGAGGTCAGGGTGATGGGGACACGGGGTCGGTGGCACGCCACCACCCTACACCTCGCCCCCCCTGCAGGGGCGTCCCCAAGAGCCCCTTTCCATCGTTCCCCGAGTCCTGCAGCCCTGGATCTGGGCAGAGGGCTGGGTGCTGGGTCCTGCTCCCCTGAGCACTGAGGGGCTAACGCTGCCATGAGCATTGCCCCCATCCCCGCTGCTGTCCCCAGGTCCTGGGGGGGGGTGTCACCCACCTGCGCCCTCGAAGCCCATCCAAGCTGCCTCCTTCTCGGGCGGCTCGGCGGGTGGATGGCAGCTGGCGGGAGGTGGCACCATGGGCCGGCCCAGGACTCTTCATGGTGACATTGTCCCCCCCGGAGGGTCCCCAAACGGCGGCGGCGGCCGTCCCGGCAGCAGTGCAGCCTGCAACTGAGTCAGTGCCGCCGGCACGGCCAGGCACGGGCACACGGCAAGGAACGAGTGACTCCGCGGTGCCACATGACCAGGTCTTAGGATTTTTGACTCAGCGGGGCCAGTGCTTGGCAGCAGTGGCCCCCCGCCATGTCCCCGGCCACGTGGCAGGGACGGGGCTGCTTGGCATGTTGACGCCAGGTGCGGTGCCAGGGCCGGGCAGTGCTGCGGCGCACCGTGCCGTGCCACGTGCCCTGCAGGTGCTGCCATCGTGTGCCGTGCTGTGCCACACCACGCTGTGCCACCTGCCATCGTGTGCCACGTGCCACGCCACCATGTGCCTCATTTCCTACCATGCTATGCGCTGTCCCACGCCGCCTGCTGTGCCGTGCCGTGCCGCATCCCTCGCTGTGCCTTGTGCCACGCCACAGCACTTCCTGAGTGCCACACTGTGCCGTGCCACATGTCCCACCGTGCTGTCATCCCATCTCATGCCACACCGTGCCATGCCACTTCCCATGCTGCCACGTCGTGCTGCCATCACATGCCATGTGCCACACCATGCTGTCATCCCATCCCAACCTAGCCCATCCCATGTCCCACACCGCGCTGTCATCCCATGCCATGTGCCTCCCCATGCTGTCATCCCATGCCATGTGCCACCCCATGCTGTCACCCCATCCCATGCCACGTCCCTCACTGTGCTGTCCTCTCATGCTGCGCCATGTGTTCCGGTGCCATGCTGCATCCCATGCTGTGCCACACCTTGCTCTCATCCCATGCTGTGCCACGTGCCATGTCGTGCTGCCATCCCCATGCCACATGCCACGCACCACACTGTGCTCTCATCCCATCCAGCAGTTTCCCTCCAGCCTTGTCCCCGAGGCCACTTTGTCCCCCCGGCCTCCTGTGGCCCCACTTTCAGGTTACTGATAATCAGTTTCTGAATTTGTTCAGTTTTCGCTGTGCCCCCACCGTGCTCAGGAGAATTCCTGGCAGCACCAGACCCCACAGCCCCGAAAAGCCCCAGAAGCACTCGCAGAATGAGTTGGTTCCTGTGCACAGCACACCCCGCGGGCTTTTCTCAGGGCTGGGAGAAGCACATGCACACAGACACATGGACACATGGACACCCCGAAACATGGATACCCGGACACCCAGACACATGGACACCCGGACACATGGACACCCTGAAACATGAACACCTGGACACCCGGACACATGGACACCCGGACACATGGACACCCTGAAACAGGGACACCTGGACACCCAGAGACCCAGACACTTGGACACCCGGACACCCAGACACCCAGACACATGGACACCCCGAAACATGGACACCCGGACACCTGGACACCCAGACACCTGGATGCATGGACACCCAAACACATGGACACCCAGACACATGGACACCCAGACACCAAGATACCTGGACACATGGACACCCAGACACCCAGATGCCAGGTCAGAGGCAGTGGCCCACGGGCCAGGGTCAATGCTTTATTTCCATCTGCTGTGATACAAAAATAAGGGGGCACCACCTGGCCAGGATGGCCCGGTGCCCTTCTCCCAGTACAAAATAATATTTAGATTCATAAATAAAACATCGTTACATTTACAGTTTAACACAGTACAAAAAAATATAACAAAAATATATATATATATATTTATATATTAAAAAATGTATCCTTAAATATTTCTCCCCGGTGCAGGGGCATATTAAATTAAACTGATGGCTTCAATAAATAGGGGAGCTGCACCACTGTCATGTATAAGTTACTGGGGGGTCGGTGCCCACCCACACCATGTGGGGCCGCAGCCCCAGCCCATGCCCAGCACAGGCAGGGCTCACCAAGGGGTTTGGGGACGCTGGGGACACCGAGGGACACCCCAGGGGTGGGCACGGGGATGCTGAGGGCATGAGGACACAATGCAGAGACGTGAGGCACAGGGACAGGCACACGGACACCAGGCGTGCAGGGATGAGCACAGGGACACTGCGCTCGCAGGGACACTGCGCTCGCAGGGACACTGAGTGCACGGGGACACCAGGTTCATGAGGACTCCAGGCTCATGGGGACACCAAGCTCACAGGGACATCAGGCTGATGAGCACACCAGGCACAAGAAAAACCACCCCCAGGTGCTCTCCGGGCTCAGCGAACCCCTCGAGAGGCAGGCAGGGGGTGACATGCCGGTGACATGCTGGTGGCACAAGTGGCCACTGTTGGTCTGGGGCTGCACCCTGCCTGCGCCGGGCATGCGGGTGCCGTGCAAGCGGCCCCTTAGTCAGGACATGTCACCAGACCCATTGAATCACTGGAAAATCAGGCAGGGCTGGCAACGGGGGACGTCACCAACCCAGAGTGACCCCGCTGGCCGATGCCGGCTTCCACAGGCGGTGGCACCTGGGGGACATCTGTGCCAGCGCCAGCCACGCGCCGGGCTCTCCGCATCCAACCGCATGCCCCAGGGTGTTGGGGACAGCTCGGGTGACAGCAGCGGGGGTGCCAGGGGGCTCCCTAGGACCTCGCTGGCCGCCGGCCTCGCCGCCGGCCTCGCCGCTGCTGCCTCTGCTCCTCCCGGCGCGCCCGCAGCCCTCGCTCCTCCAGCTGGGCGCTGAGCTGCTCCGTGAAGCGTGCGTAGCTCCAGAGGATCCGGCACCCCTCCACCTTCTGCTGGAAGACTCTGGTGGCCTCCAGCAGCCGGGGCAGGGTGGGGACGGTGGGGACGATGCCGTGGGCATGGAGGACGCCCTCCAGGTTGCTGAGGAGGCCCCGCACCTTCAGGCGGGTGCTGTCGAGGCGGCGCAGGATGGGGGCCCCGGGGGGGTTGAGGTCGCGCTGGTGCTGGGTGATTCCCTGCAGCGCCCGGTCCATGCGGGCCATGGCCCCGTGCAGTGCCCGCAGCCCCCCGGTCCCCGTCACCACCGTCCCCCGCAGCCACTCCAGCGAGGCGTTGGTGCGGCACAGCCGGTTGAAGGCCAGGCGCTGGTCCTGCTCCTGCCCGTGGGAAAGGCAAGGGGGTCGGTGAGGGCTCGGCGGCGAGCCCACCTCCCCGCCGACACACTAAGGGGGGAGGGGGCTTTCGCCCCCTATTCCTGCCATCGCCAGCCCTGGCGAGGTGGCACTCACGTAGAAGAGGAAGAGCTCCCGCGCGTCCTCGGCCATGTGCCGCACCAGTGCGTGGATCTGCTGCAGGGTCGGGGGCTGCGTGCTCCGCGCTGGCACGGCCCAGAGGAGGAAGAGTCCCTTGGCCACGGCTGGGGAGGAAGAAGAGGGAGATGGTGGAGACGGGGCACCTCTCGCTGCGGGGCAAGGGGACGTGGTGACATGCAGGGTGGGGATGGGGAGCACGGAGAGGTGGGAGCATCCGTGACAGGAACGTCTGTCCCGTGTGCCCGTCACCCTGGTGGCAGGCCTGGAGCAGAGGACTGCACGTGTCGGGTGTGGTGACAAGGTCCTGCCACAGGGACAGGGCAGCCACCGTGCTCGGAGCCAGCTGCTGGGACCTGCCAGGGCCTTCGGCATGAGGAGGAGGAGGATGATGATAAGGAAGAGGACAAGGATGAGGAGGACAAGGATGAAGAGGACAAGGATGAGGAGGACAAGGATGAAGAGGAAAAAGAGAAAGAGGAGGAGGAAAAGGAGTATTAGGAAGAGTATTAGGAGGAGGAAGAGGAGGAGGAAGAGGAGGAGGAAGAGGAGGAAGAAGGTGCCCTCGAGGCATCGAGGAGCGCAGACAGCTCCTGCTGGCCCCAGCGGTTGCCCAAGCAGCTCCCTGTCAGCGCAGGCCAACGCGAGGCCACCGCAGACTGGGGACGGTGGTGACACTCCTGGGGCTGTCCCCTCCGTCCCAGCGGGTGCTGCTCCAGCCCTGCTGTCACCGCGGCCACGTGAGTTCAGCACCAGAGCAGCACCCAGCTCCCAGCCCTCCCCAGCGGGGGCTTGGGGGAGTTTGGGGGCTCTGGGGACACACCAGCCTACCAGGGTGACCCTGTCCCTCTGCCACCTGCCCCCCGCTCCCCGCATCAACCCCAAACCACATCCCCCCGCCCGCCCCCTCCCGGCACCCCTTCTTCCGCAAAGGTGCCCGTGGAGCCCCGGGTGGGTGTCGGGGGCTGGGGGAGGGGGTGCGGGGGCAGCCCCCATCGTCGTGCCCGTGGGCGAGGGAAGCCTCAGGGCCCTCCCGGGGCGGTGTGCGAGCGAGAGGGCAGTTGTGGGACGCAGCCTACCTGCCAGCACGCCCAGGGGCCGCGCGTGGCGCCGCATGTCCGGGTGCCGGGGAGCGGTGCTGCAGGGCGCGCGAGCGACTTCCTTACTGGTCGGCGAGGGGGAAGCTCGCCTTTTAACGTGCCCCGATTAGCCACCACCTCCGAAGGAGGCACCCGGGCCCAACGTAAAGAAATGGAGAAGTGAAGAGATGACTTGGGGGCCAATGAGCGGGGTGAGCCGGGCCGGGGAGGGAGGCGGGGGGGGGGAGGAAATGAGGCCGGTCGGACGATGGTTTTGTTCTTCGATTAAGTTCCTCGAGGGAGTCCTCGCGGGTCCAGCCCGTGCGCGTGGGGCGAGCCGGATGCCCGGGGCGCTGCATGGGGCTTCTTCGGAAAGCGCCACATTGAGTCACCGTCGTCCCTCCGCGCTCAGCTGGCGTTCGTTAAACTGAAAAAAAGCCTCCGAAACCGAAATGCGAACGACGGAGGCCGTTGGCAGCATCGGTGTCGGCTCTGGGGCTCGGGCAGGCGCTGCTCTCCCCGCGGTGCTGCAGCAGGAGGGGGACGGGTGGCACCACAGCCACGCACCCGTGGGCGCTGCTGGCGGCTGGCACCTCGCCGCCCCGCCTCGCACCTCTGGGTGGAGGTGTGAACGGCTCCGACCGCAGCCCTCCGCCGGGGTTTCACCAAACTGAGCCATGCCCAGGGCATGGGCTGTGGCTACGAATACGCCCCGGGATGGATGGGGATGCTCCAGGAGATGCTGTCTGTCTGCCTGTCTGTCTGCTCTCCCCAGGGCGTGAGGCTCTCGTGCCTTGGCCTGGGGTGAGGAGCAAGGAGGACCCCAGGACATCCCCAGCACCCAAAGCCGGGGTGTGCAGGGATGCTAATGATGGGGACCGGGGACACCAGCACCCATGGGTGCCCCTGTGCTGGTGTGGGGGGGATGAGACAAGGGCGAGGCAGGCAGGACAGATCCGTTCCCCTTGCTAAACCGCCTGCAGCAGCCGGCGCTGAGCCTCTGGCGGGGAAGGAAATGCAATCGGCGGGGTCAGCGGCAGCGCCGGGGCTGCGGGCACTGCCCAAAGGCCGAGGTCAGCAGGAGGAAGCCTGGCACGGGTTCGGCCCCAGTGCTGCTGGAAGCACCCGGTGCCAAGCCCTCGGCACCCCGAGCTGCTCTCACCTTGCAGGGGGGCGTGGGAGGATGCCAGCACCGACCCCATAAAAATTAATGTATTTCAGGTTTTATTTTCATTGTAATCCAGCAGGTTTTGTGAAGACCTGTAAATTCCCAGTGATTCCGCCCAGCTGTGGCGGTGCCACATGGTGCCATGCACCAGAGCTGGAGATCTTCTTATGGGGCTCCAAACTTTGGGACAACAGCAGACAAGGACATGACCCCCACCAGCTCAGTGCTCCATCAGCTTCGTGCCGCCCTCTGCCATGCCGACCCAAACCATGCAGAATGCACACTTTGCAACCCAAAATCGGGTTGAATTGTTCCCCTTCTCGTGGGTTTCAGCCCCAGAACGGGAGCTCTGGGGCACCGCGAAGCCGTGCAGGGCCGCAGTGCCCTGCGCTGTAAGCACAGGAAGCTGCCCGAGGCAGAATTTGCTGTTTCAGATGGGGTGGCTTGGGCAAGGGGAGGCCACACCAGAAATAACATCTCCTTGCGAGCGGAAGAGCGCAGCAGTGACTCACTTCCAGAAGACGAAATGTTTTCTTTTCCCCAAATTCCCCCCCCTTCAGACTGCCCCCAACCTGCAGAACTCCCTGCTGCAGGACACAGGGCGGTGCTGCTGACTCTTCCTCCTCCTTCTCTTCCTCCTCCTCGGGGTGTCCCCCTGCCTGGGGACACCCGTGGGTGCTGCTGGCCAGGATGGGCCGTGCTCACGAGAGCTGGAGGCTGTGCGTAGGGCACTTTTGGAAGGACAGAGGAGCCAGAACGCCCCTCTCTCCAGGATAAACACCTGCGGGACTGAGGCAGCTTGTCCATTCATCCATCTAGTCAGATGGCCTGTCACCCATCAGCCTGTCCACCTATCTGTCCAGTTGTCCACCCAGCCACCTGTCCATCCACCTGTTTATTCCTCCAGATTCATCAACAACCTGTCCACCCATCCGTGCGTCCATCTGTCCTTCCACTTGTACATCCTCCTGTCCACCCACCCACCCACTCTTACATCCCTCCAGCTGTCCGTCCATCCACCTATCTGTCCTTCCCTGCACACATTTGTCCATCCACAGGCATCCCTGTCCATTGAGCTACCCGTCCATCTGTCCATCCATCCACCCATCCATCCACCTCTCCATCCATCCATCCACCTGTCCATCCATCCACCCACCCACCCATCCATCCATCCAGGACCCGTGGTCCCTCAGGGTGCACGCTGCCAGCACAGGACCCACCAGGTGACGCGGTCCCACCGGGGACACCCCCGTACCTCCGCCCTTCCCCTTTCCAAACCCAGGGCTTCGCACGGGGTCCCCGCAGACCACGGCAGAGGAATGGCGCAGACACCAGCGCCGACGGCTGGCTGCCCTTGGGGACTCTGTGTGGGGATGTGCAATACCCAACGGGGCCGAAAATAGCGCGTGTGACCACACTGGCTGACAGCAATTTCTTCATCGCTGGGGCGCACGTCACCGATGTCTCATGACTCTGGAAAAGAGAGCGAGACAGGAAAGAAAGCACCCGTGGACCTGCAGGAAGCCGAGGGCTTACCAACGCACACGGGGACGCAGGGGGGATGTGTGGGGAGCCCGGGTCTGCTCCCGTGCGCACCAGTGCCCGCGAGGAACCCCGCTGCTGTTCACGGCGGCGATGCCAGGGCTGGTGGCGACTGTCTGGCGCGACTTCCTGCCCCAAACACGTCATGGGACTGCCCCGACCCCGTAACCGTCCCCTGCGACGTGGGTCCGGAGTCCCACCGAGGCGGGTGGCGTGAGAGCAGGCTGAGGCCACCGCCCGCCTGCCCCGTCCCATCCAGTCCCATCCCGTCCCATCCCTGAGCCTGGAAGGCTTTGAGGGGACGGGAGCAGACGTGGTTTTGCTCCCCTGTGCCTTTTTCCTTGCTCGGCCTCCCCGCTGGAAGAAGCCCCCAGGACGTTTCTGCCACGCTCCCGCTGAGCCCTGCGCATTGACCCAGGGCGTGCGGGGGGCACCCGGAGGCCACACGGCCCCCCAGGGGAAAGCCACCTCGTTACAGCCATGGGCACTAACGAGGCTGTAGAAATGCCCCAGCCCTGACCCCATGTCCCAGACTCTATTTCCCTGCCTACGGGTCACCCTGTGGTGGGGACGGGAGGAGTGCCACCAGCACTGCGGACAGGTTCTGGGCCAGCCCCAGCTGTGGCCATGGTGTACTTTGGAAAAAAAAAAGAAAAAAAAAAGAAAAAAAAAGAAACCACCCCAAACCAACAAAAAATAGGACTTTTATTGACATTTAAAAGTGTGTAAAAATACAGCTTGGAAGGAGCTGGGGTGTCACCGTCCCCCTCCACAATACACGATGGCCTGGCAGGGGTCAGGGCCACCCCAGAGGGGACACAGGGCTGAAATGATGCCCTGGCCACCCCCCGCAGCCCCCGCTCTCAGCGTTGCGAGGGTTTGGGGCAGATTCCCTGAGCAGGACGGGTCCAGAAGCCCCCAGGAAAGGTGCAGAGCATCACGGCCACCACCCCGCACAGACACCCAGGGTCCCGCCAGCCCCACGCTGCCACCTCCAGCAGGGCTGTGGCACATCACCGCTCTGGGGCACGCGTCACCCTCACACCTCCTCTCCTCACCACCACTCAAATCCCCCAAATCTGCCGCTCCCCCCATCCTAAGAAAGCCGGGAAGGGACCCGAGGCAGAGGAGGGCACGGCGCTGCCCTTCGGCCTCTCCGGCGGGGATTCACAGCGGCGTGGACGTAATACTGTCACAGCAGTGCCACCGCGTCCCCCCCACGTCCCCGGCGGGCAGGGAGTGACGCTGCACCCCCCGGGCTCTGCCCAGCACCAGTGGGGGAAAGGCTTAGAAATGAGAAACAGCGACAGGGCCGGGGACAGCCCTGGGCAGGAGGAGCCCGTGGGGACACCATGCTGGTCCCCAGAGGCCACCGGACGGCACAGGGACAGCCGGCACAGGGACAGCCGGCACAGGGACAGCCGGCACAGGGACAGCTGGCACGGGGACAGCCAGCCACTATCTGCCGCTCTCCTGGCGCTTCTGCAGCAGCTGGATGACCTCGGTGATGCCCTCCTCAGGGACCTGCGGGGACAAAGGTCCCGTTAGCCCCGCTGGGGACACCGGGACCCTCCCGCCAGCGGTGCCGCGTGCCCCATGCCGGGGAGGGCTCACCAAGGCATGGTCGAAGTTGAAGGTGCTGATGTAGTACGCCGAGATGTCGACGGCAGCCAGCGGCTCGGAGATCTGCGCCACGATGCCGCACTCATCTGCGGGAGGCAACGCGTCCCGCGGTGACCCCGGTGTCACCGCGGTGGGGAGCCACCAGGTGGCAGGGGACGCCAAAGGGAAGCACTAGCAGGGGATGCAGGGGTGGCAGCAGGGTGGGGACAGGATGGGTGCTGAGCTGCAGGGGAGGGGGCCCAAATCCCTGCACCCCCGTAGGGAAGGGGACGCGCACGGCACCCACACTCACCAAAGCCCAGGGGCTGCCCTCCGATCCTCACCATCCGCCACAGCTCCCCGCTGGAGCTGGTCAGCAGCAGGTCACTGGGGAACCTGCAAAAGGGGGGGGCTCTGAGTGCAGGAACACCCCCAACCCACCCAGCCGCCCCCCAGAAGAGTGGGCACCGGGGGCTGGCACCTACCGCTTCTGGGTCTCCGCGTCCATCACGATGGAGATGTAGCCCTCGATCAGCGAGAAGGCGAAGAAGGTGATGGAGTCGAGGTCCTGGCCACCGGCACTGGGTTCCCTGGGGGCGCTGCGGGAGGAGCGGGATGAGCCGGGCATGGGTTTGTGTCCTACTATCAGTGGGACGCAAAAGGAGTGGGTTTGGGGGAATTTCCAGAGCACTGTGGTGAATCTGGAGGGGACGGTCCCACAAGGAAAGGATGTTCCCAAAATGCTCCCGTGCATGTCTCCGGCACATCTCAAAACCGCCCCCCTTTGCTTTGCTGCAATACGTGGCTTGTCCCCCAGCACGGTGGCGCTGAGACCTGGGGGCTCCAGTTCCCAGGAGTGACAGCAGGGCACACAGCACCCATGGGTGGCATGCTCAAGGGAGCAAAAATACTTTGCAAAACGCACCCGGAGCTTGAAAAGCCGCAGGGAGCGAGGTGTAGGGGGGGTGACACCCAGCTGAGGGACCACCACCGATGTCCCCGCCCTTGTCACCCACCTGTGGGAGTAGAAGAGGACGTCGATGAGCATGGTGGCGATGGCGGGCAGCGTGTCGGGTGCCACGGTCAGGATGCAGAAGCGGTTCTGGGGGCTCTGCACGGGGTGCAGCGTGGGGCTGGTGGCTGCGGGGCACAGCCACCCGTCACCGCCACGCTCGGGGACAGCACCGCAGTGCCACCCCGTGGCCACCGCAGCCCCGCGTCCCACTGGGTGGTGGCCCCGGGGGTCCCCAACACGCGGGGGGGACCTCGAGCAGCCAGAGCATCCCTGCAGGCACCGGATGACCCCGGGGACAAGGTGGTCCTTGGGGACATCCCTGCGCCACTCACCCGCCTTGGGCTTGAGGAAGCCATTGCTGGCATCGTCGCAGGTGACAGGGACAGACTCGCCGTTCTCCTCCTTGTAGATGTCAAACTCCCCAGCCAGCGTGTGGATGACCACAGGCAGGTCCCTCTCCCGCACCTGGCAGTGTCACGGTGTCACCGACACCGGAGCCCCCCCCCCCCGCAGCCAGCTGGGGACAGCAGGGTCCCCGCCAGCAACCTCGGGGCTGCCAGGGCCACCCAGCACCATCCCCGTTCCCACCCCGGGCTCACCAGGACGAAGTCAGTCTGGTATGTGGAGAGCATCAGCACGGAGACGTGGTGCTCGGCCAGCGGTGCGATGACCGACCGGGCGATCTTGGTGACACCGGTGGCCTGGCAGCCGGAGGGCGCCCGGCCGTTGGAGACAACGCTGAGCACCAGCCACGTCGAGTCCGCCACCTGCATGAACTCGGAGGGCGGCAGCTCTGCGAGGGAGAGGGGAAACTGAGGCACGGTGCTGGGGCAGGGCTGTCGCAGTGGTGGGGCCGCGTCGGTGTTCCCGACCCCGCTGGCGGTGCCGTCCCTGTGGCACGACCTGCACCAGGAGCAGTGAGTGGGGACAGCGGGTCCCCTGTCCCCAGCACCCGTCCTCGTGTGGGCTGGCAGCCACCAGGGAGGGAGCGTGGGCACAGGAGGGGGCAGGCACCCAGCGGGACAGGCTCAGGGACACGGGAGGGGACTTGGCGGGGGCTGCCATGGGGCCGCACTCAGCCTGGGGACAGCAACGACATCTCGCCCAGGGCACCACAGGGGCTGTCTCCTCTCAACGGGGTGCGACGCAGCCACCCGCAGCGTGGGTCCCTGCTCCGATGGCACCGGGGGGTCCCGTGGCACCGGGTGCTGGATCATGGGAAAACTGAGTCACGGCGCAACTGCAACACGAGCGATGCCCTGACACTGTCACCGGGAAGCCTGCAGGGTCCTCGAGATGCCACGCAGTGAGGGCAGGATCAGCCGCGCTCACAGAGCTGGCATTGCTGATTTTTGGGGACCTGCAGGGACAAACGCTCCAAGCCCAGGACACGTCTCTCCTGCACCAGCTGGGCTGTGCACAAGGGGGTGCAGCACCCCAAAGCCAGGCCCCTGGGGCTGCCCACATCTCCCCCTGGATCCTCCAGCCCCCAGGAGCCACCAGCCCAGCAGGGAGCTTGAGCCGTGCCGGGATGCTCAGCAGGGACGGGTCAGGGGCACCGGAGGAGACGCAGGACGGCCACCCTGCCATGCCACTGCCCCGTGCCAGCCCAGCCGCGCGGCCACCCGGCTCCAATGAGCCGTGTCCCTGGGGCCCAGCCCACGCTGGCTGGGGGCCAGGGTTGCCTCCCCAAAAACGCTGCTTTTGTTGGCAGGGAGCGAGCGTGCCGGCTGGTTCCTTCCTGCCCCACGCCCGCTCCCCAGGAAGGGCCGGATCGGGGCCGTGCTCTTCCTCCGGCACCCTTGCTCCTCCCGCAGCTGCCCCGGGGCCAGGACACATCCCGCTCCCAGCACCCCAATTCCCCAGGAGGTGCAGGGTCAGGGGGGAGCCCGACACCCCCAAACCTCATCATCCCCCTGCCCAGGCGAGGCAGGGAGGCCCGTGGCACTGAGCTGAAGCTGCGGGACTCATCGCAGCCGTGAGGGAGGCGTGAGCCGCAGGGCGAGGCCGGATCCGGAGGTCCGAAGCCCGGGGCCTTGGTGGGTGTTGGCAGCCTCCTGTTCCTGCGCAGGAAGCGCCAGAACAGCCCCTGCTCGTTCCCAGGGCCGGGGACAGGGACCGCGCTGCCGCGTCCCTGCTTAATCGCTTTTCAACACCAGCAGGAACCGGGGGCCACGGGGGAGGCTGCGACTGCACGGGGGTCCCCTTACACCCCTGTCCCCGTGCCTCAGCCGGCCCCAGGGCTTAATCCAGCCCCCAGCCCAGAAATTAAAACAAGGCTGGGGGGGGGGGGGTGCCCCCGCTGTGCCCCCACAGGGTGCTGGCAGCCCCCCAGCCCGGCGCCGAGCAGCGGGGCGGCCGACTCGCTGCACCATTGTTCGCCGCTTCCCGCCCGCCCCACGGGATCGAGGAGCGTTTGTCCGCAGGCACCGAAAAAAATATAAAATACAATACATGGGGGGAACGGCCCCAGCTCCTCGGGAGAGAGCCTGGCTCCCAGCAAAGGGCTGGGGGGAGCTGGGCTGGATCCGGCCAGCCATCGCCCCGTGCTGCCGGACCGCTGACCCTTGCTCCTTGGGGCACATCCAGGGAGATAAGGCCCAGCCGGGGAGGTCTGGGTGCGGGAGGCTTGGGACAGGATCTGTCCTACCAGCACAGCCTGTCAGGGCAGGTCCGGTGGTGAGGCTGCAGAATGGCACACACAGGCTCTCAGGATGGGGACATCGTGCTGTGACACCTCCCAGGGAGGAGACCAGCCCAGAAGGGCTCAAAGACCCCAGGACGCCCCGACACCGGGATGCTGGTGCTGGGCTGCGTCCCCAGTACCCCCAGCAGCACCCCTGGTCCCCCAAGGCCGGGCTCAGCCACATGGGTGGGGAATTGGCCCTGTTCCACCGCGGTGGGGGCCAGTCCCAGCCCTCCCCAGGCAGGGGGAAAGCAGTGGAGCAGCCACGGAAGGACATTGACAGCTCTGCCAGCAGCACCCCGTGCACGCAGGGAGCCCCGGGTGCTGTCCGCAGCCCTTCCCGGGTGTCTCGGGAGCTTTGTGCCCCATGCTCAGGCTCGGCAAGCGCAGGGCTCCTCACAGGAGCCTTTCCCCACCCATACCCCAGCCTCATCCAAGCATGCGGAGGCACGGCCGTGTCTCGGAGGCAGTTGGTAGTGCCAAGGCAGGCAAGCTGAGAGAGTCTCAGTGGGGCAAGCCGGGGCATCCCTGACACAAGCCACGGCTTGCTGCCCGTGGTGAGCTCCGAGCATCGCTGTGCCGGGCTGGGCTGAGAACGGCCACAACTCATTGCTGCAGTGCCGGGTACCTTTGAAGCCCTCCTCGTCCAGCATGATGGTGTAGTCCTCGGGGGTCTCCGTCAGGCTGAAGAACTTGCACCTATGGGGCACAAACCGCCGCTGCCCGACCCGCGCGTGGCTCCGGGGAAGGGGGAGCGGGGAAGGGGGAGCAGGGCACGGCCACCCCCCTTCTCCCCCCGGACGGCACCGCCGCGAGCACGGGAGGACGGGGGGGGGGGATGAAGAAGAGGGTGAGGAAGGGGGGTGAGGCCGGTACCTGCAGCGCTGGGGCAGGAAGAGCAGCTTGAGCAGCGGGTGGGTGTAGAGCCAGAGCCCGCGGCGCGCCAGGCTCAGCACCCGCACCCGGTGCTCCAGGATGTGCAGGTCCATGGCGGCCGGGGCCGGGGCCGGGGCCGGGGCCGCTCCAAACGCGCCCCGCGGCCGCTCGGAGCAGCGGGAGGGGTCCCGCGGCCGCCCCGCCCCGGCCCCGCCTCGCCCCGTCGCCGGCCCCCGGCCGCGGCCCGCCCCGCGGAGCTTTCCGGGGGGCAGCGGGGCTCGCACCGTACCCTGGTGGATTGGTGGGGGGGGGGGGGGGATCCAGCAACGCTGCCGGGCGCTTCCCCGCAGCCGCTTCTTCAGGGGAAAAGGGGTTTTGAAAGGGGGGGGGTTGAAACTGAGAGGTTTTTGCAGAACTCCCGCCCGCAGGAATCGCGGGGAGGGAGAAGCCGCTCGGGCTCCATTTTGTGCGCGGAGAGCGGAGCCCTGGGAGGCCGCGGGATAGAGCCCGGGTGGGGCTGGGCTGCTCCTGCCTCGGTGGGGCCACGGGAGCCGCGACACTGGGAGGGGACTGAGGACTTGGTGCAGGAAAGGGATGGGCTTGAGGGGCTCACCCCCAAAGCAGCCACCCGAGAAGCCCCCACACCCTGGCCGGGGCTGGAGATGGCCTCTGTGCGTGTCACGAACACGGGCAGGTCTCAGCATCCCTCATTTGCACTTCAAACAGCCCAGCCGTGGCTTGCCGTGGGGCAGGGTGAAGCAGTAGGGCTGGCCGGGGCAGTGCGTCACTGCCCTCAGCCCTGGCTGTCCCCACGGTGTCCCTGGCAGAGACGGTGCTGCCACCATCTAGCACCAGCCCAGGCCTCTAGGAGGACGGGGACTGCCCCTGGGTTGCTGCCCTGTGTGCGGGATGCACAAGCGGAGCCTGCCCCTGGTACAGGGGAGGCTGCAGGAGGAAGGTTCACGGCAGGTCAGGGGGGAGCATGGCTCAGTAAAGAGCACTACCATTGGCTCAGGAGCCACAGACACCACTGGAATTGAGGAGAGCTTGGGGTGGCTTAGTGACCCCCAAACTACAGCCTGCATTGACAGAGCTGGGGAGAGCAAGACCTGGGAGGTGAGTAGGAGCACCTGGGCACCCACCTGGGTCCCCATCACCCTCCACAACACCCAAGGGTGATGGGAAAACGCATGGGGGAGCTGGTGCCCCCCAGCCGCACACTCAGGGAGTCGCACGTGCTGCGCCTTTACACAATCCTGCTTTATTTTCCCTTTGTACAAAACCATTTTTCCCCGCTTTATTTTACAAAGCTACCCCCGGCCTTTGGTGAGGGCAGGGGGAAGAGAGGGGACCCCGCAGCGGGGAGCGCCCAGCCGCTCGCGCCCTATCTCACCTCCGCCGTGGGGTGGGTGACAAGGGGGAAGACCCCGGCATGGGGCTTGCGAGGGTCATGGTCTGGCATCAAATCCCGCCGCCTCTGGTGCATCCCGCCTGCAGTTCCCAACCTTGGCCCCCGTTCCTGCAACGGTTACTGCCACGGAGGAATAATAAATAGGCTCAGTGAATAGGTAAATTCAGCACTACATATTGGGCTACACTTTGATACATCCTCACTAGATAAAGAGGAAGGGGGCAGCAGCTGCCCCCGGCTCCTCGCGTACCCCCAGTCCCGCTGCGCCAGGCGCAAGCACTGGGGGACTGGGTCTGGGTCTGCCCCGCCAGCACAGGGGGGCAGGGGAAGCCCGGGGGGGGCGGCAGGAGGGACACTGGGGACGTGGGAAAAGGGGCTGGGGGACAAGGAGCGGGACCCAAGGGGCAGCCTGGCCCCCCAGCCGCAGCGAGGGAGTGTGGGTGGCTCAGCCACCCTGTGCCAGGGCTCCCACTGCTCATGGTGCCAGCACCCTGCTGGAGTGGGGACAATGCAGGCACCCAGCGTGTGCTGGACGTGTCCCCTTTTGTCACCACACTTGGTCGAGCTCCCGCAGATGCCCCCCCCCCAACCCTGGGACCCCGGCTTCACGCCCACCCTAAGCGGGCACCCGCGTGTGGCATCCCTAGGGAGCAGCAGGGTTCCAGCCCGTCCCCGCAGGGCAGGGGCCGCATCCTGATCCCTCCAGCCCTGAGTCCCCACCGCCAGGCGCCGCGGGGGTCCCCTCCCACCCTCGGACACAGGGGGAGCAGCATCCTCGAGCCCGGGTCCGCGCACAGCCCAGCTGAGCCCAGCTGCCCGGGCGCAGCGCGGCATCGGCCCTACAAGTACGTGTCCTCGCTCTCCCGGGAGCACAGGCTCTCCTTGGACTGGTGGTGGGGGGACACCTGGGGGTGCAGCAGCTCACGGGCAGCGCCGGGCGCCCCGTTGCCCTCAGCTCCGGGGCCGTTGGCCGGGCTGCCCGAGCTCTTCTCTCGGTTTTTCTCCTTGCTCTTGCGGGCCTTGGGCACCGGGGCGGGTCCGGGGGGCACGATGATGGAGGGCACGGGCTCCAGCGCCTTGCGGGTGGGGGGCTCGGCCTCGCTGATGGCCTTGGCGCCGTGTAGGCGCGGGGGGGACTTGCACTGCAGCTCCCCGTGTGTCTCCCGCCACTTCTTCAGCTGGATCAGGTGCTCCCGCTCGATCTGCCGCTCCGTCACCGGCAGCTCGATGACCTGCAGGGGACAGACTTGTGCCACCGATATCCCCCCCCCCCCCCGCAGGGCTGCCTGGGACAGGGGTAGCCCCAAAACCAGGTCCTGCCAGGGACCGTCCCGGTTCCAGGTGAGCTCTGCCCGACAAGGGGTGGCCCCACACGCTGCGCCCCCCGGACCCTCACCTCCTGCACCAGGAAGGTCTCCTGCATGATCTTGGGGCTGAGGGCCCTCAGCCGTTCCATGGTCTCGTACTGGCCCTGGCAAGACTTGAGCTTGTCCGAGGAGCCCAGGGTGTGTTTGAGCAGCACCAGGCCCACCCGGAAGATGATTTTCACCCCTGGAAGTGGAGAGGTGAGGCAGCAAGCGGCAGGTGGCACAGGGTGAGGTGGCACGCTGCCACCACGTCCCTCTGGTGGTCCCCACACCCTCTTCTTCCCCAGAAACCCCCCCACAGGCCCGATGCCAACCACAGCCCAACTCAGCTCAGCCCCAAGCCGTGCTGGTGTGGCTGCCAATGCAAAGGGACACTTGTACGTGCTCCCCTTCATCCCACCCAGCACCAGGGTGGGATCCTGACGCCTCTCCAGGCCCCTTTGCCTGGGATGGGCGCCGTGGAGCCCTGTAAGAGCTGTTTGCCCACTCCAGGCTGGGGCCACCAGTACCACTGTCACCCAGCACACAGGGCAGCAGGTGCCGGTCCTGCCAGCAGTCAGGGCACACACGAGGATAAACGTTGGCATTTGGGACACACTGCCCACCGCAAACTTTGTTTGCACGAGCGCTGACGCAAACGTGCCCTCTGGATCCCACTAACCTCCTGATAGTCTCCACCCCACTAACTTGTGCTCCACTCTTCCTGACACAGCCCCAAGTGCCTTCCTTGTGCCAAGGGGGCTGCCAGCCACCCAGGGAGGCTGGCCCACGCCGCAGCCTCCAGGAGGAGGCCCCTACCTTCGCAGAAAAACATGTCCCAGACGCGCAGCACAGAGCTCCAGGGCAGCGTGCGAGAGAAGGCGCACATGAACCACTCCGTCATGTAGAGGATGGGGTCGATCTTCTGCTTGCTCAGGTGCTTGTAGGCCACAGGCGAGACCTTGTGCAGCAGCGAGAAGAGGATCTGCCCGTCCAGCTGAATGGCCTCCTGCGGGGACAGCATCAGCAGGGACCTCCCTGGTCAGTGCGTTAACCCCAGTCCTTGGCTCAGCCCCAGCATCAGCTCCGCAGTGCCAGGCCCCAGCCCACCAGGGCAGCCCCCAGCCCCAGCTGCGGGATCCGTGCCACACGTACTATGGCAGCAAAGCTGCTCCGAGCCCCCCATCCCTCACTGCTGGATGCTCCTGGGGGTCCTGGAATCAAGTAAAGACTGTGGGGACACACAGGCTGCCCCAGGCACCCTTTCTTTCCCCACAGAAGGAGCTGGGGGAGCTCTTGGCCCCGTGGAGGAGCATCATGGCCCTTCACTCACCAGCTTCTCACTGTAGTAGCCGGGGAGGTACTTCTCGCAGATCTGTACCAGGCACCAGAACGCTTGCTGCAAACCAAAGGACAGCAGGTCAGTGCCCGGGCGCCCACAGGGAACAGCCCTGCAGCCCCCACCTTGCCCCGATGGACCAAGGGAGCAGGCGGAGCAAACCTGGGGCTGAGATTTGGGGCAAACCGATGCCGTGAGCCGAGCACTGCCCACCAGCACCACCCCGCTGCCCTCGCTGCTCCCCGGCTCGTACCTCGGCCGGCATGTGCATGAGCAGGACCGCAGCGATGGGGGCCTGGGCCTGGCAGTAGCCCTCCTCCGGGCGGTACAGCGTGTAAGCCTTCAGCACCCGAAACAGGTCCTGCTGCCTGCGGAGACAACGCGGGGAGAGAGAGGTGGAGAGCAGGCTCATCGCTCTTTCCTCACGAGTCAGTCTGGGATCCCTCTTCACCACAACCCCAGGCTACAGGGCACAAACCCCACGGCACAGCCCCAAGGGGATCCCAGCAGCAACCAAAGACCAGACGTGTTGCTCCTCCGCTTACCCGTGGCCTCCGCGTGAAACAAACATCTCGTGGAAGGGGAACTGCCGATGGAGATCCCGCTCGATCACATCCAGCCACTTCGGCTCCCCAGGGAGAAGATCCAGCTCCTGGGAAGGAGAGGGTTAGGGTGAGCAGCAACACACAGAGAGCCTGGGGGAGCCCAGGGCGATGTGCCCGTGGGGCTGGACGTGCCCCCAGCCCGTGCTGCCCAGCACACACTCACATCAAACTTGCCGATGTTCTGCTCCAGCTTGACCTTGCTGCCGGAGAGGTACTGCCAGGCTCGGCCCCGCAGCGAGGGCGGGATCCCCTTCTGGCACCGCAGCCGGATCTGCAGGGGAGGAGGAACAAAGCCCTGAGGGGATATCATGGAGGACTGAGGCTCCCGGGGCAAGACACGGGTCAGGCTCAGCACTGCAACAGCAGCACAACCTCCTCCTACGAGGGGACATGTCCTCGTACCACCATGGACAGGGTGCCCCCCGACAGACCTACGGGATGGCACGTGGAGCTGCAGTTAGAGACCCTGGGGGTCACAGGAGGGGAGCGGAGGGGCGGTGCTGGGCAGGCTGGGGTCTGCTCAGCGCCTTCTCCACAGCCCTGCTCTTAACATGCCAGAGGGAGCTGCAGGAGCCCGGCTGAGGCTGTGCAGCTTGCAGACAGCTCCCAACAAGCCCAGCTCTGCCTCTAGCAGGACCCCACGGGCAACTAGAAAAGCAAACAGCAAAGCCACGGTGGGGAGAGGCTGGCTCCCTCCCCACGCTGCCATGGCCCACCGGGAACCCGGAGAGCTCCGAGTGCTCTGCTCGTGGGGCAGGAAGAGGAGAGGGCTCTGCATCCCCGTCCCTCCTGCCCACGGGGCTGTGCGGAGCGGCAGGGACAGAGCTGGCTCCAGCTCCATGCCTCAGCGGCCGGCTCCGTTCCCAGCCAGCCCCAGGCTCCCTTGGCATGGGGCACCAACCGGACCAAAGTCCGGGCTGGGCAGCGCGGGTGCCACCTCCGCAGCAGGGAGCCGGACTCGCTTAACCCTGCTGCTGCCAGCAGCTGGGGGCCAGGCTGTGCCCTTCCCCACGGCCCCGCTAGCGCTCCAGCCCCGCTCCAGGGAAACGGCGGCACCAGCAAGGTCCCCCATGAGACGGACGCTTTTGGTACGGCATAAAGCCTGGCAAAATCCCAGCACAGCCTCCGTGCCTCGTGTTCCTTCTTGGGCAGCACACGCAAGTGCTCGAGAGGCAGCAGGGCTCCGCAAGCCGACAGCTCTGAGCCTCCCTGCCTTGGGGCTCGGCAGCCCCGGGGCTCTCCTCCCCGGCCAGAGCTTGCTCTCCCTGTTTGCCAGCTAACTCGGGAGCAGGCACTTGTGTTTCCAAGCAGCCCGGCCCAGTGTGGTGGTGGTAACGCCACGTTCCTCGCTGCTCCCTCACCGCAGCGCTGCTTGTTTACCCGGCCAGGCCCCGCGAGGGCTTTGTGCTCGCAGGAAACGCAGCGGGCGATGCCCAGGGTGGCCAGGGGCAGCTCCGCCAGCGCTGACAGCTCCTGCTCCTGCTGCCCTTCCTGCTGGCTGAGCAGCCAGGAAGGAAGCCGCCTTGCAGGGAGCAAAAGCCGTTCGGGTTTGGCCGAGCAGCACAGCTGGGGCAGGCAGGTGGGCGAGGTGGTTTTTGCCCCTCACCTCCCCAATCCCCCAGCTCCCGGTGGGGCCCTGCCATCACTGCCAGGACCCTCGCATGCCCGATCGGGAGCGCACCCGGGCAGAGGGATGCTGAAAGCAAGGAGCAGCCGGAGCTGCCCACGCGTCTGCACTCCCTCGGTCTGCCTGGAAAGGGCACGGGCCGGCACGTGGCGCTGGCACGGCTCAGCGCTGGCAGGACCCAGGCCAGCGATACAGGGAGCGTTTCGGGATCCCGGAGCGGTGCAGGTGCGAGCAAGCCGGCTGGCTGTGGGGCCTGGGCAAGGAGCAGCTCTCTGCAGCAGCCCTTTGAGGCTCCGGGCACCAATTTTGCAGCAGGACAGAGCGCTCAGGCCCCGCAGCTCCACTGGGGCATCCAGAAGCTTGGCCCCAGCACGAGGGAGCTCCTCTGCCAGCAGCGCGGCTGCCGGGGCGCTCACCCGCGCCTGGAAATCACGCGGAGAGCATCGCTAACCGCCCTCGGGACAAAGCGCCTGCCTGCTGCGACCCCAAAAGCTCTCAGAAATCCTTCACAAGCAGCCAAGAAGCGGATGAGGGATTCCTCTGTCGGTCACCAGGCACCGAGCGGTGTTCGGGGAGCACCGTGGGCAGCTCCAGCGAGGGCACGCGGAGCGGTGCCAGGAGGCCGTGCCAGCGGGCAGGGGGAGGAGGCAGCCCTCGGGCTGCCAGCAGCCTCACCACTCCGTCAGGCGAGCAGCATCAGCCCAGGGCTTGCTTCATCCCATCCTGGCTGCGTACAGAGCCTCGGGGGGTCAGGGAGCACCAAGGCACCAGCACGGCCCTGCGTGGCACCAGGGACACCGAGGCCACAGCAACCGGCCCCGGCTTGCAGGCCACATCGGGCTCAACTACTTCCTACCCACATACCCACAGCCTTTTTTTTCTCTTTTCCTTTTTTTTTTTGGGGGTCTGCGAGATGCTCGCAGCAGAAGTTTCCATGACCTAACAATTCCCATGGCTGCCTGCACGCAGCCAAACCAGCCCTAGGAAGCCGGCAGGGAGCAGCCGTGCGCAGCGGCAGCCAGCTGGGGGACACGCAGCCTCCCCGTCCCACGGCTGGATGCTGGCCTGAGCCGACAGCATCACCCAAAGGCACCGCGTCCGTCCGCCTGTGGGGACTTGGCGACATGTCCCATGGCCTCGAGGGGAGGCTGCTGCACCCTGCCGCCTCCGGGCATCCTGGGGTCACCCACCTTCTTGTGCTTTTTGGCCATCCACTTGTCCCAGTTGTTGAGCATGTCCAGCCACTTGGACTCACGCTGCCGCAGCACCTCCAAGGGCACCTCCTCCTGCCTGTGGGGCGAAGGGACGAGGCGGGTGAGCGCGGCCGCAAGCCCCGGACCCACCGCGGAGCCCCCACGTCCCTACCGACCTGCACAGCCCCCGCCGCCCCACGAAGAGGGGAGTGTTTTCCAACAGCGCCCAGCTGGGATGGGCACCCCTATTTAACCCGGCAGAGACGCCCGGGGGTGCCTTCGGGCTAGCAGAGGGGTGGTGGTGGCACCGGGTGGCTTCGTGCTGCCCCCAGCCCCCCCACGGGCAGGGGACCAGCCCATCACCGCAGCCTGGGGCGCGCCAGCGGCTTGGCTGAGCCCTCGGCAGCCACCTCCCTGGTGCTGCCGCGCTCCCAGCCCTGCCCTGCGAGGTCCCACCCGCGGGTCAGACGGGGCCAAACCCGCTTGTTTTTGAGCGGCTCCAACACGAGCCGCTCGGCCGAGGACGGCCACCGCGCCCTCCCCGTCGCAGCACCTCGGCAAACCGGCATGGGGACCGGGGACCCGAGGGCCCGTTGACCCCAAGCCGGGGAACCCGGGGCTCTGCGAGGCGTGGGAAGCCGGAGAGAGCTGGACACTGGATCCCGGGGCTGGCTGCGGGCCCGCTGGAGCGCCGCCAGCCCGGGCTGGAAGCTGTCACCAGCTGACGGCTGCTCAGCAGCGGGCACCGAGCGGGGACCGGCGGCTGCGTTTCGGGTGGTGGAAGCTGGCGTGGGGGCACCCCACGGGAGACAGAGCCCCGCGGGGGTAACAGCCCCACGGCTGGGCCCTCCCGAAGCCTCTGTGGGTGCCGGGAAGGGGGGGGACCCGTCCCCAAAGCCCGAGCGGCTCCGCGGTGCGCGGATGGAGGCCGCGCTGCCGGCTGCGGAGCCCTGCGGGAGGGAGGGCAGGATCGGGCCCCGGGAGCCCGGCGGGAGGGAGGCCCGGAGGCCGGGCAGGGGAGGAAGAAGAGAAGAAGGAGGAGGAGGAGGAGGAGGAGGAGGACGAGGTGGCGGCGCCGTGCTCAGGCCCCGGGGCCGGGGCGGTGCCGGCCGCAGCCCCGCTTCCTCCTGCCGGGGCCGGCGGAGGCCGGGAGGCCGCCCCCGAAGGCTTCCTCCCGGAGCCTGGCGGAGGCTGCGGCCTCTCCGCGCCGGGACGGGGACGAGGAGGAGGAGGAGGAGGAGGAAGAGCAGGCGGCGGCGGCGGCGGGGGGGGGGGGGGGGGGGGGGGGGG
>JAACYQ010025508.1:0-30014 GCA_011075105.1 Heteronetta atricapilla | reverse complement strand
GCCTGGGAGACTTGGAGGCGGCTGCAGTTTTACCCGATCCCCCCCCCCTCCATGCTTGCTGCCTTCCCTTGCCTCTTCTCGCTGGGTTTTGGCATTTTCCAGCACCCCTGGGTCCGTCCGTGCAGCATCTTTGGCAGGGCCGGCATGCACCGAGCACACTGCGGGGCTCCCTGCTCCGCTTGCACGCACCCTCCTGGAGCTCGGCGGCTTCAGGGAGCCTCAAAATCAAAACTGAAGCACCCCTGGGGGAAAATCTCTTAGTGCTAGGGCAGTAGGGGCAGCCAAAAAAGCAGCCGTCCCACAGGAGATGAGGAGAGAAACAGGAGCAAGGGGGCAGGGGACGGCGACCCCCCGCCCTGGGCGGTGCTCGGGGGTCTCTGGGGCAGCCCCGAGGGCATTTTGGGGGAGAACTGGAGCCGCAGTGGTGTTCGACGAGGCAGCGTTAGGCAAAGAGGAGCTGAAGATGATCTGTTTCTCATGTTTTATTTAAAAAAAGAAAAGGATAAAGTATAAAAAAATAAATATTTAAATAAAATTCTATATATATATATTACTGCAAATCTTATTAATTATTATTATTATTATTAACGTTATTAAAACAGCTCTGAGCGCTCGGCGCACGCGAGGCTTTCCACCGTGCCAATAAATATCCTTGGCAGCCCGGCCCCGGGGTCTGTCCCTGCGTCCCCACACCAGCCCCAAAACCCCATCCGTGCAAAACCCAGTCCCGGGCCGGGCCGTCAATACATTCAGAGGCGCTCAAAGCTCTTCCTGTGAGAGCATTGCTTTCCCGAAGCAGTCGGATGCTCCCTGGTGTCGTGGCCACCAGCTCTGTCTCCAGTGGGTGGCCTTGTCCCATGTGGCAGGACCCAGCCCTGGCCACCGCGGTGCCCCCAGTTCGGCCCCTTTTTGGGGGGATCCGGCCCCAAAACGTGCAGTGGGAGCACATCCCCATAGGCCTGACAGCTGCAGGGGGTGCGAGCCCCGCACTCCTGGACCCCGATCCCTTTCTCCATGAAAGCGGGGGCTTTCGGTGGGCCCTGGAAGGCCTGCTGGCAGAATCGAGTTGCTTTTTCTTCGTTTTTTTCACAAATTTTGCTAGGAGCTGCAAGCCAAGGGGCTGAACGCTCCGTTTCCCCGTGGTGCTGCGGAGGGGACGCCAGGGCACAGGGGACACCGGGGCGCAGGGGACAGAGTCTGGCCCCGCTGCCCCGTGCAGTGCCTGCACCCTCCTGCAGCCCTCGGGCGGACGGCAGGCTCCATTGCTCTGCTCAGTGCGGGAAGCGCCGCCGCAAAGGGGCAAATAAATTAAGGCATGGAGAGGCGGGCCGGGGCCAGCACAGCATCAGCAGGAGGTAATAAATAGGAAGGCGAGAGGTGAGGAGGAGGCAGGTCTCGGGGTCTTGCTCTGCCGTGCTGTGAAATGGGCGCAAGGCAGGGCGGGGAGGTGTCCTCCGCTGTCCTCAGCTTCACGGGGGCGAGAGGAGCCGGGCCTGGGGCTCACGTGCGGCTGAGAGGAGCCGGGCCTGGGGCTCAAGCGGGGCTGAGATGAGGTAGCAGGATGCGTGCCGCCTGGGCGATGACCTGCACGTACTTCCTGAGCACCTGGCAGCCCTGCTGCTTCTTCTTGAAGGTGCTCTTGCCCTTGCTGCTCTCCCCGTAGCTCACGTCCACCTGGAAGACGTTGTAGTTCTTGCAGAGGAGGCAGGTGAGGTTGGAGATGAGGCCCCGCGTGGTTTTGGTGGTGTTGTGGAGCCGGTCGAGGAGCTCCTTGGCGGTGGGGTTGAGCTCCTCCTGGTCGCGCGTGATGTTCCCCAGCGAGGCGTTGAGGAAGGCGAAGAGCTTGTACATGGCCACCATCACCTCCTTCTTCTCGCTGGTCCGGTTGACGTGGAAGGCCGGGAAGAAGATGCCGCTGGGGGTGCAGAGCTTGTCGCTCTCGCTGCTGAACGGCTCGCCCTGGCACTTCAGCTGGGGGGAGAGGCGAGCGTCACCCCGGGGACCCAGCCGCCCTCACGCCTCCCCGCAGCCCCTCACGTCCCCCTCGGCCACCGGCTCGCGCCGCAGCTCGGCCACCCCGTGTCCCTCCCCCCACCAGCTCCGTCCCCGCTGGTGTCACTTACGTAGAGGCTGAAGAGGTCCTGGGCGGTGGCGTTGAGCAGCGCGACCTGCTTGCGGGTCTGCTCGTGGACATTGGCGCGGCACAGGCTGTTCCCGGGGCAGCCGGGGCCGTTCACCAGCAGCGCCCGGCCGGCCACCGGCCTCCGCTGCAGCAGGAGCAGGGCCACGAAGGGCACGACGCCTGTGCGGGGACAGAGGCGACGTCAGCGACCCCGTGGGACCCCCCCCGGCACCGGCCCCACCAGGCGAGGGTCTCCCCGCTTCGCTGCCCCCGCGCCCCTCACCTGCCCCCCCGGCCGGGGCTCCCCCGCCTCCCGTCCCCGCGGGGCGCCCCGTGGCATTCCCACATTTCGCAACCGGCCCCGGTGACGACCTGTGGGGTTTAATCAAATATGCAAAGTGATTTCCTCCCCGTTATCCTCCGCTGCTGCTGGAGCGAGGCCCCACCCCGGCCCCGGCTGACTCAGCAGGGGCTCCCGCAAGGAAACCTGCCTCGGGGCCGGCCTCCGGCCCCCCCCGGCCCCCGCGCTGCCTCAGTTTCCCCATCTGCGAAGTGGGCGCAGCCGTGGCGGGGAGTGGCCGCGCAGCTGCCGGAGCCTCCGGCCAGGAAACCCCTGGATGAGGAACAAGCGAGCGCTTGAGCCTCTGGGTCACCCCAATCGGGTGACAGCAGGGTGCTGCGGCCCCCTCGGCACCCCCAAAGAGGGTGTCCCCTGTGCCGGGAGGACAAGCCAAGCTGAGTGCCGTCTGGGATGGGTGTCCCCAGCCCTGGCACTGAGCTCGGTGTCACCCGTCCCCAGCTCCCGGGGGACAGGGTGCCCCGGGGGTCCCCGCCAGGCTCCAACCTGCACCCCGAGGACCGGGTCCCACGTGGTGCCCCGGGGCTGCTGCCGAGCAAAGTCCCCGGGCTCTGACAAGCGCCGAAGCTGTCCGCACTTGTAAGAGCCTCCGCGTTGCCGCAGGTCCCAGGTAATACAATAATCGCTTTATTTACCCTCCTGCAGCTACACCCGTGCCCGGATGGCAAAGGACTTACCTGGGCGTGTCGCAATCCCCAGCCCGACGCTGCTCCCATCCCACGCACTGCGGGGAGGAAGGGGACCGAGCCCCCAAAGGGCCGGCGACGGCCCCGTTCCCCCCGGCATCCCCCCCAGCCCGCTTTCCTCCTTGTGCCCATTTCACAGGCGGGCAGAGCGAGGCCGGGTGCACGTGTGCGGGGCCCCGGGGCTGGCGCTGCCCCGGCCGGCGCGGAGCCGCACGCTCCCGAGCCCTCCCGCGCTTGGCAGCTTCCCCAGCCCTCCCTCGCTCCCAATTAAGCAGCGGACCCAGAAGGAGGAAAAAGCAGGGGAAAAAAAAAAAAAAAAAAACAGGGGCGAAAAAAAAAAAAAAAAAAAAAAAAAAAGCAAAATTCCCCCCCCCTACACCCACCCCAGCGCTTTTTGGAATTATTTAGAGTTATATAAGTGGCCAGATGTTGGCCGAAAAGCGCCAGAAAGGCATTTCGCTCCCCGCTGCCAATTCCCAGAGATGCTAACCCCGGGGAAAGCGGCGCGTCGGGAGGGCTGCGGGCTTTGCAGCGCGGCGCATGTTTGTTTGCTTGGACATCACCGAAATCAGAAAGGGGTGGGGAAGGGGAGAGAAGGGGGAGAGAGGAGGAGGGGAGAGGTTTGCCAAGGATGGTTTCTTGTTGCTTTTTTCTTCTTTTTTTTTTTTCTTTTTTTTTTTTTTTTTTTTACCTGCTGGAATGAACTTCATTGTGAGCTGTGTCCCGGGAGCAACTTAATAGAGATTGGTGTTGGCAGAGGACGTTTTCAGAAATTCATGTTCATACTGGGGGACTTCTGTGGGTTTATATACCGGTCCTCCAGTGAGCCTGTGTTGTAAGAAAGGGGAGGAGGGGGGGGGGCGAGGGGGGGAGAAACAGAGGCTATCGTTGCTTCTATTGAAATTGTAAATCAGGAAGTAAAGGGCTCTGGAAAAACGTGATTCTTAGAAATAAACTTCTGATAAAGTTGATGTCACCGGGATTGCGGTTTTTTTTCACGCACGGGCTGAGGGGAGGGGATTGCGGTTGGGGGGGGGGGGGCGGCTCGGTTGGGGGAAAAAAACAAAGCACCCGAGCGTGGCACCCGAGCGCGTGGGTCCCATGGGCGTCGCGAGGGGACGGCCACCGGCGCTCGCCTCGACGCGCGCAGCGCGCCGTGACTCATGTTTCCGCAAGCACTTTCACCCCCGGACCCCCCCCGGGCCGGTGCTTCCCCACAGGGTGGCCGAGCTCAGCCCCCAGGAAAAACGTGTAAAAAAACAACCCCCCCCGCCCCCCCCCCCAAAAAAAAAAAAAAAAAATTAAAAAGAAAAAAAAAGAAAATTTTAAAAAAGAAAATTTAAAAATATATGGGTTTTTTTTCTTTTTTTTTTCTTTTTTTTTGGGGTGGAGGTGGAAGGCAGCGGTGCCCCCCCCCACCCGGGTTGGGTCATGGATGCGGTGCCCTCAGCATCCCCGTCCGCTTTTGGGGGAGCGGCTGCGAGCGGAGCACATGCACCCCTGGCGCAAAGGGCGGTGGGGAAAGAAAAAGGGGGGGAAAAAAAAGGGAAAAAGTAGTTTTTAAATTTTTTTTTTTTTTTTTTTTTTTGAATTCTTTTTCCACTGGGATAAAAGGCAAACCCACCCAGCGGGAACAGCCGGCCCGGCCCCCGGGGTTAACCCTTGCATTGGCCCCACACGCCACCGGGGAGGGTGCCAGCACCCGTGTCGGTGTGACACTCGTGTCCCTGTGCCACCCGTGTCCCTGTGCCCCCCTTGGGGGGGACCCATCCCACAGCTCCCTCTCCCCGGGATGCCGCGGGGCTGCTCGCTCCCCGGTCTGGGCTCGCAGCAGGTTAAAGGCGCTTTCATGTTTCTCGCTCCCTGCGTGTATATATAGGATTATTATATTTATATATATTTTTTTTTTTTCTCTGGGGGCACGCCAAGCTGAAACTTTTAATCAGGTTTAGCAAGTTTGTGCCCTGTTTGCGCTGGCAGCATGAAACCTGCTGGGGTGACAGTCGAGGAACGGTGACGCAACAGCCTGCGGCCACCCCGCTGCCCCCCGCGGCACGGGGGGACATGCCCGGGGGACACGGGAACATCCCGGTAGTGCTGGGTGTGGCGTGGGTCAGGTGAGAGCCTCAGCACCAGCACCCTTGGGAGTCCGCCCCGCCGTGTCCGCCTGTCCCCAAATCACCGTGTCCTGGGGATGCTGCCACAATTGGTGCCACGTGTGGCGTGTGCAGCATCACCGTCGTGGCTCCGGCGATGCTCGGTGCAGCCCCCGGGCAGGAGAGCACCCCCAGGCATCATGTTTTAGAGCAATTCCCCCCAAAATAATAAAAAGGAGATAACTTCCCCAAAATATCCCCCCACCCAAAAGAGCATTTCAAATATATATATATATATATACCCAGGATTTTTGCCATGAGAGCCATCCGTCCACGCGAAGCTCCAGCTCCGAGTGGCCGCAGGTGACTCGGTGCCGCTGATTTATCGGGGCACCGGCACGCCGGCCCCGGCATGCTGCACAAGCCCAAGCAGCCGTGGGGGCTCGGCGTGGGGTTCCCCCCCCCCCCGAGACGGGCAGGGCAGCACGGTGACTCAGGGGCTCGGGCAGCACCGGCCTCGGGATCCGGTGTCGCCCTCGGCGTCACGTAGCCACCGCCTGCCTCAGTTTCCCCATCAGTAAGGCAAGGAGGGCGAGCCGGGGCTCAAGGGCGGGTGTTCGTGCTGGTGCTGCACCAGTGAAATCCCAGTTTAGCCTTACTGGGATGCTGGGGGGGGAAGAGGCTGCAAAAATGGATGGGGATAAAGGGAGGTGCAAGGGATGGGGAGGACGAGACTCGTCGCAGCCCTGAAGCCTCGCTCGAGGCTCGTGCTTGTGTGCAGCGAGCAGCATCTCATGGATAAATTCATTCTTAATTATCCGTATCACTTAATTAGCTGGGAAAGTGGCGTTTCTTCATTAACAGCAGTAGGGAAATCTGGGGGTAGGGCTGTCGCAAGCCCCAGCTCCGCCGTTTCCTGCCCTTTCCCTGAATTTTTCTGCAGGATCTGGCCCCTGCGGATGCGGTGCTGTGAGGCTGGGGCTGATTCACCTGCGGGGAGCTCCTGGCTCCCAGCTGCACGTGGGTGCGGGGGGAGACGAGCCTGGTCATCCCCATGTCCCCCAGCTCCTGAATCAGCCCCAGGTTCCCTGGCCAAAATAATTAAAAAATGAGGAGGGAATCAGGGAAATGACCCATGCAGAAAAATGGGACTTTCCCAGCACCTGAGCTGCAGAAGATGGGAGCGGGGAGCTGGGCTGAGCTGTTACGTTTAATCCCATGCAACATGTCAGCTATATAGGCTCCCCCATAGGTTCCCCTATAGGAAAACCTGCCCCCACCCCATCTGCAGGCACGGCCAGGGCGGATTTCTGACGGCATCCAGGAAATTCGGCTGTTCCAGTGGCTTCTGCGGCAGCGGGGCTGCGGCTGCCCCGACGCCCCCTCTGCGCCCCGGGCAAGGGGAGGTGACCCGGGCAGGGGGTCCCGGCGGACGCCCACCCACCCCGGGGATGATGCACTCGGAAAAAGCCCAAAAGAGGGAATGGGAACGTGCTCGGCGGCGGGCAGTGACACAATCCTATCGGCATCTCGGCCGATGGTGGCCCCGCTCCCACGCGACGGCTGGGATTTTTGGGGGGGGTGATGGGGAAGGGGGGGGGGGGGAATTGGCCCCAAAATGTGGCTGGGTGCTGGAGGGGAGGGGGCAGAGAGGTGGGGCACGGGGCCGGGTGATCCCACGTGTAGGGCCAGGGCCTCAGATTGGGGCTTCTTGGGGCTGGGTTTGGCAGGCGAGGCTGCGGCAGGCGCTGCCCTGCTGAACAGTGCTCTCTGCTGTCCGCGGCTGTCACCGCCACGGGACACGGGACACGGGGACCCGGGGGCACGGGGACACAGGGACACAGGGACACAGGCAGCGCTTCTCACCCCGCTCCTGCCCCATCCCCTTCCGTGACCACCCCTCCATCCCCATCCCCATCCCACCCGAGCCATCAGGGGTCCCAGCAGCCCCGACGTCCTCGTCCCACGCTGTCCCCAGTGGGGGACATGCAGGGACCCCAGCAGCAGATGCAGCCCCCTGGGGGGGTTGGGGGTCCAGCTGGTGCTGGGTGCTGGGTGCCAGGGGTGCTGAGTAAGTTGTGAGTAAGGCGGCACCCCTGTGCCGGGGAAGCCCGGGCTGAATAACGGCAGGGGACGAATTCCCCTCTGAGTCATGGAGGGACCTTTCTGTGCTCGGATCCCTGTGCCCCACCAATGTCACCCCCCCCATGGGTGTCACCCCACCGGTGTCACCCCCATGGGTGGGCACCCTGCTGCTTGCCACCATCCCAGCCAGGCTGATGGTCCCCATGGATTTGGGGACAATGAGAAGCGCCCTTGGGGACAGTGACCAGGACCGGTCCCCGCCGTAGGGTGACTCCTCCGAGTGCTCCCCACGGAGCCACCGCCGCGTTTCGCAGGAGCCCCAACCTTTGAGAGGTCAGGGTGATGGGGACACGGGGTCGGTGGCACGCCACCACCCTACACCTCGCCCCCCCTGCAGGGGCGTCCCCAAGAGCCCCTTTCCATCGTTCCCCGAGTCCTGCAGCCCTGGATCTGGGCAGAGGGCTGGGTGCTGGGTCCTGCTCCCCTGAGCACTGAGGGGCTAACGCTGCCATGAGCATTGCCCCCATCCCCGCTGCTGTCCCCAGGTCCTGGGGGGGGGTGTCACCCACCTGCGCCCTCGAAGCCCATCCAAGCTGCCTCCTTCTCGGGCGGCTCGGCGGGTGGATGGCAGCTGGCGGGAGGTGGCACCATGGGCCGGCCCAGGACTCTTCATGGTGACATTGTCCCCCCCGGAGGGTCCCCAAACGGCGGCGGCGGCCGTCCCGGCAGCAGTGCAGCCTGCAACTGAGTCAGTGCCGCCGGCACGGCCAGGCACGGGCACACGGCAAGGAACGAGTGACTCCGCGGTGCCACATGACCAGGTCTTAGGATTTTTGACTCAGCGGGGCCAGTGCTTGGCAGCAGGGGCCCCCCGCCATGTCCCCGGCCACGTGGCAGGGACGGGGCTGCTTGGCATGTTGACGCCAGGTGCGGTGCCAGGGCCGGGCAGTGCTGCGGCGCACCGTGCCGTGCCACGTGCCCTGCAGGTGCTGCCATCGTGTGCCGTGCTGTGCCACACCACGCTGTGCCACCTGCCATCGTGTGCCACGTGCCACGCCACCATGTGCCTCATTTCCTACCATGCTATGCGCTGTCCCACGCCGCCTGCTGTGCCGTGCCGTGCCGCATCCCTCGCTGTGCCTTGTGCCACGCCACAGCACTTCCTGAGTGCCACACTGTGCCGTGCCACATGTCCCACCGTGCTGTCATCCCATCTCATGCCACACCGTGCCATGCCACTTCCCATGCTGCCACGTCGTGCTGCCATCACATGCCATGTGCCACACCATGCTGTCATCCCATCCCAACCTAGCCCATCCCATGTCCCACACCGCGCTGTCATCCCATGCCATGTGCCTCCCCATGCTGTCATCCCATGCCATGTGCCACCCCATGCTGTCACCCCATCCCATGCCACGTCCCTCACTGTGCTGTCCTCTCATGCTGCGCCATGTGTTCCGGTGCCATGCTGCATCCCATGCTGTGCCACACCTTGCTCTCATCCCATGCTGTGCCACGTGCCATGTCGTGCTGCCATCCCCATGCCACATGCCACGCACCACACTGTGCTCTCATCCCATCCAGCAGTTTCCCTCCAGCCTTGTCCCCGAGGCCACTTTGTCCCCCCGGCCTCCTGTGGCCCCACTTTCAGGTTACTGATAATCAGTTTCTGAATTTGTTCAGTTTTCGCTGTGCCCCCACCGTGCTCAGGAGAATTCCTGGCAGCACCAGACCCCACAGCCCCGAAAAGCCCCAGAAGCACTCGCAGAATGAGTTGGTTCCTGTGCACAGCACACCCCGCGGGCTTTTCTCAGGGCTGGGAGAAGCACATGCACACAGACACATGGACACATGGACACCCCGAAACATGGATACCCGGACACCCAGACACATGGACACCCGGACACATGGACACCCTGAAACATGAACACCTGGACACCCGGACACATGGACACCCGGACACATGGACACCCTGAAACAGGGACACCTGGACACCCAGAGACCCAGACACTTGGACACCCGGACACCCAGACACCCAGACACATGGACACCCCGAAACATGGACACCCGGACACCTGGACACCCAGACACCTGGATGCATGGACACCCAAACACATGGACACCCAGACACATGGACACCCAGACACCAAGATACCTGGACACATGGACACCCAGACACCCAGATGCCAGGTCAGAGGCAGTGGCCCACGGGCCAGGGTCAATGCTTTATTTCCATCTGCTGTGATACAAAAATAAGGGGGCACCACCTGGCCAGGATGGCCCGGTGCCCTTCTCCCAGTACAAAATAATATTTAGATTCATAAATAAAACATCGTTACATTTACAGTTTAACACAGTACAAAAAAATATAACAAAAATATATATATATATATTTATATATTAAAAAATGTATCCTTAAATATTTCTCCCCGGTGCAGGGGCATATTAAATTAAACTGATGGCTTCAATAAATAGGGGAGCTGCACCACTGTCATGTATAAGTTACTGGGGGGTCGGTGCCCACCCACACCATGTGGGGCCGCAGCCCCAGCCCATGCCCAGCACAGGCAGGGCTCACCAAGGGGTTTGGGGACGCTGGGGACACCGAGGGACACCCCAGGGGTGGGCACGGGGATGCTGAGGGCATGAGGACACAATGCAGAGACGTGAGGCACAGGGACAGGCACACGGACACCAGGCGTGCAGGGATGAGCACAGGGACACTGCGCTCGCAGGGACACTGCGCTCGCAGGGACACTGAGTGCACGGGGACACCAGGTTCATGAGGACTCCAGGCTCATGGGGACACCAAGCTCACAGGGACATCAGGCTGATGAGCACACCAGGCACAAGAAAAACCACCCCCAGGTGCTCTCCGGGCTCAGCGAACCCCTCGAGAGGCAGGCAGGGGGTGACATGCCGGTGACATGCTGGTGGCACAAGTGGCCACTGTTGGTCTGGGGCTGCACCCTGCCTGCGCCGGGCATGCGGGTGCCGTGCAAGCGGCCCCTTAGTCAGGACATGTCACCAGACCCATTGAATCACTGGAAAATCAGGCAGGGCTGGCAACGGGGGACGTCACCAACCCAGAGTGACCCCGCTGGCCGATGCCGGCTTCCACAGGCGGTGGCACCTGGGGGACATCTGTGCCAGCGCCAGCCACGCGCCGGGCTCTCCGCATCCAACCGCATGCCCCAGGGTGTTGGGGACAGCTCGGGTGACAGCAGCGGGGGTGCCAGGGGGCTCCCTAGGACCTCGCTGGCCGCCGGCCTCGCCGCCGGCCTCGCCGCTGCTGCCTCTGCTCCTCCCGGCGCGCCCGCAGCCCTCGCTCCTCCAGCTGGGCGCTGAGCTGCTCCGTGAAGCGTGCGTAGCTCCAGAGGATCCGGCACCCCTCCACCTTCTGCTGGAAGACTCTGGTGGCCTCCAGCAGCCGGGGCAGGGTGGGGACGGTGGGGACGATGCCGTGGGCATGGAGGACGCCCTCCAGGTTGCTGAGGAGGCCCCGCACCTTCAGGCGGGTGCTGTCGAGGCGGCGCAGGATGGGGGCCCCGGGGGGGTTGAGGTCGCGCTGGTGCTGGGTGATTCCCTGCAGCGCCCGGTCCATGCGGGCCATGGCCCCGTGCAGTGCCCGCAGCCCCCCCGGTCCCCGTCACCACCGTCCCCCGCAGCCACTCCAGCGAGGCGTTGGTGCGGCACAGCCGGTTGAAGGCCAGGCGCTGGTCCTGCTCCTGCCCGTGGGAAAGGCAAGGGGGTCGGTGAGGGCTCGGCGGCGAGCCCACCTCCCCGCCGACACACTAAGGGGGGAGGGGGCTTTCGCCCCCTATTCCTGCCATCGCCAGCCCTGGCGAGGTGGCACTCACGTAGAAGAGGAAGAGCTCCCGCGCGTCCTCGGCCATGTGCCGCACCAGTGCGTGGATCTGCTGCAGGGTCGGGGGCTGCGTGCTCCGCGCTGGCACGGCCCAGAGGAGGAAGAGTCCCTTGGCCACGGCTGGGGAGGAAGAAGAGGGAGATGGTGGAGACGGGGCACCTCTCGCTGCGGGGCAAGGGGACGTGGTGACATGCAGGGTGGGGATGGGGAGCACGGAGAGGTGGGAGCATCCGTGACAGGAACGTCTGTCCCGTGTGCCCGTCACCCTGGTGGCAGGCCTGGAGCAGAGGACTGCACGTGTCGGGTGTGGTGACAAGGTCCTGCCACAGGGACAGGGCAGCCACCGTGCTCGGAGCCAGCTGCTGGGACCTGCCAGGGCCTTCGGCATGAGGAGGAGGAGGATGATGATAAGGAAGAGGACAAGGATGAGGAGGACAAGGATGAAGAGGACAAGGATGAGGAGGACAAGGATGAAGAGGAAAAAGAGAAAGAGGAGGAGGAAAAGGAGTATTAGGAAGAGTATTAGGAGGAGGAAGAGGAGGAGGAAGAGGAGGAGGAAGAGGAGGAAGAAGGTGCCCTCGAGGCATCGAGGAGCGCAGACAGCTCCTGCTGGCCCCAGCGGTTGCCCAAGCAGCTCCCTGTCAGCGCAGGCCAACGCGAGGCCACCGCAGACTGGGGACGGTGGTGACACTCCTGGGGCTGTCCCCTCCGTCCCAGCGGGTGCTGCTCCAGCCCTGCTGTCACCGCGGCCACGTGAGTTCAGCACCAGAGCAGCACCCAGCTCCCAGCCCTCCCCAGCGGGGGCTTGGGGGAGTTTGGGGGCTCTGGGGACACACCAGCCTACCAGGGTGACCCTGTCCCTCTGCCACCTGCCCCCCGCTCCCCGCATCAACCCCAAACCACATCCCCCCGCCCGCCCCCTCCCGGCACCCCTTCTTCCGCAAAGGTGCCCGTGGAGCCCCGGGTGGGTGTCGGGGGCTGGGGGAGGGGGTGCGGGGGCAGCCCCCATCGTCGTGCCCGTGGGCGAGGGAAGCCTCAGGGCCCTCCCGGGGCGGTGTGCGAGCGAGAGGGCAGTTGTGGGACGCAGCCTACCTGCCAGCACGCCCAGGGGCCGCGCGTGGCGCCGCATGTCCGGGTGCCGGGGAGCGGTGCTGCAGGGCGCGCGAGCGACTTCCTTACTGGTCGGCGAGGGGGAAGCTCGCCTTTTAACGTGCCCCGATTAGCCACCACCTCCGAAGGAGGCACCCGGGCCCAACGTAAAGAAATGGAGAAGTGAAGAGATGACTTGGGGGCCAATGAGCGGGGTGAGCCGGGCCGGGGAGGGAGGCGGGGGGGGGGAGGAAATGAGGCCGGTCGGACGATGGTTTTGTTCTTCGATTAAGTTCCTCGAGGGAGTCCTCGCGGGTCCAGCCCGTGCGCGTGGGGCGAGCCGGATGCCCGGGGCGCTGCATGGGGCTTCTTCGGAAAGCGCCACATTGAGTCACCGTCGTCCCTCCGCGCTCAGCTGGCGTTCGTTAAACTGAAAAAAAGCCTCCGAAACCGAAATGCGAACGACGGAGGCCGTTGGCAGCATCGGTGTCGGCTCTGGGGCTCGGGCAGGCGCTGCTCTCCCCGCGGTGCTGCAGCAGGAGGGGGACGGGTGGCACCACAGCCACGCACCCGTGGGCGCTGCTGGCGGCTGGCACCTCGCCGCCCCGCCTCGCACCTCTGGGTGGAGGTGTGAACGGCTCCGACCGCAGCCCTCCGCCGGGGTTTCACCAAACTGAGCCATGCCCAGGGCATGGGCTGTGGCTACGAATACGCCCCGGGATGGATGGGGATGCTCCAGGAGATGCTGTCTGTCTGCCTGTCTGTCTGCTCTCCCCAGGGCGTGAGGCTCTCGTGCCTTGGCCTGGGGTGAGGAGCAAGGAGGACCCCAGGACATCCCCAGCACCCAAAGCCGGGGTGTGCAGGGATGCTAATGATGGGGACCGGGGACACCAGCACCCATGGGTGCCCCTGTGCTGGTGTGGGGGGGGATGAGACAAGGGCGAGGCAGGCAGGACAGATCCGTTCCCCTTGCTAAACCGCCTGCAGCAGCCGGCGCTGAGCCTCTGGCGGGGAAGGAAATGCAATCGGCGGGGTCAGCGGCAGCGCCGGGGCTGCGGGCACTGCCCAAAGGCCGAGGTCAGCAGGAGGAAGCCTGGCACGGGTTCGGCCCCAGTGCTGCTGGAAGCACCCGGTGCCAAGCCCTCGGCACCCCGAGCTGCTCTCACCTTGCAGGGGGGCGTGGGAGGATGCCAGCACCGACCCCATAAAAATTAATGTATTTCAGGTTTTATTTTCATTGTAATCCAGCAGGTTTTGTGAAGACCTGTAAATTCCCAGTGATTCCGCCCAGCTGTGGCGGTGCCACATGGTGCCATGCACCAGAGCTGGAGATCTTCTTATGGGGCTCCAAACTTTGGGACAACAGCAGACAAGGACATGACCCCCACCAGCTCAGTGCTCCATCAGCTTCGTGCCGCCCTCTGCCATGCCGACCCAAACCATGCAGAATGCACACTTTGCAACCCAAAATCGGGTTGAATTGTTCCCCTTCTCGTGGGTTTCAGCCCCAGAACGGGAGCTCTGGGGCACCGCGAAGCCGTGCAGGGCCGCAGTGCCCTGCGCTGTAAGCACAGGAAGCTGCCCGAGGCAGAATTTGCTGTTTCAGATGGGGTGGCTTGGGCAAGGGGAGGCCACACCAGAAATAACATCTCCTTGCGAGCGGAAGAGCGCAGCAGTGACTCACTTCCAGAAGACGAAATGTTTTCTTTTCCCCAAATTCCCCCCCCTTCAGACTGCCCCCAACCTGCAGAACTCCCTGCTGCAGGACACAGGGCGGTGCTGCTGACTCTTCCTCCTCCTTCTCTTCCTCCTCCTCGGGGTGTCCCCCTGCCTGGGGACACCCGTGGGTGCTGCTGGCCAGGATGGGCCGTGCTCACGAGAGCTGGAGGCTGTGCGTAGGGCACTTTTGGAAGGACAGAGGAGCCAGAACGCCCCTCTCTCCAGGATAAACACCTGCGGGACTGAGGCAGCTTGTCCATTCATCCATCTAGTCAGATGGCCTGTCACCCATCAGCCTGTCCACCTATCTGTCCAGTTGTCCACCCAGCCACCTGTCCATCCACCTGTTTATTCCTCCAGATTCATCAACAACCTGTCCACCCATCCGTGCGTCCATCTGTCCTTCCACTTGTACATCCTCCTGTCCACCCACCCACCCACTCTTACATCCCTCCAGCTGTCCGTCCATCCACCTATCTGTCCTTCCCTGCACACATTTGTCCATCCACAGGCATCCCTGTCCATTGAGCTACCCGTCCATCTGTCCATCCATCCACCCATCCATCCACCTCTCCATCCATCCATCCACCTGTCCATCCATCCACCCACCCACCCATCCATCCATCCAGGACCCGTGGTCCCTCAGGGTGCACGCTGCCAGCACAGGACCCACCAGGTGACGCGGTCCCACCGGGGACACCCCCGTACCTCCGCCCTTCCCCTTTCCAAACCCAGGGCTTCGCACGGGGTCCCCGCAGACCACGGCAGAGGAATGGCGCAGACACCAGCGCCGACGGCTGGCTGCCCTTGGGGACTCTGTGTGGGGATGTGCAATACCCAACGGGGCCGAAAATAGCGCGTGTGACCACACTGGCTGACAGCAATTTCTTCATCGCTGGGGCGCACGTCACCGATGTCTCATGACTCTGGAAAAGAGAGCGAGACAGGAAAGAAAGCACCCGTGGACCTGCAGGAAGCCGAGGGCTTACCAACGCACACGGGGACGCAGGGGGGATGTGTGGGGAGCCCGGGTCTGCTCCCGTGCGCACCAGTGCCCGCGAGGAACCCCGCTGCTGTTCACGGCGGCGATGCCAGGGCTGGTGGCGACTGTCTGGCGCGACTTCCTGCCCCAAACACGTCATGGGACTGCCCCGACCCCGTAACCGTCCCCTGCGACGTGGGTCCGGAGTCCCACCGAGGCGGGTGGCGTGAGAGCAGGCTGAGGCCACCGCCCGCCTGCCCCGTCCCATCCAGTCCCATCCCGTCCCATCCCTGAGCCTGGAAGGCTTTGAGGGGACGGGAGCAGACGTGGTTTTGCTCCCCTGTGCCTTTTTCCTTGCTCGGCCTCCCCGCTGGAAGAAGCCCCCAGGACGTTTCTGCCACGCTCCCGCTGAGCCCTGCGCATTGACCCAGGGCGTGCGGGGGGCACCCGGAGGCCACACGGCCCCCCAGGGGAAAGCCACCTCGTTACAGCCATGGGCACTAACGAGGCTGTAGAAATGCCCCAGCCCTGACCCCATGTCCCAGACTCTATTTCCCTGCCTACGGGTCACCCTGTGGTGGGGACGGGAGGAGTGCCACCAGCACTGCGGACAGGTTCTGGGCCAGCCCCAGCTGTGGCCATGGTGTACTTTGGAAAAAAAAAAGAAAAAAAAAAGAAAAAAAAAGAAACCACCCCAAACCAACAAAAAATAGGACTTTTATTGACATTTAAAAGTGTGTAAAAATACAGCTTGGAAGGAGCTGGGGTGTCACCGTCCCCCTCCACAATACACGAGGGCCTGGCAGGGGTCAGGGCCACCCCAGAGGGGACACAGGGCTGAAATGATGCCCTGGCCACCCCCCGCAGCCCCCGCTCTCAGCGTTGCGAGGGTTTGGGGCAGATTCCCTGAGCAGGACGGGTCCAGAAGCCCCCAGGAAAGGTGCAGAGCATCACGGCCACCACCCCGCACAGACACCCAGGGTCCCGCCAGCCCCACGCTGCCACCTCCAGCAGGGCTGTGGCACATCACCGCTCTGGGGCACGCGTCACCCTCACACCTCCTCTCCTCACCACCACTCAAATCCCCCAAATCTGCCGCTCCCCCCATCCTAAGAAAGCCGGGAAGGGACCCGAGGCAGAGGAGGGCACGGCGCTGCCCTTCGGCCTCTCCGGCGGGGATTCACAGCGGCGTGGACGTAATACTGTCACAGCAGTGCCACCGCGTCCCCCCCACGTCCCCGGCGGGCAGGGAGTGACGCTGCACCCCCCGGGCTCTGCCCAGCACCAGTGGGGGAAAGGCTTAGAAATGAGAAACAGCGACAGGGCCGGGGACAGCCCTGGGCAGGAGGAGCCCGTGGGGACACCATGCTGGTCCCCAGAGGCCACCGGACGGCACAGGGACAGCCGGCACAGGGACAGCCGGCACAGGGACAGCCGGCACAGGGACAGCTGGCACGGGGACAGCCAGCCACTATCTGCCGCTCTCCTGGCGCTTCTGCAGCAGCTGGATGACCTCGGTGATGCCCTCCTCAGGGACCTGCGGGGACAAAGGTCCCGTTAGCCCCGCTGGGGACACCGGGACCCTCCCGCCAGCGGTGCCGCGTGCCCCATGCCGGGGAGGGCTCACCAAGGCATGGTCGAAGTTGAAGGTGCTGATGTAGTACGCCGAGATGTCGACGGCAGCCAGCGGCTCGGAGATCTGCGCCACGATGCCGCACTCATCTGCGGGAGGCAACGCGTCCCGCGGTGACCCCGGTGTCACCGCGGTGGGGAGCCACCAGGTGGCAGGGGACGCCAAAGGGAAGCACTAGCAGGGGATGCAGGGGTGGCAGCAGGGTGGGGACAGGATGGGTGCTGAGCTGCAGGGGAGGGGGCCCAAATCCCTGCACCCCCGTAGGGAAGGGGACGCGCACGGCACCCACACTCACCAAAGCCCAGGGGCTGCCCTCCGATCCTCACCATCCGCCACAGCTCCCCGCTGGAGCTGGTCAGCAGCAGGTCACTGGGGAACCTGCAAAAGGGGGGGGGCTCTGAGTGCAGGAACACCCCCAACCCACCCAGCCGCCCCCCAGAAGAGTGGGCACCGGGGGCTGGCACCTACCGCTTCTGGGTCTCCGCGTCCATCACGATGGAGATGTAGCCCTCGATCAGCGAGAAGGCGAAGAAGGTGATGGAGTCGAGGTCCTGGCCACCGGCACTGGGTTCCCTGGGGGCGCTGCGGGAGGAGCGGGATGAGCCGGGCATGGGTTTGTGTCCTACTATCAGTGGGACGCAAAAGGAGTGGGTTTGGGGGAATTTCCAGAGCACTGTGGTGAATCTGGAGGGGACGGTCCCACAAGGAAAGGATGTTCCCAAAATGCTCCCGTGCATGTCTCCGGCACATCTCAAAACCGCCCCCCTTTGCTTTGCTGCAATACGTGGCTTGTCCCCCAGCACGGTGGCGCTGAGACCTGGGGGCTCCAGTTCCCAGGAGTGACAGCAGGGCACACAGCACCCATGGGTGGCATGCTCAAGGGAGCAAAAATACTTTGCAAAACGCACCCGGAGCTTGAAAAGCCGCAGGGAGCGAGGTGTAGGGGGGGTGACACCCAGCTGAGGGACCACCACCGATGTCCCCGCCCTTGTCACCCACCTGTGGGAGTAGAAGAGGACGTCGATGAGCATGGTGGCGATGGCGGGCAGCGTGTCGGGTGCCACGGTCAGGATGCAGAAGCGGTTCTGGGGGCTCTGCACGGGGTGCAGCGTGGGGCTGGTGGCTGCGGGGCACAGCCACCCGTCACCGCCACGCTCGGGGACAGCACCGCAGTGCCACCCCGTGGCCACCGCAGCCCCGCGTCCCACTGGGTGGTGGCCCCGGGGGTCCCCAACACGCGGGGGGGACCTCGAGCAGCCAGAGCATCCCTGCAGGCACCGGATGACCCCGGGGACAAGGTGGTCCTTGGGGACATCCCTGCGCCACTCACCCGCCTTGGGCTTGAGGAAGCCATTGCTGGCATCGTCGCAGGTGACAGGGACAGACTCGCCGTTCTCCTCCTTGTAGATGTCAAACTCCCCAGCCAGCGTGTGGATGACCACAGGCAGGTCCCTCTCCCGCACCTGGCAGTGTCACGGTGTCACCGACACCGGAGCCCCCCCCCCCCGCAGCCAGCTGGGGACAGCAGGGTCCCCGCCAGCAACCTCGGGGCTGCCAGGGCCACCCAGCACCATCCCCGTTCCCACCCCGGGCTCACCAGGACGAAGTCAGTCTGGTATGTGGAGAGCATCAGCACGGAGACGTGGTGCTCGGCCAGCGGTGCGATGACCGACCGGGCGATCTTGGTGACACCGGTGGCCTGGCAGCCGGAGGGCGCCCGGCCGTTGGAGACAACGCTGAGCACCAGCCACGTCGAGTCCGCCACCTGCATGAACTCGGAGGGCGGCAGCTCTGCGAGGGAGAGGGGAAACTGAGGCACGGTGCTGGGGCAGGGCTGTCGCAGTGGTGGGGCCGCGTCGGTGTTCCCGACCCCGCTGGCGGTGCCGTCCCTGTGGCACGACCTGCACCAGGAGCAGTGAGTGGGGACAGCGGGTCCCCTGTCCCCAGCACCCGTCCTCGTGTGGGCTGGCAGCCACCAGGGAGGGAGCGTGGGCACAGGAGGGGGCAGGCACCCAGCGGGACAGGCTCAGGGACACGGGAGGGGACTTGGCGGGGGCTGCCATGGGGCCGCACTCAGCCTGGGGACAGCAACGACATCTCGCCCAGGGCACCACAGGGGCTGTCTCCTCTCAACGGGGTGCGACGCAGCCACCCGCAGCGTGGGTCCCTGCTCCGATGGCACCGGGGGGTCCCGTGGCACCGGGTGCTGGATCATGGGAAAACTGAGTCACGGCGCAACTGCAACACGAGCGATGCCCTGACACTGTCACCGGGAAGCCTGCAGGGTCCTCGAGATGCCACGCAGTGAGGGCAGGATCAGCCGCGCTCACAGAGCTGGCATTGCTGATTTTTGGGGACCTGCAGGGACAAACGCTCCAAGCCCAGGACACGTCTCTCCTGCACCAGCTGGGCTGTGCACAAGGGGGTGCAGCACCCCAAAGCCAGGCCCCTGGGGCTGCCCACATCTCCCCCTGGATCCTCCAGCCCCCAGGAGCCACCAGCCCAGCAGGGAGCTTGAGCCGTGCCGGGATGCTCAGCAGGGACGGGTCAGGGGCACCGGAGGAGACGCAGGACGGCCACCCTGCCATGCCACTGCCCCGTGCCAGCCCAGCCGCGCGGCCACCCGGCTCCAATGAGCCGTGTCCCTGGGGCCCAGCCCACGCTGGCTGGGGGCCAGGGTTGCCTCCCCAAAAACGCTGCTTTTGTTGGCAGGGAGCGAGCGTGCCGGCTGGTTCCTTCCTGCCCCACGCCCGCTCCCCAGGAAGGGCCGGATCGGGGCCGTGCTCTTCCTCCGGCACCCTTGCTCCTCCCGCAGCTGCCCCGGGGCCAGGACACATCCCGCTCCCAGCACCCCAATTCCCCAGGAGGTGCAGGGTCAGGGGGGAGCCCGACACCCCCAAACCTCATCATCCCCCTGCCCAGGCGAGGCAGGGAGGCCCGTGGCACTGAGCTGAAGCTGCGGGACTCATCGCAGCCGTGAGGGAGGCGTGAGCCGCAGGGCGAGGCCGGATCCGGAGGTCCGAAGCCCGGGGCCTTGGTGGGTGTTGGCAGCCTCCTGTTCCTGCGCAGGAAGCGCCAGAACAGCCCCTGCTCGTTCCCAGGGCCGGGGACAGGGACCGCGCTGCCGCGTCCCTGCTTAATCGCTTTTCAACACCAGCAGGAACCGGGGGCCACGGGGGAGGCTGCGACTGCACGGGGGTCCCCTTACACCCCTGTCCCCGTGCCTCAGCCGGCCCCAGGGCTTAATCCAGCCCCCAGCCCAGAAATTAAAACAAGGCTGGGGGGGGGGGGGTGCCCCCGCTGTGCCCCCACAGGGTGCTGGCAGCCCCCCAGCCCGGCGCCGAGCAGCGGGGCGGCCGACTCGCTGCACCATTGTTCGCCGCTTCCCGCCCGCCCCACGGGATCGAGGAGCGTTTGTCCGCAGGCACCGAAAAAAATATAAAATACAATACATGGGGGGAACGGCCCCAGCTCCTCGGGAGAGAGCCTGGCTCCCAGCAAAGGGCTGGGGGGAGCTGGGCTGGATCCGGCCAGCCATCGCCCCGTGCTGCCGGACCGCTGACCCTTGCTCCTTGGGGCACATCCAGGGAGATAAGGCCCAGCCGGGGAGGTCTGGGTGCGGGAGGCTTGGGACAGGATCTGTCCTACCAGCACAGCCTGTCAGGGCAGGTCCGGTGGTGAGGCTGCAGAATGGCACACACAGGCTCTCAGGATGGGGACATCGTGCTGTGACACCTCCCAGGGAGGAGACCAGCCCAGAAGGGCTCAAAGACCCCAGGACGCCCCGACACCGGGATGCTGGTGCTGGGCTGCGTCCCCAGTACCCCCAGCAGCACCCCTGGTCCCCCAAGGCCGGGCTCAGCCACATGGGTGGGGAATTGGCCCTGTTCCACCGCGGTGGGGGCCAGTCCCAGCCCTCCCCAGGCAGGGGGAAAGCAGTGGAGCAGCCACGGAAGGACATTGACAGCTCTGCCAGCAGCACCCCGTGCACGCAGGGAGCCCCGGGTGCTGTCCGCAGCCCTTCCCGGGTGTCTCGGGAGCTTTGTGCCCCATGCTCAGGCTCGGCAAGCGCAGGGCTCCTCACAGGAGCCTTTCCCCACCCATACCCCAGCCTCATCCAAGCATGCGGAGGCACGGCCGTGTCTCGGAGGCAGTTGGTAGTGCCAAGGCAGGCAAGCTGAGAGAGTCTCAGTGGGGCAAGCCGGGGCATCCCTGACACAAGCCACGGCTTGCTGCCCGTGGTGAGCTCCGAGCATCGCTGTGCCGGGCTGGGCTGAGAACGGCCACAACTCATTGCTGCAGTGCCGGGTACCTTTGAAGCCCTCCTCGTCCAGCATGATGGTGTAGTCCTCGGGGGTCTCCGTCAGGCTGAAGAACTTGCACCTATGGGGCACAAACCGCCGCTGCCCGACCCGCGCGTGGCTCCGGGGAAGGGGGAGCGGGGAAGGGGGAGCAGGGCACGGCCACCCCCCTTCTCCCCCCGGACGGCACCGCCGCGAGCACGGGAGGACGGGGGGGGGGGATGAAGAAGAGGGTGAGGAAGGGGGGTGAGGCCGGTACCTGCAGCGCTGGGGCAGGAAGAGCAGCTTGAGCAGCGGGTGGGTGTAGAGCCAGAGCCCGCGGCGCGCCAGGCTCAGCACCCGCACCCGGTGCTCCAGGATGTGCAGGTCCATGGCGGCCGGGGCCGGGGCCGGGGCCGGGGCCGCTCCAAACGCGCCCCGCGGCCGCTCGGAGCAGCGGGAGGGGTCCCGCGGCCGCCCCGCCCCGGCCCCGCCTCGCCCCGTCGCCGGCCCCCGGCCGCGGCCCGCCCCGCGGAGCTTTCCGGGGGGCAGCGGGGCTCGCACCGTACCCTGGTGGATTGGTGGGGGGGGGGGGGGGATCCAGCAACGCTGCCGGGCGCTTCCCCGCAGCCGCTTCTTCAGGGGAAAAGGGGTTTTGAAAGGGGGGGGGGTTGAAACTGAGAGGTTTTTGCAGAACTCCCGCCCGCAGGAATCGCGGGGAGGGAGAAGCCGCTCGGGCTCCATTTTGTGCGCGGAGAGCGGAGCCCTGGGAGGCCGCGGGATAGAGCCCGGGTGGGGCTGGGCTGCTCCTGCCTCGGTGGGGCCACGGGAGCCGCGACACTGGGAGGGGACTGAGGACTTGGTGCAGGAAAGGGATGGGCTTGAGGGGCTCACCCCCAAAGCAGCCACCCGAGAAGCCCCCACACCCTGGCCGGGGCTGGAGATGGCCTCTGTGCGTGTCACGAACACGGGCAGGTCTCAGCATCCCTCATTTGCACTTCAAACAGCCCAGCCGTGGCTTGCCGTGGGGCAGGGTGAAGCAGTAGGGCTGGCCGGGGCAGTGCGTCACTGCCCTCAGCCCTGGCTGTCCCCACGGTGTCCCTGGCAGAGACGGTGCTGCCACCATCTAGCACCAGCCCAGGCCTCTAGGAGGACGGGGACTGCCCCTGGGTTGCTGCCCTGTGTGCGGGATGCACAAGCGGAGCCTGCCCCTGGTACAGGGGAGGCTGCAGGAGGAAGGTTCACGGCAGGTCAGGGGGGAGCATGGCTCAGTAAAGAGCACTACCATTGGCTCAGGAGCCACAGACACCACTGGAATTGAGGAGAGCTTGGGGTGGCTTAGTGACCCCCAAACTACAGCCTGCATTGACAGAGCTGGGGAGAGCAAGACCTGGGAGGTGAGTAGGAGCACCTGGGCACCCACCTGGGTCCCCATCACCCTCCACAACACCCAAGGGTGATGGGAAAACGCATGGGGGAGCTGGTGCCCCCCAGCCGCACACTCAGGGAGTCGCACGTGCTGCGCCTTTACACAATCCTGCTTTATTTTCCCTTTGTACAAAACCATTTTTCCCCGCTTTATTTTACAAAGCTACCCCCGGCCTTTGGTGAGGGCAGGGGGAAGAGAGGGGACCCCGCAGCGGGGAGCGCCCAGCCGCTCGCGCCCTATCTCACCTCCGCCGTGGGGTGGGTGACAAGGGGGAAGACCCCGGCATGGGGCTTGCGAGGGTCATGGTCTGGCATCAAATCCCGCCGCCTCTGGTGCATCCCGCCTGCAGTTCCCAACCTTGGCCCCCGTTCCTGCAACGGTTACTGCCACGGAGGAATAATAAATAGGCTCAGTGAATAGGTAAATTCAGCACTACATATTGGGCTACACTTTGATACATCCTCACTAGATAAAGAGGAAGGGGGCAGCAGCTGCCCCCGGCTCCTCGCGTACCCCCAGTCCCGCTGCGCCAGGCGCAAGCACTGGGGGACTGGGTCTGGGTCTGCCCCGCCAGCACAGGGGGGCAGGGGAAGCCCGGGGGGGGCGGCAGGAGGGACACTGGGGACGTGGGAAAAGGGGCTGGGGGACAAGGAGCGGGACCCAAGGGGCAGCCTGGCCCCCCAGCCGCAGCGAGGGAGTGTGGGTGGCTCAGCCACCCTGTGCCAGGGCTCCCACTGCTCATGGTGCCAGCACCCTGCTGGAGTGGGGACAATGCAGGCACCCAGCGTGTGCTGGACGTGTCCCCTTTTGTCACCACACTTGGTCGAGCTCCCGCAGATGCCCCCCCCCCCAACCCTGGGACCCCCGCTTCACGCCCACCCCAAGCGGGCACCCGCGTGTGGCATCCCTAGGGAGCAGCAGGGTTCCAGCCCGTCCCCGCAGGGCAGGGGCCGCATCCTGATCCCTCCAGCCCTGAGTCCCCACCGCCAGGCGCCGCGGGGGTCCCCTCCCACCCTCGGACACAGGGGGAGCAGCATCCTCGAGCCCGGGTCCGCGCACAGCCCAGCTGAGCCCAGCTGCCCGGGCGCAGCGCGGCATCGGCCCTACAAGTACGTGTCCTCGCTCTCCCGGGAGCACAGGCTCTCCTTGGACTGGTGGTGGGGGGACACCTGGGGGTGCAGCAGCTCACGGGCAGCGCCGGGCGCCCCGTTGCCCTCAGCTCCGGGGCCGTTGGCCGGGCTGCCCGAGCTCTTCTCTCGGTTTTTCTCCTTGCTCTTGCGGGCCTTGGGCACCGGGGCGGGTCCGGGGGGCACGATGATGGAGGGCACGGGCTCCAGCGCCTTGCGGGTGGGGGGCTCGGCCTCGCTGATGGCCTTGGCGCCGTGTAGGCGCGGGGGGGGACTTGCACTGCAGCTCCCCGTGTGTCTCCCGCCACTTCTTCAGCTGGATCAGGTGCTCCCGCTCGATCTGCCGCTCCGTCACCGGCAGCTCGATGACCTGCAGGGGACAGACTTGTGCCACCGATATCCCCCCCCCCCCCCGCAGGGCTGCCTGGGACAGGGGTAGCCCCAAAACCAGGTCCTGCCAGGGACCGTCCCGGTTCCAGGTGAGCTCTGCCCGACAAGGGGTGGCCCCACACGCTGCGCCCCCCGGACCCTCACCTCCTGCACCAGGAAGGTCTCCTGCATGATCTTGGGGCTGAGGGCCCTCAGCCGTTCCATGGTCTCGTACTGGCCCTGGCAAGACTTGAGCTTGTCCGAGGAGCCCAGGGTGTGTTTGAGCAGCACCAGGCCCACCCGGAAGATGATTTTCACCCCTGGAAGTGGAGAGGTGAGGCAGCAAGCGGCAGGTGGCACAGGGTGAGGTGGCACGCTGCCACCACGTCCCTCTGGTGGTCCCCACACCCTCTTCTTCCCCAGAAACCCCCCCCACAGGCCCGATGCCAACCACAGCCCAACTCAGCTCAGCCCCAAGCCGTGCTGGTGTGGCTGCCAATGCAAAGGGACACTTGTACGTGCTCCCCTTCATCCCACCCAGCACCAGGGTGGGATCCTGACGCCTCTCCAGGCCCCTTTGCCTGGGATGGGCGCCGTGGAGCCCTGTAAGAGCTGTTTGCCCACTCCAGGCTGGGGCCACCAGTACCACTGTCACCCAGCACACAGGGCAGCAGGTGCCGGTCCTGCCAGCAGTCAGGGCACACACGAGGATAAACGTTGGCATTTGGGACACACTGCCCACCGCAAACTTTGTTTGCACGAGCGCTGACGCAAACGTGCCCTCTGGATCCCACTAACCTCCTGATAGTCTCCACCCCACTAACTTGTGCTCCACTCTTCCTGACACAGCCCCAAGTGCCTTCCTTGTGCCAAGGGGGCTGCCAGCCACCCAGGGAGGCTGGCCCACGCCGCAGCCTCCAGGAGGAGGCCCCTACCTTCGCAGAAAAACATGTCCCAGACGCGCAGCACAGAGCTCCAGGGCAGCGTGCGAGAGAAGGCGCACATGAACCACTCCGTCATGTAGAGGATGGGGTCGATCTTCTGCTTGCTCAGGTGCTTGTAGGCCACAGGCGAGACCTTGTGCAGCAGCGAGAAGAGGATCTGCCCGTCCAGCTGAATGGCCTCCTGCGGGGACAGCATCAGCAGGGACCTCCCTGGTCAGTGCGTTAACCCCAGTCCTTGGCTCAGCCCCAGCATCAGCTCCGCAGTGCCAGGCCCCAGCCCACCAGGGCAGCCCCCAGCCCCAGCTGCGGGATCCGTGCCACACGTACTATGGCAGCAAAGCTGCTCCGAGCCCCCCATCCCTCACTGCTGGATGCTCCTGGGGGTCCTGGAATCAAGTAAAGACTGTGGGGACACACAGGCTGCCCCAGGCACCCTTTCTTTCCCCACAGAAGGAGCTGGGGGAGCTCTTGGCCCCGTGGAGGAGCATCATGGCCCTTCACTCACCAGCTTCTCACTGTAGTAGCCGGGGAGGTACTTCTCGCAGATCTGTACCAGGCACCAGAACGCTTGCTGCAAACCAAAGGACAGCAGGTCAGTGCCCGGGCGCCCACAGGGAACAGCCCTGCAGCCCCCACCTTGCCCCGATGGACCAAGGGAGCAGGCGGAGCAAACCTGGGGCTGAGATTTGGGGCAAACCGATGCCGTGAGCCGAGCACTGCCCACCAGCACCACCCCGCTGCCCTCGCTGCTCCCCGGCTCGTACCTCGGCCGGCATGTGCATGAGCAGGACCGCAGCGATGGGGGCCTGGGCCTGGCAGTAGCCCTCCTCCGGGCGGTACAGCGTGTAAGCCTTCAGCACCCGAAACAGGTCCTGCTGCCTGCGGAGACAACGCGGGGAGAGAGAGGTGGAGAGCAGGCTCATCGCTCTTTCCTCACGAGTCAGTCTGGGATCCCTCTTCACCACAACCCCAGGCTACAGGGCACAAACCCCACGGCACAGCCCCAAGGGGATCCCAGCAGCAACCAAAGACCAGACGTGTTGCTCCTCCGCTTACCCGTGGCCTCCGCGTGAAACAAACATCTCGTGGAAGGGGAACTGCCGATGGAGATCCCGCTCGATCACATCCAGCCACTTCGGCTCCCCAGGGAGAAGATCCAGCTCCTGGGAAGGAGAGGGTTAGGGTGAGCAGCAACACACAGAGAGCCTGGGGGAGCCCAGGGCGATGTGCCCGTGGGGCTGGACGTGCCCCCAGCCCGTGCTGCCCAGCACACACTCACATCAAACTTGCCGATGTTCTGCTCCAGCTTGACCTTGCTGCCGGAGAGGTACTGCCAGGCTCGGCCCCGCAGCGAGGGCGGGATCCCCTTCTGGCACCGCAGCCGGATCTGCAGGGGAGGAGGAACAAAGCCCTGAGGGGATATCATGGAGGACTGAGGCTCCCGGGGCAAGACACGGGTCAGGCTCAGCACTGCAACAGCAGCACAACCTCCTCCTACGAGGGGACATGTCCTCGTACCACCATGGACAGGGTGCCCCCCGACAGACCTACGGGATGGCACGTGGAGCTGCAGTTAGAGACCCTGGGGGTCACAGGAGGGGAGCGGAGGGGCGGTGCTGGGCAGGCTGGGGTCTGCTCAGCGCCTTCTCCACAGCCCTGCTCTTAACATGCCAGAGGGAGCTGCAGGAGCCCGGCTGAGGCTGTGCAGCTTGCAGACAGCTCCCAACAAGCCCAGCTCTGCCTCTAGCAGGACCCCACGGGCAACTAGAAAAGCAAACAGCAAAGCCACGGTGGGGAGAGGCTGGCTCCCTCCCCACGCTGCCATGGCCCACCGGGAACCCGGAGAGCTCCGAGTGCTCTGCTCGTGGGGCAGGAAGAGGAGAGGGCTCTGCATCCCCGTCCCTCCTGCCCACGGGGCTGTGCGGAGCGGCAGGGACAGAGCTGGCTCCAGCTCCATGCCTCAGCGGCCGGCTCCGTTCCCAGCCAGCCCCAGGCTCCCTTGGCATGGGGCACCAACCGGACCAAAGTCCGGGCTGGGCAGCGCGGGTGCCACCTCCGCAGCAGGGAGCCGGACTCGCTTAACCCTGCTGCTGCCAGCAGCTGGGGGCCAGGCTGTGCCCTTCCCCACGGCCCCGCTAGCGCTCCAGCCCCGCTCCAGGGAAACGGCGGCACCAGCAAGGTCCCCCATGAGACGGACGCTTTTGGTACGGCATAAAGCCTGGCAAAATCCCAGCACAGCCTCCGTGCCTCGTGTTCCTTCTTGGGCAGCACACGCAAGTGCTCGAGAGGCAGCAGGGCTCCGCAAGCCGACAGCTCTGAGCCTCCCTGCCTTGGGGCTCGGCAGCCCCGGGGCTCTCCTCCCCGGCCAGAGCTTGCTCTCCCTGTTTGCCAGCTAACTCGGGAGCAGGCACTTGTGTTTCCAAGCAGCCCGGCCCAGTGTGGTGGTGGTAACGCCACGTTCCTCGCTGCTCCCTCACCGCAGCGCTGCTTGTTTACCCGGCCAGGCCCCGCGAGGGCTTTGTGCTCGCAGGAAACGCAGCGGGCGATGCCCAGGGTGGCCAGGGGCAGCTCCGCCAGCGCTGACAGCTCCTGCTCCTGCTGCCCTTCCTGCTGGCTGAGCAGCCAGGAAGGAAGCCGCCTTGCAGGGAGCAAAAGCCGTTCGGGTTTGGCCGAGCAGCACAGCTGGGGCAGGCAGGTGGGCGAGGTGGTTTTTGCCCCTCACCTCCCCAATCCCCCAGCTCCCGGTGGGGCCCTGCCATCACTGCCAGGACCCTCGCATGCCCGATCGGGAGCGCACCCGGGCAGAGGGATGCTGAAAGCAAGGAGCAGCCGGAGCTGCCCACGCGTCTGCACTCCCTCGGTCTGCCTGGAAAGGGCACGGGCCGGCACGTGGCGCTGGCACGGCTCAGCGCTGGCAGGACCCAGGCCAGCGATACAGGGAGCGTTTCGGGATCCCGGAGCGGTGCAGGTGCGAGCAAGCCGGCTGGCTGTGGGGCCTGGGCAAGGAGCAGCTCTCTGCAGCAGCCCTTTGAGGCTCCGGGCACCAATTTTGCAGCAGGACAGAGCGCTCAGGCCCCGCAGCTCCACTGGGGCATCCAGAAGCTTGGCCCCAGCACGAGGGAGCTCCTCTGCCAGCAGCGCGGCTGCCGGGGCGCTCACCCGCGCCTGGAAATCACGCGGAGAGCATCGCTAACCGCCCTCGGGACAAAGCGCCTGCCTGCTGCGACCCCAAAAGCTCTCAGAAATCCTTCACAAGCAGCCAAGAAGCGGATGAGGGATTCCTCTGTCGGTCACCAGGCACCGAGCGGTGTTCGGGGAGCACCGTGGGCAGCTCCAGCGAGGGCACGCGGAGCGGTGCCAGGAGGCCGTGCCAGCGGGCAGGGGGAGGAGGCAGCCCTCGGGCTGCCAGCAGCCTCACCACTCCGTCAGGCGAGCAGCATCAGCCCAGGGCTTGCTTCATCCCATCCTGGCTGCGTACAGAGCCTCGGGGGGTCAGGGAGCACCAAGGCACCAGCACGGCCCTGCGTGGCACCAGGGACACCGAGGCCACAGCAACCGGCCCCGGCTTGCAGGCCACATCGGGCTCAACTACTTCCTACCCACATACCCACAGCCTTTTTTTTCTCTTTTCCTTTTTTTTTTTGGGGGTCTGCGAGATGCTCGCAGCAGAAGTTTCCATGACCTAACAATTCCCATGGCTGCCTGCACGCAGCCAAACCAGCCCTAGGAAGCCGGCAGGGAGCAGCCGTGCGCAGCGGCAGCCAGCTGGGGGACACGCAGCCTCCCCGTCCCACGGCTGGATGCTGGCCTGAGCCGACAGCATCACCCAAAGGCACCGCGTCCGTCCGCCTGTGGGGACTTGGCGACATGTCCCATGGCCTCGAGGGGAGGCTGCTGCACCCTGCCGCCTCCGGGCATCCTGGGGTCACCCACCTTCTTGTGCTTTTTGGCCATCCACTTGTCCCAGTTGTTGAGCATGTCCAGCCACTTGGACTCACGCTGCCGCAGCACCTCCAAGGGCACCTCCTCCTGCCTGTGGGGCGAAGGGACGAGGCGGGTGAGCGCGGCCGCAAGCCCCGGACCCACCGCGGAGCCCCCACGTCCCTACCGACCTGCACAGCCCCCGCCGCCCCACGAAGAGGGGAGTGTTTTCCAACAGCGCCCAGCTGGGATGGGCACCCCTATTTAACCCGGCAGAGACGCCCGGGGGTGCCTTCGGGCTAGCAGAGGGGTGGTGGTGGCACCGGGTGGCTTCGTGCTGCCCCCAGCCCCCCCACGGGCAGGGGACCAGCCCATCACCGCAGCCTGGGGCGCGCCAGCGGCTTGGCTGAGCCCTCGGCAGCCACCTCCCTGGTGCTGCCGCGCTCCCAGCCCTGCCCTGCGAGGTCCCACCCGCGGGTCAGACGGGGCCAAACCCGCTTGTTTTTGAGCGGCTCCAACACGAGCCGCTCGGCCGAGGACGGCCACCGCGCCCTCCCCGTCGCAGCACCTCGGCAAACCGGCATGGGGACCGGGGACCCGAGGGCCCGTTGACCCCAAGCCGGGGAACCCGGGGCTCTGCGAGGCGTGGGAAGCCGGAGAGAGCTGGACACTGGATCCCGGGGCTGGCTGCGGGCCCGCTGGAGCGCCGCCAGCCCGGGCTGGAAGCTGTCACCAGCTGACGGCTGCTCAGCAGCGGGCACCGAGCGGGGACCGGCGGCTGCGTTTCGGGTGGTGGAAGCTGGCGTGGGGGCACCCCACGGGAGACAGAGCCCCGCGGGGGTAACAGCCCCACGGCTGGGCCCTCCCGAAGCCTCTGTGGGTGCCGGGAAGGGGGGGGGACCCGTCCCCAAAGCCCGAGCGGCTCCGCGGTGCGCGGATGGAGGCCGCGCTGCCGGCTGCGGAGCCCTGCGGGAGGGAGGGCAGGATCGGGCCCCGGGAGCCCGGCGGGAGGGAGGCCCGGAGGCCGGGCAGGGGAGGAAGAAGAGAAGAAGGAGGAGGAGGAGGAGGAGGAGGAGGACGAGGTGGCGGCGCCGTGCTCAGGCCCCGGGGCCGGGGCGGTGCCGGCCGCAGCCCCGCTTCCTCCTGCCGGGGCCGGCGGAGGCCGGGAGGCCGCCCCCGAAGGCTTCCTCCCGGAGCCTGGCGGAGGCTGCGGCCTCTCCGCGCCGGGACGGGGACGAGGAGGAGGAGGAGGAGGAGGAAGAGCAGGCGGCGGCGGCGGCGGGGGGGGGGGGGGGGGGGGGGGGGG